>OU898279.1:138184363-138784363 GCA_918026665.1 Diabrotica balteata
AACTTTTACAAGAACTGTTTATATATAGTTTTGTAAACTTGATTATACAGTTGTAAGAATTTAGTCAAATTTTTAAAAATGAATAAATTTTCAAACTTGTGTTTATTTTAAAATTTTAACACAGTTAAAATCTTTATAGAAATCTTAAATTTCCATCAAGACTGCGAATTTGCAGTCTCTTCACTTTGGTACAAAAAAGCATAAAATTCTTCTTAAGTTTAAAAGTTGAGCGTAGCAAGTCGCTTCTCTTGTTTGCAGATGAAATCAAAAAGTTAACCCAGTTAACACAATCTAATGACTTGCTAACAATTTAAATTTCAATTAGCAATGCTAGTAGGGGCAATTCTGAGCTGAACGCAATTTTGACAAGTTTTCTGTTATTACTAAACGCGGAAGCGCCAGATAGACACTTTTATCTTTAAAATGAAAACAAAATTGAATTTAAAAATTTTTTGCCTTTTTTGGTAACGATGAAAAGTTCTCATGAATTATACTTCTTTATATAAAGTGATGTACTCTTCTGTGCGATTTTTTTCAAGTTATGTATTTCTAATTAAAAAAAGCTTAAAAAATATTGGTTTTACAAAATTGTATTATAAACAACTAAACTTATATGGAATCATCATATATATTGAACCAATATTTATTTTGTTGAAAAACTTGTATTTGTCGAGAAGAAGATTTTTATTGAAAATAAACAAACCAATAAAACAATAAGAGAACAGGGCTTGGTACATATGGCCTATGCAGGGCCAACAGAGGTGAAAAGAAGAAAAATTGCTCTGGAGCAAGGTTTGTCTCCGAGGTACATGGCTGCAGTGATAGGCATAACACAGCGCATTATGTCAAAGACGTATAGTAGGTATCAGGAATTAGGAACACTTAAGACTAGACAAAAACAAAGTCGCCAAAAAGTAACAGCGGCTCTCCACCATCGTTTTTTCATCTATGTAGCTATAAGAGACCCAACAATTTCTCACTCGCAGCTCTAAAGGCTGCTTTTGGAAGTTTTTAAGTTAAAACGATAAAAAACGACGTTGTATCTAAGGATTATACAGCAGAAGATAGTAACGGGTTCACAAATTATTTAGGCAGCACAAGATTGATCTGGAACAGGAGAAAGACTAAAACAGTGGAAATTGGAAAAATGTGCTATACTTGAGACAAATCAGTTGACTGACGAGTTCGTGTACCTAGAGGGTCGGAAAGACAAGCAAGAATGGAAACTGCCAGATCTATTTACAGATATAAGGAAGGAAATGTCATGTTTTGAAGAGGCATTATACCAAGTAAAAAAATGTCTTCAATTTCCATCCAACCATCTTTAACAGATTGCAGGTATGTTGATTTGAACTAAAATCTATAGTTATGCTCTGGAGAGGTGGAATGAACAACAAAATTATGCATGTTATACCGACAGTGTGCCTACAGCCTTTTTTAAAATAAAATATGTTACTGGTTTGTGGTGTTCTGCTTCCTTATCCGACTCTTAACCCTGTTGAGCATTTGTGGGATATGCTAAAACATAAAAATTTTATTTTAGGAATTTATTGTTCTTTTTTATATTCATGTATAGATGATTACATTGTTTTAAAATACATATTTTTTGACTTCTTGTCCTCTTGAAAAAAATAACAGATGATTCCACATAAGTTTGGTTAAAACTTAATTATGTCAGTTTTTTTAATGGTACCGCGTTTGTATTAAGTGAATTATTTTTATATTATAGAATTATTTTTATTGGTAATTGGTAATCGTATTTATGGATAGTTTTCTTTATTCTAAAATTTTATATATTTTTTTAAAACTTGTTTTAAAAAGCTCATGATTACAATTTATTGGTTGACTTAAGCTTTTTATTTGATATTTTTAATGTTTTAGTAAAAACTTTGATGAATGCGTTTTTTTATCAAGTAATTAACTGCAAATGGGGTCCGATTTTTTTTGTTTTTATTCAACTTTAAATAATTCCGTATATGCTTTTTTAATGATTCTTATTCTTTTGTGATGTTAATTTATTTGTTACTTATATTTACTTTTTCGTATTGTGTCCTTTCTATAGTCCAGGTTGTGAGGCCACTCTCGTAGGAAAACTGTTTCTGATTCGTTTTTTTTTGCGGACTTCTATCTAAGAATGTCTAATTTAAACACATCTGAAGGGTAACGGGCGAAAATTTGAGCAGGTTCAAGCTTCAAATTCCGAAAACAATATCTTCACTTTAAACTTCGATTTTTTCAAAATTAAACCTTTTAAATTAGTTAAACTTACAGAAGCATATACATTATATTCAGATATAATGTTAATAGTTTCAGGCAGGGTGGTTTGGGTGGGGGTGAGTTTGTTACTTTTTGCGTCACAAAAAATCAAAGCGGACTTTGTTCTAATTATTTTTTTGGCTTAATTTTTATGTAAATAACTTGTACCAGTGGCCATTTTAAAGGTTTTTAAGAGATTTAAAAAGCTTTTTTTTTTAAACTTACTATTTTCCTGATATTAAACATTATATGTTTGGATTTTTTTATTCGATGAATAAAAGTCTTCTTTTAAACAGCCATAACTTGGTTAATATTAAGTTTACGGTATTAATAAAAAACACATGATATTTGTTTCAGCTTCATTCAAGCTTCATTTTATATTTAAACAAGTTTTTTTTTTTTAAATCAAAGTTTTGAGATTATTCGCGAAAAATCGATTAAAAACGTGCTTTTTAATATGTAATTTGTGAACTTTTAAGTCTGTCCTTCCAAAAATATTGACTTTTCGAAAAAATCTAACGAACATTTTCGTTTCAGAATCCACTATTCTAGCGATTACCATGGATTTTCTTAATACAATTTTTCTACACCTGAGTTAGGAAGGTAACCATGTACAGAGTACTGTCAAAATTCCAAGCAAATCAATGCATATAAAAAAATTCAGATTTTTTATCATTTTTAATGTCATATTCTGGACTATTATGATTTTAGATATATTTAACTGGTTTTTACCTTTAGTGTTTAAAATCAAATAACGACCTTAACGACATTTAATTGTCTACATCAAGGTATTTTTCACAAAATTTTTGACGGAAAATTCAAGATTTTGAAAATTTTAAAATTTGTTTAACCCTTTCTCTGTCCTGTGCATTACATGTGATACACAGGCATTATTTTTGAAACGTCTGTGCATTATATATGATACTCAGTGAATAGTATATTTATAATGAAATATTCCTTCAAAGCGCATGAGATATATTCATTGAGCATTGCTAGTCGTGTCATTTAAAAGTATATTTATGACCAAGCATATGATATTGGCTGTACCGGTTAAGCCTGAGAGAGGAAACTCGATTTTCATATTACCTCACGAAAAGAAAGGTATTTATAATTTGTGCTGCTATTTTATATTACTATTGAAAATAAAGTAAAACATGATTTCTATATTATTTATTGATTAAAAAAATTTATGTAAATTTTAAATTTTGCGACACAAAAAAAACTTAATTATATTTCTATGACTAAAAAATAAAAAGCAAAAATTCAAATTATTTTTCATGATTTTCATTGAAACATGGCAGGCAGAATGATTTCTCGCAAATTCTACACTCCATAGATACTTGTTTTCAGGGCTTTTTTACGATTGTGTTCCAGACTTATTTTTTTATAACATCCATTACACCGCCTGCGTTGAATTTTTCCATTTTCTTTGCGTGCAATGTTTGTTAGTTCATGAACTTTTCGAATGGGCTTTTCTATTTTTTGCTTGGTATCGATTCCAAGTAAAGATTCCGCCAAACATTAGGTAAATAAAGCTAGTTGCATTGGTTTATTACTATAAAATTTTTTATATAAGACCCAGCTATTAACAACTGCAATACTAATACATTCAAAAAGGACTTTCCTATACCATTTAACACTTTTACGAGCAGGACTGTAGTAAGAAATCATTTGATCTGAAAAGTCTATACCACCTTTAATCCTATTATAGTCTAAAACTGAAGTAGGTTTTCTAATTATTTCACCTTTGCGATTTCTTCTCTCTGTTTCCTTCATGTCCGATCCATGGAACGTTGAAACCATATAAATTGTTGTCTTATCTTGATACTTGAATAGTCGAATTCCGTTAGTATTAATTGCACTTATAACTTGTCCTTTGTTTAGTTTCTCTGTTTTGACGTCATTTGGGATACCACTTCGATTAACCCTCATTGTTCCACAGTATTCTGTGTTTCTATTTTTTTAAAAAGTGGCTAATAAAATACTGCTGTACCAGTTGTCTGCTACAAGAGTACGACCTTCGTCAAGTAATGGCTCAGGTAAAGAAACAACAACAGATTCGGGGTGGTTTAATCCAGGTAATATTGTAGACGTACCCCGTCCGCAGTATATGGAAAAATTCCATATATATCCTGACATCTCGCATAACTTAAATAATTTTATTCCATATTTATGAGACTTACCGGGATTATATTGCCGAAATAGTAGTCTTCCTCGGTGAGAAATCATAGTTTCATCGACACTTATTTCTTCCCCTGGGGTATAGACCTCTTGAATTTTTGAAATAAACAACTTGATGAAAGCATCTATTTTGTATAATATATTGTTAGGTTGAGCTGTTAAATTATCACAAATGTGCCAGTTTTTCAGTATCAAAGAGAATCTGTTGTAGCTCATTCCAATTTGGTGAAACATTGGATGGTAAAATAGACTGTCTCGTCACCAATAATCTTCTATGTTCGGGTATTGGATAAGTCCAGTTACAAGCAGAACACCTAAAAATTTTTTCATCTCGCATGATGTTACACTGACCCATTTTTTCATTCTAGAGGACCTTCTTAGTGTATGTGTTGCCATGTATTGCAGTGCATAACGATTTGTTTCAGTAACCATCAAATTGAGGATTTCGTCATCAAAAAATTGTTGGAATATATCAATAGGATGTACTGCATTTCCATTTGCCTCTGGAATTCTCTTTTTTAAACCGGAATTTCCAGTAAAATTTACTCTCACTCTCTCCTGAAAGTTGGAACTCCATTCAGGAATAGGTTGTGTTGGTGATGGTGATAGACGTAATTGAATGTCTTCTTCGGAATATGAAATTGATGATGAAGAATCAATTGAACATTCAGAAGGCACATATTCGTCACTTGAATCACTAAAATTTTCTGGATTATGGTTTTCACTCTCGTCACTAGACTCGTAGCTCCTTTTGTTACTATGATGGCCGTAAAAGTGTGCCGGATTCATTTTTATAAGCTAAAAATAGAATAAATTAATAAACTAATAATGAAACAAATACGTAATAATTTTAGGTTATGTGAATCACATATAATACTCACATCATATGAGAAAGGAACAATTAGAAAATTGCTTTGCGTATCACATATAATGCACGTGGTTTTTGTGCTTACTATCTCTAGTCTATTACCCACAATACTGCCACAGTTCGAAATTTCAACCGTCAGAGCCTGTATATCCCCACCGCATTGAAGACGTACGAGCGCGCTCAATAAAAATCGGTTAGACAGGCAATGGGTTTTAAAAAAAGACTGTATCGAACGATACTTCAAAAAAATATATATATTATTGGGTCAGTGTCAAGTTATCTTCACGTTTTTTTTTTAATTTTTATAAGTTGGGCATTATGGTCAAAAAAATGACAAATCATTTTTGGTCTAGCCGGTTAAGATAGAATTTTAATGGTAATTACAAAAATTTTACAAGCGTTCAAAAATTTTAGTCCTTTGCCAAAAATTTTGTAAAAAATACAAAAAGTTTCTACGGTTATTAAAACTGAAGATATCGTCAGAAAAACAAAAAACACGTTTAATTTTCTTTTGAGGTTATGTTTGGCTCTTGGATTCTATTTTTTTTATTATTTTTGATGTATTACAACATGGTACTTTTATTTTTGAAATATTGCGGTGGAATTTGGCTATCAACCTGTTAGACCGAGAATTATTTTTCGTTATTTTGACCTTGATCCTCTACCTATAAAAATCTGTACAAAATCATGGAGATAATTAAGTGGTATGCCACCTCCTAACCCAACAAATACTATATATATTTTTTGGAGTAGCGTTTGAGACAGTTTTTTTAAGCCAGTATTAAAAATTTCAAAATCGTTTAAAAATTTAATTTTCCCGCCGAAAGTTTGGTAAAAAATACTTTAATGTTGACAATAAAATATCCTACAAACTAAAGAAAAATAAGTCGTTTCTATCATGATTAGAACAAAAGATATCGTCAAAAAACGTATACACACGTTTTAATTTTTTTGAGGTTATGTTTAGGTCTAGGGGTCTAACAATTTGTTTCGTCAAATAACTTTTGATACAAAACAATACGGTATTTTTATTTTTAAAATATCACTAGGGGTATTTTTTACTATCTTAACCTAGACCCTTTATCAAAAGCAATTTTTATATACCAGTATCAAAGAATATCACAAAGAAGACTTTTAATTTGCTAATTTCTCTATTATACATATACCTAAAATTCTAAATCTGTAGGTAGGTTGGGTTGCGTTTCTTCTTGTCAGCTCTTTCAGTTTATATAAACCGATTTTAAACGATAAATCTCCAATTAAATATAAACACATGTTATTATCAGGAAAAGATCTTTTGAATTGAATGAGGAATGTTATTCCAGTTTTTTTTTTCTAAATTGCTAGAACGTGAAAATGTCACGTAAACCATTACAAAAACCAACAAAATGTTTTCTTTGGTTTTATAAAGGAATTAAATATTTGAATGTGTTGTTAGGTCAGGGGCGTATTTTAGTTAAGGTATTATCAATACGCTTATTCGAAAATAAGCACTTTCGTTAAAATTTAATCACGTACATCATTATGCTAGTACTAGTAATAATAATAGTATGCCACCTCTGCAAGCATGATTAACGTGCGGATTGATTGTTTTTCAAAAGTAGTTTTCTCTTAAATAATATGTTTGCTTTACTTGATATTATTGAATAATTTTGTTTATTAAATTAACGTTTTACCATCACAGAAATTATTGGCAAAGGACATAAATAATATGCAAGGTAAGGAAAAAGTATCTGATGTTCTTTTGCTGTAATTTTTTTAATAAAAAAAGAGAAATTTCTTGAGAAATTTATCTATTTAATCAGTTAGAATTTATTTCATCGAGTTGAGAAAATAACATTATTCAAGTGGCAGCCGTCAGAGTTATTGACAGTGCAGGCCCTTTTTATGACATTTTACATCACTCTATCCATAACTTCGGCTGACAGGTGCTCGCCATTTAGACAAATATTCTCCTTAAGAGCTTCAGGAGTCTGAGGCTTCGTGACCTCATCATCATCCAGCCGAATTTTCACATCCATTGTTGGATATAGGCCTCCTCCAAACGTCGCCAGTTCTCTCTATATCTAGCTGCTGCAATCCAGTTTGTTTCTATTCTCCTTAGGTCGTCGGTCCATCGGGTGGGTGGTCTGCCTCGACTTCGCTTGTCGGCTCTTGGTCTCCACTCCAATTCTTCGTCCATCTTCCATTCGCCTTTGTGTTACGCTCAGTTTTTCGGCAGTAGCTTTCGTTAAAGTTAAGGTCTCTGCTCCGTAGGTCAAGACTGGTAAGATGCATTGGTTAAATGCCTTTCTTTTCAGGTGAATTGGGATATTTGTTTTAAAAATGTCTCTCATCCGTCCATATGCCGCCCATCCCAACATAATTCGTCTATTTAGCTCGGAGGTTTGGCTGTCTCTGGTTATTCTAATTTCATGACCCAAGTATGTGTATTTATCGATTAATTCTACCTTGTTGTTATTGATCTGTATCTCTTCGCTGGGAACCATATTGGTCATCATTTAGGTTTTCTCGAAATTTATCTCTAGCTCAGTTTCTTGTAGTATGTCATTCAGTTCTTGGAGCATGTCTTTGATCTCTCCCAGATTATCTGACAGAAGCACGATATCGTCCGCTAAACGTAGATGGTTTAATCTTTCTCCATCGATGGATATTCCTTTCTGTTGCCATGTTAGTCTTTTAAATGCATACTCAAGAACGGTAATGAACAGCTTTGGTGACATGGTATCACCTTGCCTGACTCCCCTTTTTATCTTTATTTTATTAGTTGCAGAATATAGACTTATGGTTGTTGTGGCATTTTCATATGTATTTTTAATATTACAATATCTGTGGTCGATCCTGCAATCTTGTAGTGCTCTTAAGATGGACGGTAGTTCCACTGTATCAAACGCCTTTTTAAAGTCTACAAATATCAATGCCAAGGGACGGTTATATTCGTTAGTTTTTTCTATTGGGGTTTTTAGGCACTGCAAGTGATCGTTTGTGCCGTAATTAGGACGGAAACCGGCTTGTTCCCGAGGTTGGTAAAAATCCAGCTTTTTCTCTAATCTATTCGTTATTATTCGGGTGTATAATTTATAAAGATGGTTAAGGAGACTGATTGGTCTGTATCTTTCCAGGTCTGCTATATCTCCCTTCTTGTGTAAGAGTACAGTTATTGAATTATTTCACTTTGTTGGGATATTTTGATTCCATAGGCATAGATTAAAAAGCTTTTGAATTTTGGCTATCAGTACTGAGCCTCCTATCTTTATCGCTTCCGTGACGACACCGTCCTCCCCCGGAGCTTTGTTATTTTTCATCTTTTTTAGGGCCTTGTAAATTTCGTACAAGGAGATTTCTGGAATATCTTCGGAACCCTGATTTTGAACCTTCCTCTGTTGATATTCGACTATATCTAGAGTCGACTGGTTGTTATATAATGTCTCGTAGAATGATTCCACAATTTGTAACAAATGTTCTCTGTTTGATGTGATGTTGCCATTTCTATCCTTGAGTTTGACTATTTGTTTATTTCCATTTGTGAGTTTGCGTCTCATTATTTTCATACTCTTATTTTCCTCAATGGTTTTGATGATTTTCTCATCTTTCTATTTTCTTACGCCTTTTCTTCGTGATCTAAACTTTCTTCGTGATCTAAACTTCGTGACCTAAATCCTCGAATTCAAAAAACTCCATAATAAGAAGTCTAGAAAGGTTAAATCGGGTGATCTAAATTACCAGGTAAATCACCAAAACGAGAGTTTAAGCGAATTGAAAATGCTTCCTTCAGAATATCGATTATACGTGCCACGTCATCTTGTCGATGTTACGGGCTCCTCTTTGATCTTTGATCTCTTGGGCAACAGCAGGAATATTCTCAGCAGATCGGCTGCTCCGGGACCGGTCAGCATTGGGAGCATCCCGTGTAGGCCCAGTCTCTTTAAGGCGAGTGGCCAAACACCGAAGTGTTTGTCCAGTTGGTGGCGGACGGCCGGTAAATAATGCTCTATAAACACAAACGACGAATTTTTTAAAATTTTAAAAGTGAAACTGGAACAAACCATGAAGTGGAGATATCCAGGAGTGGCTAGTATACCTGTTAAATACAAAGCACGTGGTGTTCGTGTGTATTGAGGTATAAAAAAGCGCTTATTAAAAACTTAAAATTTTTTATTATAAAGAAGATCTTTTCGGAATTGTATCATTCCATCATCAGTTTACTAAAAGAGAGAGTAAAAATACCAATATTAAAAACAAGAAAGTTAAAATTTGAACACAACACAAAAAGAAAAAGTTGGTTTTTTACTACTTACATAAAAAGTTGTTAAAAAACATTGTGGGGCCACATAAAAAACATTCGATGGACATCTGGATTTAAAAAATAATCTTCGTGTTATTTATTCAGGTAAATGCAATAGACTCTTAAATTGTGTGATATTAAAAAATTAAACTGGGGCATCTTATATGACCCTCTGTAGTTGGTGAGGTTTTATTGACTTACATTACCTCTGATCTGTGTTGGAGTCTAGGGCTAACTGATAGAAAGATGGTATGAAAAATCAGTTAGTACCAGTCAATGTCAAGAGGAATGATGTGGTAGGAGCAAAGTCATTGTGCTTAAGTTTGTGAGTAGGCAGTTTTTAGTGAAGAAATGTGTTTTGTGTGTAGTAGGATCATTAGCAATTTTTGGTATTTTAAAAAACTTATGGGAGAATATAAATCAATGAGTGACTGCGATATAAAATAAATCGGTATACCAAGGTAGGGAAAATTTTTTTTAATTTAAGTGGTTAAAATTAATAAATCATTTTAAATGGAATGAAAAGGATGTTATTACCTAATTGTTTCGTTATATTAAATGAGTATATATAAAAGTTGGATTGTAATTTATGGAAGATGAGTCGAGGAAAAGAAAAAGAAAAAAGAAATAAACGAGAAAGCAAGAAAAGGAAATAGAAGGTGAATGTAACGATGTAAGCTGGGGATAATGAAACTGATTGTGATAAGAGATTGATAGATGTAAAATAAATATTTATAAGAAAATGTGTATGATTGTATGTGTATGATTAAATGAGTATATATAAAAGTTGGATTGTAATTTATGGAAGATGAGTCGTGGAAAAGAAAAGAAAAAAGAAATAAACGAGAAAGAAAGAAAGACGAATTTTTTCTCAAAAAATTGAAACATTTATTGCGCGTTTTTATGGAATCAACCAATTTATGGCTTGTCGATTTGTATTCTGTGTATTTTCATTTTAGAAATAAAAGTTTTTCAGTAGGTTGATTACTTTTGCCCCAAGAAGCATATTTAAATTTTATAAAACACGTTTATGGCCTGGGGAAAGATGGGATGCACTGGAAGTAAATAGATAGATTTAAAACTTTATTTTAGTTATCCTTTGTTTCATGTTGTCATCTGAGCCATTAGGTTTGATATATTTGAGAGTTTATTAAAAAATCTAACAGTAATCTTACATATGCAGTTTTGGCACAAAGGTAAGATAACAGATACAATTAGATATCCATATGATATCCTGGTATATCGAATTCGTAGTCTTTTGAGTGGGTACTAAATTTGATTTTCTCCATATTTACTAACTTCAATGAGTGTAAAGCGTTTATAATCTTGGATTTTTATGATCATTGGTTAAGGATAGGGCTGCATTTGCGGCATGTTCAGTGGTTTCGTTGCCTTAAATTTCGCCATGGAAGCGTACCCAGACGGCTTTTAGGAACAGTCCTTGGAAGACAAAGAAATGGATATAATTATAGATAAACCGAAAAATTTGGTGTCTGGTATAAATATTTTGTATTAAGTCAAGAGTTCACGTAGATAGCTGTAGAAACGTGTGTCTATGCTAGTGAGATTATGACGTGAAGTATTCCAAACAGCTGAACTATGTGAATGTTGCAAGTTGCTTGATATAACGATCGAAGTCTAGAAGACTTCTCAAGAGTGTTATTCCATGGTAAAAAAGACAGATTTTATTAGAGAATGTAGTTTTTAAGTCTACGTTTAATAAGAGAGGTAAGAACAGTAGTTAAATGGTAGGTAGCTTAGAGGAGAAGTCGGAAAATCTTCTTGAAGACTATTAAACAAAGCGTAGACTAAGATACTGGTAGCTACTGATGTTCTCTAACATAGTTTTTCAATGGACATTGACGTCTAATCAGAGGGTAAAAATTCATTGACTTCAACATGAATACTTTTTACTGGACTAGATCTGAATACTTATTTCTTCTTATTAACGTGTCCTATTAAGTCCCCTTAACGTTGGCGATTAACATGGCGAAACTGTATCTGTCTCGAGCTATTCTAAATAGTTGCTCAGCTTACTTTATTCCTGTCCACTCCCTGATATTCTTCAACCAAGAGGCCTGCTTTCTACCAATTCCGCTTCAATACTTTTAAGCGATCGAATTTACTTTTCTCAAGACTTTAAGGCCGTCATGTAAAAAAACAGCCATAACTTAGCCTAGATCTAATTATGTATGTATAAATACCAAGCAATTTAATAAAAACGGAAAAACTAAAACGGAGGGCTAGACAAGGAGAACCAATGCCACTTTATTCTTAACACGAAGTGTTAAGTTTTCGAGCTTCTTAACTTTACTCTCTTAATCTTTACTCTAAAGGTGTTTAACTATAATATGACAGGATTTTCTGTGGTCCATGATGATTCGTTAATGGTTCTACCTCAGAAATGAAAAAAACAGGTTGGTAAAATCACGTCGAGAAGCAGAAATGTTACTGTGCTACTGTTATGAACGCGACAGGTGATGTATTTACACCTACATTATTTGTATATGGTAGGGATAAAATATCGAAAACAATTTTAGAAAAATGCTCTGGAGGGAAGTATTTTCGTTTGTGATCAACGTGGGTAGATCACTGTCAATTCATTTTTGCTTGGCTAAAAATGTTTGTTGCTCGAGTGAATCTCTCTAAGAAAAGTTCGGCTTTTTGATATTTTATGGCCACAGTTCTCACAACGAACTACAATTAATTATATATGCCAGAGACCACAATTTTTGCATAATAAATGTAGTCCCTCACGTCACCCACAAACTTCAGTCTCTTAATCAAGAAATAATAAGATTCTTCAAGGCTACGTATAATTCTCTCTCTCTTCAATCCTGACCCCCCAGGGGGAGTGTAGTGGTCGACGTGATGTCGTGTATTGTCAGTCTCCAGAGATCTCCGTCTCTGGTCATTTCTTTTAATTCATGCATAGGTCTTTGGCATATTCCTGTAATTTGATCTACCCATCTTGTTGGGGATCTTCCTCGTGATCTTTCTACCTTTCCTTGTATTATGAGGCTTTCCATATTTTCTGTGTTTGCTCTCATAACATGCCCAAAATATTTTAATTGTTGGAGATGGACTTTACTAGAGAGTCGTTGGCTAAGTTTTAGCTCTCTTAAAATTGAATTATTTGTTCTACGGTCGGTCCAAGAAATTCGTAACATTCGTCTCCAACAGAACATTTCAGTGGCGTCTATCTTTCTTCTCTTCGATTGTCTCAGAGTCCAAGATTCACATCTGTAGGTCAGTATTGGGAATATTAAGCAGTTGATCAACCTCATCTTTGTCGCTCTTGAAATTTGACAGTCCTTCCATATTTTGGTCATTTTTGTTGTGGCAACTTTTGCTAGATCACATCTACGTTTAATCTCTTCTTGTAATGACCCTGTGTTTGTGATTAATGATCCCAGATATAAGTATGAGCTCACAACCTCGAACCGGTCAATTGTGGTTTATAACCGTATAATTAGGCTTGTGAAAAGTGAATGCACTAATATCGTACTTTTAAAATAGCTCAAGGAGACATTGCTTAATTAGATAAAATAGATGTTTAAGGTTGATCTGCACCCCCCAAAAGATAAATTCCAAATTCAAAAAATTTGAAAAAATTTGAGAAGGTGTATGAGATGACTAGAAGTATTTTGACAACTTTTAAGCAAACTTCATGTTTTCGTTTAAAAAAAAACTCAAAAAAACTACTTTTTTCCAAGTATAAAGCGGGAAAACCAGACATGTAATTTTGTTCATTTTTTTACAGCATCAAGATATAATTATAAGAAATACTTAGAAATTTTTTGAGAATTTTTGAATTTACAGTTTTGTCCCAATAGGAAAAAATAATATGTTTCTGCTTATAATAAAGCTTCCGGTAAGAAACCAAAAATTTTTTTAATAACAACATATATAAAACTGTAAAAGTGGAAAATATTTGCAATAAAACTTTAAATATTTTTTCCTAAACATATGAAAAATCTCGTTAAACAAGAATTATGTCTTGAACCGCCGCCTTCAAATGTGTAATGTAGGGAGATGGCTCCATCTGAAACAGTGGTAGTATTTATCATCGATAGATAGCATTACGTTCGGCTGCGAAACGCTTCAAACGAAACGACATAGTAACAGGGTTGCCGTATCATTTACTTTGTACAACAATTTGGCAGATTATAACAAAACTTAGTAGGAATGTTATCTCGGTTTGAATTTTGAACTGGTCATGCTAAAACTTATAGAGTTACATAATAGTAGATACTGCAACTTTTATTTTGAAAGTAGGATACCATAAAATTTACACTTTATAAGTAATATATCTATAAAAAAACTTATTTAGTTTTAAAAACCTATTTAGGGGTTTTTAGTAAATTATTTTAGTATTTATAAACAATAGTGTTCCTTGCATAACGTATTAGTGGTAAATTTTATATTAGTATTAGCGTTAGTTTTAGTGTTTCAGTTTCTGGTAGATATCTACTGTTACACTGTTATTCTCACTCAAAGATAATTTTTTTTTTGGCTGCCCTGTTGAATATCCTAGTACTTAATTGTTATAACGGTTAACTAGAACTAATAAAATTTAAAAAGTGATCCTCTCTTGCTAAGATTATGAAAGTTTATCTTCTTTTAATTTTCTTCAACTTTCGCAAGAAATAATATAGGCATAATAGCCAATAAGTAATACAACTGTCTAAATATTAATTTGTCACTTCTAGAGAAATCTGTATTATTATACTCTTTGTATATATCATTTTACCATTTTATAGGATTTTCAATTACGGTTCTAATGATATAAATATGTGTGTAGGTTTTTAGTTTGTTTTTAAATAATATTAGGATATGATTCAAAAGGAGATCGAATCTGGTCGGTGTTTATATTGCTGCGTAAAATTTACATAAAAAGAGTGGCTTTTTAAATGGTTAAAGGGTGTATGGTTTTTCAATTATTTACTACTAACTGTTTAAATATTAAATGTTAAAAAAATCAATAATTATTGTCTGCTATTAGCCGTACTTTTACCTGTAGCTTATAGAGCCGAAATGTGAAAAGTCATTAGCAGCAATAAAATATTGGGCTAGTCAAGTTTCAGCCACTCAATAAAAGATGAACAAATGTCCAAATTCTAAGTTGTCGATTGTTAACAATAAAAATTCCCTTAGTTGTATGTCATGCAATTTACCGATTCATATTCAATGTCTTCTGTCTTCTTTAATCAGTGCGTGTTGCCAGTACTTACATATGGTGCAGATACATTAACACTAACAAAGAAAGTAAGAAATAAAATTTGTGTTACCCAAAGAGCCATGGAACGATCGATGTTAGGCATTTCTCGTAGGGATCGGATCACAAACAGGGAAATAAGACGGAGAACAGGAGTGACAGATGCCATAGAAAGAATTATGACCCTTAAGTGGAACTGGGCGGGGCACATAGCTAGAATGTCGGATAACAGATGGACACAGCAAATAATACAGTGGAGGCCGAGACAAGAAGCACATCGAAGTAGAGGTCGTCCACCAACAATATGGTCTGATGACATAAAACGGATCGACAAAAATTGGATGCAAACAGCACAAAACAGAAATACATGGAAAAGACTGAGGGAGACCTATATCCAGCAGTGGATAGATCCGGGTTAAATGATAATGATGATGATTCAATGTCTAGATATTGCACAAGAAGAAGTTATATGAATAAATAGGACAAAATCGGAGTCACTAAGACTCGTCTGTAATAGTTGCTGTACATTCGAAGATAAGTTCAATAAATTAACTGACTTAATTTCTAAGTTATCACATAGACTCACATTGATTGAGGATCGTCTCGAGGCCATGGAACAACCTTCTCAAACTAACTCAATGGAGTTGGAGGATTGTATACAAGAAGCAAATATTCGTTATCAGTTTCCGCGTTTTTCGTGTATTGGAAAGATTATCAATAGTATTAAACCTAGGCCATTAAAGGTTAAATTTTCAGATAATGATAGTCCATTGTTTATGTTGCGCAACAATATGAGGTTGTTAGGTACCAAATTTTCTAGAATTCAATTGAAGGATGACTTAACTAAATATCAAATAAACTATTTGAATAAAGTGCGAGAGGAACTGGAAAAACGTAATCTACTTAACAAGGCACTAACAATAAAGTATATTAATAAAGTTCCAACTATTATTAGTACTAACCAACAAAATGCCGCAAAAAACAAATAGAGTTGAGAACAATAAATATTTTTTAGACTAATATTGCTTCTTTACATGCTAAGTTTTCTGACTTTTTGTCATTTACATCTTCTAATTCCGATATACATATTTTTGGGACGGAGTTCCTCTGAAATCGGTACGGGAAGTTAATAATTTTAGTGTTACGGTCAACCAAACAATAAGTCGGTCTACTCAAACACCAAAAGTAGTTAGTAAAGCGAACTCTGCTTTATTATTTATCACAAAAGCTTTTCATAGAATATCTCCAGACTTGTTTTTGAAATTCTACAAAAGTTATGTCAGACCTCACCTAGAATTTGCAGTGTCAGTTTGGTCACCTCATTTGCAAAAAGACATTAATTTATTAGAAGGAGTACAACGACGAGCTACCTAGCTATCTTTTAATTATGAAAAATTAGACTATGAAACCCGACTAAGAAAGCTCAAGCTGTCTCCATGAACTCTTAGACAAGAAAGATATGATGTCATATCTACTTATAGAATTCTTAGTGGGGAATTTTGGAGGGGGGTAGTAGACTAAGAGGTCATAACTATAAATTGAAAAAGGAGTATTTTAAAAACACCTTAAGGCAAAACTTTTTAGTTAACCGAGTTTTTGATAAATTAAACGGTTTAAGTGATGACATAGTAGAAGCTACTAGTTTAAATAGTTTCAAAAACAAGTTTGATGAAAACGAACAAAATATTGTACCTAGTCTTATATTAATTATATTGGTTGTATTTTTTTTTTCTTTTGAAAACTTATGTATACTTGGTAATATTTGTATTTTTGTAATTGGCTATTGCCAGAACTTTTTGTAAGTACTAATTCTTTTAAAAATTATTTTTTACTTTGTGAGAAAATTTGATTTATATTATATTATTTAGTTTAGTACATACAAATATTTTGTAATTTGGGCCACATAAGCTCTGCTTTGGCTCGATATCATTATATAATAATAATAATACTCATGTTACTCGTGTTATTCCCAAAAATCACCTAGCGAACATAAAACAGCTGGGTCTAAATGAACATCTTTATAAGGCCATACATAAAGCTGTACTCCTCGCGACGCGACGTCCAGATATGTACGAAAATTTTTGGGAGATACTCCAGTACACCAAGTCACCTAGGGCTCAATAACACAGAAAGAGTCCCACCAAAGCTCAATCCTTTTGATACCGTAGGTATCTGGAATGAGTGAATTTTCCTCGATATTTTCCATAGAGGGAGTGTGAGCCGTATGGCTAAATCTGGATAATACTCAAAAGCAAACTTAATTCCAAGCACTTAGTAAAAGCAATAAACACATACGCAATGACACCTTTCACATAGTCCTCATTTGGCGTTATAAAATTGTCGAATACGGAAACTGAAGAACTAAATAGACCAAATAGAACCGTAATAACTAAATACGCATCAACCACTCCAAATAATACATCCAACGTATGACTAACACGCACACAAGGCGGGAGAAGAACGGGGTGTTTTGGAAATATCACCCACTACTTAAAAATAAAAAAAAAACAGCAAAAAAAAAACAAAGACAAAAATACATAGACACAGCGATTAGACCGATGATAGCATAAGGGGTGGAAGTAATGTGTCTTACGAAAAAAGATGATGAAAAAGTAAGAATTATTAAAAGAAAAATTATAAGAATAAACATACCAATAAAGCCAGAACAATGAAGCATGAAATAAGAAATATAAATATAACCGAAGAAGAAGACATAGTAAAATTTATTAATTCATAAAAACTGAGATAGTAATAGATTTAAATAACATTTTTGTTATTTCCCACTAAAATATTACATAATCATAATACCAGATCATTTAATTTTTAACTATCAACAAATATGTAATATAATATGATGTACGAATTTAATGGTAATATGATATTGACAAAGAAAGCCGCAACATACATAATTTCTTTGTCGGTAAAATTGTTTAGATAATGAATGAATTTGGTATATTATATTCCGACTGACATAGCAGAACAGTAAAGTATTATACATAAAGATGTTGTTATAAGATATCTTTGCTTAGTTGGTCTACTAGTAACCATATAAGTTATAGCATATATTTGATAAAATTACTGTCTACACAACTTGGCAACTCAGCCAATTGATATAATGACAGAAAACTGCAATTTATGTTAGGATTTGAAAATATTACAGAGTCGTCATGTAGAAATCTACAATTAAGTTAAAAAATTTACCACAGTAGCATGCCGCAGTAGAGCCATCTCTAGGATCAGAAACAAATTAATCGAGGGTGCAGATCAACCTTAAGACATTAGTAGGACGGAACTTGCAAAATTTGGGTATATCTGTACTGGTAGAAGACAATTTTTACAGATCTAAACTATCTTTCTGCAGCTCACTTTTCTGAAGACAATGAAGCTCATAGTAACCTAGTTCCTGCACAACAACGCCTTCATCTGGATTGCAATTAACTGTAATAGACACGTAGACGCAGCTTTGTCTACTTCTTCTAAAAAACCACAAAGTTCTTTTTCAACATTTGCAGTTTTTACTACCAAATTTTTACATAAAATTTACCACACAAATTTATTGCAAAGATATTTGCTTCTTAGCTGTAAAGGCATTTTGCAACCTTCTACATAAAGATTTGAAACTGGAGATTTGAAACTGGTGTACTTTTAAAGGCTTTAAGTAACGATTTTAGACATTTATTCATTAATTATCTAACTTTTTTAGGTTACTCGAGGCTGGAGGGGTATAGAAAGCATTCGCAATCCAGAATTAATCAAATAAATGATCTGTATAATAAAAGGGATATTTCTGGATCGGCTCTCTAGCTGTAAGAACTTATAGCTCTTAATTATATTTAATTATTTCTTCGCTTTTTCAAATATCATTTTTATATACTCTTTTAAGACTAATTTTCTATCAGTTGTTACTCCTAGGTATGTTACGAGAGGAAAAACGAGAAAACTATGCTCTTGTAATAGAATCTTATTGAAAACTGTTCGTTTTCGGGTGACTATACATGATTTGGACTTCATTATCTATTATGACACCATTGGTTAAATTGATAAAAAAATTGAAAGAACTATAACCAGATTAAAGATCCAAATTGTCAATGTAAATGCATAATAATATATTATCAGCATACTCCAGTATCTTAATGTCTCTGAATTGGTCTGCTAGCTTTTCTAGGTCAAAGGTATATATTGTATACAAGATACTATCCTAAGATAATCCCAGACTTGTTGTTCTTGTATCTGAAATTTCCTTACTTACTTACTTTTATGTTAATTTTGCTATTATGATTTAATTTTATTATTAAAAAAAAAAATTACAACTAAATCTAATTTACACCATTTGATGATGTAGAATTCCTAGATTTTTTCGTTATCGTAGACTTCCTCAATATTTAGAAATAGCGCTATTGTAGAACGATTAATTGAAAATGAAATATTTATGTCAGTGACTAGATAAGTAATATTTTCTTTTTTGGAATGAGCTTTTCTAAACCCAAACTGATATTTTGGGGGTTTGAGGCTGGATTCTGGCCAATGTTTTATTCTTGTTTCGAGCATTCACTCAACTGTTTTTAGTACCCAGGATGCCAGTGATATACCTCTGTAGGATTCTACTAGATTTGGATCTATTTGAGATTTCAACATTGGAAGCCTCACGTGTCAATGGGTTTCTGTTTTTAATTTTTTTACCAATCTTTATATACCTTATTTTGTTCTTTTATATTCGTTTTAGAAGCACGTTGACTATGACGACATTTTCTTATTTTCAACAATTTCCGTAGGCTTTTCCAAATACTTCAATTGCCGTATTTTGATATAATCACCCTGGGGACTGTTAACTCCGTCCCTGGAAGACTTCCTTGTCTATCCAACTTCCCCACGATCTAATAAATTTTTAACGATACTTTTTCTCTTAAACATTTTTCTTTTGGCGATTTATGTTTTCCCTTAAAACGTTCATCGGTTCAATGTACCCCAACGAAACTCCAACTTTGTGTTTAACAGGTTTACCTGTCGGTTCTCCGACGACTTTCTATTATCCCTTAACAAGGTGTCAATTTTCAGTAAATCGAAAATTTTTTATCTGAAAATTGAGAAAGCAATTTCGTCTGTGAGGTGAAAACGAAATTTCCTCTCCAAAGTTTTTTGGGGTAAATTACAAGTTTTAAGACATGTGATTACATTATTTGTACACAGGAATTATATAATAATAATTTGAGGTTGTCTGAGATTAAAAAAACTGTTTTTTTGTATTTTTATACATTCTAGAGCATTATTTACACAAACTTTTGTAATAAATTAGCAAATTAGAGTAGTTTAAAAGTAGAATTATACTAAATTTATGCAAATTATGGGGGGGGGGGCAAAAATATTGTTAGACAGGAAGTGCCATCAAAGAGAGTCTTTCCTTGTTTAAGAAATCAAATTTAGTTGGGTCGTCGCTTATATTTACAATTTCCAGAACGTCAACCTTAGAGTTCAAATCAAAACACAGCTAATAATACAAAACCCATTCGTAACTGCTCGAACTTTCATAAGCGTCAACATGGTATAATAATCAGAAAAATGCAATCATGATTACATTGGGAATTTTAAAATTATAATAATTAAATAACCAAAAACATTTGTCATGAATAATATAAATCTTATGAAATAACTCTGCTAGTCTAATGTTTCACAAAATAATAATGTTAATTAAATAAATTCGAGAATTGTACGCAGCTGATATGGGAATACTTCAAATTTTAATGACGGTTCAGCGTGTGGTAAAATTGTATAAAGTGTTGCCGTTTTTTTAGAGTAAGAATTTTGTTTATGTTTTAATTGTGTTATGCCAAAACAACTAAATATTCTTTAGATAAGATATATTATTTTCAACAAGAAATAATGGCGGGACGTTTTTACTATTAATTCTCTAAAAGAGGTAAGTTTTAAATTAAGAATATATTATTTTGTACTGTTTTTTATTTATTAAATGTTTATTATGTTTATTAAATGTTTTCTTATGTATTGTAGTACATTTCAGTAATCTTAAAAATAAGTGTAATTACTGTTACTATAATAATTTGACAAATAGTTGACATTCTAAAAATTCCTCACTTACTAACTATTCGAATATTTTAACACTGTGGGGGTCTGACGTCGTGAATCTTGAATGACGTGCAAGCATTTTTATATGAGAAATTCTAAATTTTTATGCAATTATTTTAAAATGAGATTTATTATAAAAATTTAAACAGATAATTAAATGTTGTTATGAATAGGATGACATTATTAATTTTTATTAATTTTAAGTGCCAAGGCACTGAAAAGAAGTGTAAAGGGATGGGGTTGTCTATTGGGGATGAAACGTTATACACGTTGCACTATGCAGATGACCAGGTAGTTATTGTCCAAGACAGGGAAGACTTGGAATGTATGGCTAGAAAACTAATGGAAGAGTATAAAAAATGGGGCATTGAATTAAATTTACAAAAAACGCAATATCTTTGCATAGGAGGAGAAAATACTCCAGATGACCTCGACTTAGAAGACGGGAAAATTTAGAAATGCAATCAATGTATATATTTTGGGGTAAAACTAACAAAAACAGGAAGAACTGATGAAGCCATAAAAGACAGAATAACCGAAAGGAAACTAGTTATAGGTGCATTGAATTTAGTACTATGGCAGAAAAATACAAGACCGGAAACGAAAAAAAGAATATATAATACCACATTGAAACCAGTAATCGTCTATGGCTTAGAAATATGGCAGTTATTACAAAAACCTAAAGGTAACCTATTGGCAGTTAAAATAGATTTTTGGCTGGAAAGTCTAGATTAGAACATGTGAGAAATGAGGACATCAGGAATCAAATAAATGCACAAAGATGAATTATAGAAGATATCGAAAAACAACAACTGACATGGTACGCACATGTTAGACGTATGGGGGAAGGAAGACTACCAAAAAAAAATATTAGAATGGGTACCCCACCAGAGAAAAGAAAACGGGGACGACCACCAACAACTTGGATGCAAGGAATTTCAAAAGCAATGTCAGCAAGAAATCAAGAAGACTGGCAGAATAGACAGGCTTGGCAAACGGGAACCCAAAGGCGGATTACGCTATGAACGGGATAAATATGTATATATAATATATATATATATATATATATATATATATATATATATATATATATATATATTAGTTTCTCTTCTGGTGACTAATCTTCTGGTGACAGATATTCTTTTAATTTTTTACTTTTCATTGAATATCTACACTGACCGCTCAAAAAAGTGGCCACCCTATAAATTTCCCAAAGAAAAAATTCATTGTAAGTTTTATGCACTGTTTCATATTGTATTCTCAACATCTTTTATTTTAAAAACAAAAAATATCCATTACTGTTTGATTTCTTAACATAATTTATTATTTAATTAAAAGGCTACAAAAAAAATAGTGTGATATTGAAACGAAATACAAACCATAAAAATTACGAATAAACTTATGCCCTACATCATCAGTAACCGTTTGCATACGATTTGGAAGGGCAAGGAAAAATTTTTGAATAAAAACTTAAGGAATACGTTCATATTCTTCACGAAGCATGTTTTGAAGTTCTGCAAGACTTTCTGCTGATTTAGTTGACTTTTAACCCTACAATAAAGTTCATCCCAAAGATTTTCGATGATATTGAGATCAGGGGTGCAGGCTGGCCGTTCTAGAGTCTTAATTTCAACTTTCCCCAAGTAATATGTCACGATTCTTGCAGTATGCGGCCGTGCATTAAAATGCATAAAGACGAAATTGTCCTCAATAGAAGAACCAAATGAAACTAGTGCTTCTGTCAAAACATCCTCTATATACCAGTGAGCATTCAGGGTGTCATTGGTGAAAATAAGTTCAGTTCGAGCTTTAAGTGAGATTCCAGCCCAAACCATGACACCATCGCCGCTAAACTTTCTTTTTTGGGACATACAAGCTTGGAAATATCTTTCATTTCTTCTCTTGGCCATCGCTAGACTTCAAACAGAACCACGATTCATCAGAATAGAGAATTCAGCTCTAATCCTGTTTATCCCAGTGTTAATGTCGAGAAAAAAATGAATCGATTCCTACAGTGTCTGGGTTGTAATTCGGAAACAATAGCCTACCACTAGCCTTTCTTTAAGGCGTTTTCTAACCATCCTCTCACTTACATTCTCATTTTGAACCTCTTGCAGACGGTTTCTTCAGTGTAATTGCAGTGGAATTGCAATTTCTTAAAAGTTTTATTATAATAAAACGATCATCTCTTCGCGAGGTAACTCGTCTACGATCGGAACCATAAACGACGAAACTGTCAAAAACAAGCAAATAAGATCGCAAAAAATATTTAATTTGAAATGCAATATGAAACAGTGCATAAAATTTCAAATGAATTTTTATTTTCGGAAATTTATAGGGTGGCCACTTTTTTTGCCGCTCAGTGTATATTTTGTTATCTGAATCTGATTATCTAAATTTTAAAAATAGTTTGAAGTAACTACATGATCACAAGAAACACATTGATCGAAAGTAGTGAATCGATGTCAAGAACGACTATTCTGTGACGCTACCCGTGACGACGCCATCTTGTGGCGCTAGTTCAGTGACGCCCACCTCAGCATTTTACTGTAGGGAAAAAAAGTATTACAACGCCACTATAGAATCTTTGCTTCAATAATATGTAAGACTGGTAATGAGAGTCAAATAATAAAAAAATTAATTTAAAAAATGAAACTTAATTGGTATTGTTTATTATTTCAATTTTATTTTCCATTTATAAGTTATGCAATTTGTAATAAGATGCTATTAATCTTCTTAAATAATTATTTTTGAGTCTACTATCATTATTTCTAAAGGAATAGGCACTTGTTTTAAAAAGCGGGAGATTCTACCGCAAAATAATTTAGGATATAATTTCGATCGGTTTTCTTAAATTCCTAATTAAAATCTGAAATTCTTTTGAAAATTAAAATCTCACTTTTATCTATTTTTAGTTTTTCCTATGATTAAAAGTACACAAAAACAAATTCCAATTCTTTTCAATTCCAACAGATTTTTAAACATTAAACATTTTCTTTGCAATCAGCTAGGTTTTGCTGGCATCATTAATGAAAAACAAACGAAGCTTCTACTTCTGATCCGTTCATTAAAATTTCTGAAATCAGGTGAATCCAGAATTCTTATTACTTCTCATCATTTTAAAGTTACTGGAACAAAATATCTTTTGGCAAAATTGGATACACAAACATCAATTAAACGGGAACGTTGGAAAAAATGGGTCACGAATTTTGAACCTTAAATTGGGTAAAGTCTTATGACAGTTATACCACGTTCAGTATACAAGATATAAAGTTTTCCATAAAAATTTTAGTTTTTATTTATGACAATCTACTCGTAATAAAATAAAAGTTTAATATACTTGAGTTAGTTTATAAAAAATGTACCTATACTGAATTTTTTTAAGCCCTTTTCTCTATTCGGATTGCCGAATATAGCCCTCTCCTAATTCTTGCCATTCATCTCTGTTGTTTGTAAGGCATTTCCACATTGGCCGTGTAGTTTTTTTAATATCGTCTCCTATACTACCTATACTGAATACCAGACAGATAATGAAAAAAGCGAGAGAACAGAACATACCAATGTTGCTCTGTTTCGAAGGTTACACAAAGGCTTTCGATTTAGTAAAATAAGATTTCCTTTTGAGTATAATGGAAAATATGAAAGCACCTAACCACGTAATTAACTTAATAAGAAATATGTATGATAAAAACTCAGCTTAAGTTAAAATACACGGAATGTATTTAGATGCGTTTAAAACAAAGAAAAGCACTAGAAATACTATCACCATTATTGTACAACGTATTGTTACGATTTTAAATGTTATGGCATATAGAACTGTAAATATTTTATGACTAATCCTTTTTTATTGATTCTCGTAATTTGTAGGTCAAAATCTACCTGAGTTTCGATACCAGTTGTTTACAGAAATATCTAGACCCTAATTTTAGTGAGTCATCCACGACTCGAAGTTGAAAAAGAACTAGTCTCAGCGGTTAATTGCCTTCACCGAAAAAACCAGTATATTCCATGGAGTTCTTTGCAAAAGTAGGTCACCGAACTTTCCAGATAGCGGAAGTTTCTTTATATATAAAGATGAAATTTTATTGAAGAACTTGGTCATAAGAAGATCGGGAAACGCGGTTTACTTGTAACGAAACGTGAAATAAATACATTTGTACAGCTATTTAATAAATTAGTAATTAGTTATCGTGAGTTTTAATAAATTAGAATATAGACAATAAATTAGAATAAAGACAAATAAATTAGAACTATATAAATATACCACAGTGGTGTACAGGAGTGGGGTTGTAGATAAATTTAATTTGATTTTTGAAAAAGACTTTTGAACTTTTGAAAGGTATTGTTCGTCGGGAACATCCGCGTAGTTCAGTAGTGATCGTTGTACGAAAGAACATTTAAAAAGTACGTGTATGCCCGACCAAAGATGCTGCTAGTACAACTTTCAGTAAAACAGTTGCGTGAGCAACTTGAAGAACGCGATGAAGACCGCAGCGGGTCCAAGAAGATCCTCCAAGAACGACTAAAGAATGTTCTTAACAAGAATGGAGATGACCCAGAGACATTCCATTTTCAATCAGCAGAAGAAGCAGTTTTAATAAAGATAGAAGAAACTTCTAAGAAAAATGATATTAAATTCGATACAGTTTCCAAAAGATTGGATGAAACGTCTTAAATTATTAAAGAAGTAGGTAGACAAAACGACGAGAAACTCGAAAATGTGTCTAGAAGATTCGACGAGAAATTTGAAAATGTTTCTCAAATGATGGAAGAAACTTCTAAAAAGAATAATGAGAAATTTGAAGAAGTCTCTAAACCATTTG
Source organism: Diabrotica balteata (assembly GCA_918026665.1). Classification (NCBI taxonomy): domain Eukaryota; kingdom Metazoa; phylum Arthropoda; class Insecta; order Coleoptera; family Chrysomelidae; genus Diabrotica; species Diabrotica balteata. Next base: position 138,210,076 of record OU898279.1, read on the forward strand.
ATAAAGTTGAAGAGAAAATCAAACAGTTAGAGACCATGATAACTAACACGAGAGTGCTACCACCAATTAATACGGTAGCTTTAGATCCGGTAGAGATAAAAGAAGACGAGACGAAATGTAAGTTGGAAACACGGCCGAAATTTGAAGGAAGTGGAAGTTCCGTTCATGTCAAAGTCCCAACTTTCGACGGAAAATCATCATGGAACAACTACATGAAACAGTTCGAATCAGCTGCAAGAGCGAATGGATGGTCAGAAGAAGAAAAGGCTGTAAACCTGACTATAGCTATTCGAGGAGATGCCTTAGATGTGCTCCAGACCATAGCCGTAGAGGAGACGGATGATTTCGAACAACTGAAGAAGAGGTTAAATATGCGATATGGCCACGAACACTTGGAACATGTATATCAGTCGCAGCTCAAAAATCGAAGACAAAAGAAAGATGAGGCTCTTCAAGAATATGAAGTAGATATCGCCAGATTAGTGCGATATGCTTATCCAACAGCTCCCGAAGACATGATGGAAAAGTTGGCCATTCAAACATTTATTGATGGTCTTCGTGATCATGAAATGCAGAGAACACTACGATTAGCTCGTCACAAGACGCTGATGGATGTCTTATCTGCCGCCCTCGAATACGAGTCAGCTACGCAGGCCTCTGGCGGGAATAGCAAAGTTAGGACTGTAAAAGAGGAAGGAGATGAAGATAAACTTGACCAGCTCGTTAATATGATGAAAAGCATGACATACAAGAAAACGAAGACCATAAGATGCTGGAATTGTGGCGAAATAGGACACGTACGAAGTTCATGTAAGCATCCTAGGTACGACACAAATCAAGAAACTCTCCATCAGGAAAACTAAAACAGGTCGGCCTTAGGGGGGCAGCTTCGACCCAGAACTTTTCCAAAGACCCTCTCATACTAATAGCTTCTTTGAAATGTCGTGAAGATAGTGTATATGTAGATGGAGAAATAAATGGTAAAAAGCATACGTTGTTGGTGGATACTGGAGCGACCAGAACCATTATACGCTCGACAGTTATAAACAGCCGAAAGAAACTGTTACCAACGAGGTTGCGACTTCGGACCGCCACAGGTGAAAATGCCAACATTCATGGAGAAATCCAGGTACAATTAGGAATTGGAGCAGAAAAGTTCGTCCATACTGTTATAGTTGCTGACATCGAAGAGGATGTTATATTAGGAATGGACGTAATGAATATGCATGGATTCCAATTGGATTTTAAGAATAAGGTCATCAAAGTTGGTAACGAGGAGGTATTTCTCCGTCCACATGATGACAACACTATGCAAGCAGCCGTTAAAGAAAATACAGTCGTGCCTGCGAGAAGTGAAACGATAATAGTAGCGCGGCTACAGGGAATTGTGGACGAAGGAACACCTGTTATGATGGAGCCTCGGAATCATGACGACGAAGTTGGCCGTGGAATCATAATTGGAAAGGAATTAGTGACTTCGGCTAAAGAAATTCCTGTGAGACTTATTAATGTCAATCACTACCCAGTAACCATCAAGAAAGAGACAAAAGTTAGACTGTCGCCAATTAGATTGGAGGGTTATTCGAAGTATGGTGGAGGAGATCTTAAGAGACACCGAAGTCCAGGTGTTAGTCTGTTGCAATCCGCATAGTTACTGGTGCGGAGAGAAAACCGTCCCTTGTCATTTCTATACAACTGGAAGTTGTAAAAGAGGGTCCAGTTGCCGATGTCAGCATGTCGTTCCAGTTCCAGTCCCGACAAGGTTCCAGGAGGAACCATCTTTTAAGAGGGGGGCAATGTTACGATTTTAAATGTTATGGCATATAGAACTGTAAATATTTTATGACTAATCCTTTTTTATTGATTCTCGCAATTTGTAGGTCAAAATCTACCTGAGTTTCGATACCAGTTGTTTACAGAAATATCTAGACCCTAATTTTAGTGAGTCATCCACGACTCGAAGTTGAAAAAGAACTAGTCTCAGCGGTTAATTGCCTTCACCGAAAAAACCAGTATATTCCATGGAGTTCTTTGCAAAAGTAGGTCACCGAACTTTCCAGATAGCGGAAGTTTCTTTATATATAAAGACGAAATTTTATTGAAGAACTTGGTCATAAGAATATCGGGAAACGCGGTTTACTTGTAACGAAACGTGAAATAAATACATTTGTACAGCTATTTAATAAATTAGTAATTAGTTATCGTGAGTTTTAATAAATTAGAATATAGACAATAAATTAGAATAAAGACAAATAAATTAGAACTATATAAATATACCACAGTATGTTCTAAATATATAATGAGAAAACTACTGGGTATACGCCTATAAAGGAATTACTATAAGAGGCATAAAAATAGATGGCTAAGTAGGATAAGAACAGAATTTGGACTTTGGATAATTATGGGAAAAACAGAAATAATCAACTTCTTCTTCTTCCATCTTGTATAAAGGCTTTAAAGCCTATTTCTTTTTCAATATTATATATATATATATATATATATATATATATATATATATATATATATATATATATATATATATATACAAGGATTTCCACAGTTTTCACTGTATTCCTTCACTCAACCGTTTTCTCCAATTTTTCCTGTTTATCCAGTCCACTTCCTGTAGGTTTCTTCTTCTCATTGCTTCGTCCACTTCATCTCTGAAAGATCTTCGGGGTCTGGCTCTCTTTCTTCTTCCTATAGGGCTCCACTCTGTTATTCTATTTATCCACCGATTTTGGTCTGCTCTTCTGACATGTCCGTACCAGGTTAACCTCTTCTGTTCTATGTAGTCTATTATGTCGGAGTTCATTCCCATTCTCCTCTTAATTTCCATGTTATTTATTCTATCCCTTCTTGTTACTCTGCAGCTTCTCCTTAGGAATTTCATCTCTGTTGTTCTTATTTTGTTATTGGTTTTCTTATTTATTTTCCAATTTTCACACCTATAAATGAGGATACTTATTGTCATGATATTATATATTTTTTTCTTTGTTTTCATGCTGATGTTCTTATCCCATAGTACCGGGTTCAATTTTCGTATGCAGTCTCTTGTTTGTCCTAGTCTATTTTTTATATCTTCCTCCGTTGTTCCGTTGTTTGATATTATGAAACCTAAATACTTATACTTGTCTGTTCCTTTGATTTGTTTACCTTCGTCAATTTCCAGCTGTTTTATTTCTGTATTCTCCATTTTATCAGGATTTATTTCCATCCCATTCTTTGTATATTCCTGCTCCAGTTTTCTCATCATAGTCCTCGTCTTGTGCGATCACTATTTGGTAGTCAGCAAAACTTAGCGTATATAGATATTCGTTCCTTACTGGTATACCCATTCCTTCGCATTTTCTTTTCCATGGTTTCAGGTTTTTTTCCAGGAATATTTTGAACAGGGTGGGGGATGTGGAGCAACCCTGTAGAAGTCCCTTTGTCGTTTTAAATGGACTGCATATTCTATTGCCCGTTTTGATAGCTACTTCGTTATTCTTGTAGAGTGCTTTTACCGCGTTTATTAATCTTCGTGGAACTTCGATGTCTTTCATTGCTTCCCATAGCTTGGTTCTAGGTATTGAGTCATACGCCTTCTTGTCTAATGTCTATGCCTTCCTGTCTTGTATAATGATGTCATATATGCTTGGGTCCATTCTGCCGGTAAGTTTCTCCTAAATTCTTTTTCAATATTAACTTTCTAAATTTTTTAAACTATCGCACCATCTTTTTCTTGGTCTGCCAATACTTATTTGTCCATTTGGTGACTTATCTCGTGCTATTCGTACTATCCTATTTTCTAATATTATGCTAATGTGTTCGTTCCACTCCTGTTTACGTTATGTCATCTATGCATTTATGTCTTCTATATTGCATGTCCTTTTTATGTTTTCGCTTATCTCCCTATTCAACAAACTTTTTCCTGATATTCGTCGGAGTACTTTTATCTCTATTATTTCTAGTAGTCGTTTCTTTTTAGACGTGTCAGGTCTTGTCTCCGCCGTGTATGTTATTATAGGTCTAATTTCTGCTTCATAGACTCTTGTTTTTGTGTTTTGTCTTAGTTGTTTGTTCTTCCAGGTTGTGTCATTAAAATATTCCGTCGCTTTACCTGCTTTTAAGCCTTGTTGTCGTACTTCTTCAAAATCTCCGTAACTAGTTATATCTATTTGCAGATATCGAAACCTTACTTCCTGTTTTGTTATTTTCCCATCAATTTTGATTCTACGTCGTAGTGGGTATTAAGATATTGTCATAAATTTGATTTTTTCTGATAATATTATCACATTGTATTTCTTGGCTCTTGTATTGAAGATGTGCTAATCTTTGGGCTCTGGCCAAACATAATATTTGGATTTCTTTGTTTCCCATTTTATAACTATGACCTTTACCTACTGCTTGTATTTTTTCGCCCATTATTATATTAAAGAAAAGTGGGCTTAATGAGTCACGCTGTCTGACGTCGCTTTGTACTAGTATACACTGTGTTAGTTTTCCTTTATCTTTGTCTGTATTTGATTATGGAAGTAAATGTTTTCGATGGTTTGTATAATATTGATTGCTATGTTTTATTTATACAATAGGAGTAAGACGTCTTTGACTTAAATGCGATTGAAAGCCTTTGCCAGGTCTATAAAACATGGATATACTAATAACGACCGTAATTAAAGTAAATAATATTCTACCGCGCAAACACCAAGAGGAATGTTTTGAAGTGATAGACAGAATTATACTTGGGCTCCGTGATAACCAACAATGGCGATTGCTGCTCGAAAATCAAGCATATATTAGCAATAGCACGAACCTCAACAGCTAAATTGAATAAAATATAGAAAGACCGAAAAATAACAAGGAATACTAAGCTCAGATTGGTCGATGCCCTTATTTTTTAAAATTGCTACACAAAAGCTGAACATGGACTCTCAAGAAAAAAACGATAGGGGTTTGTTAATGGTGGCTATATAGAAGAGTTCTACACGTTTCCTGGACTAAAAATAAAACCAACCTGTCAATTTTGGAAGAGCATTATTTAAAAGACAGGCTATTAAAAAAAATCAACCGAGCATATCTAATTTATTTCGACCACATAGCTAGAAGAACGGGGACCATGGAACTATTGACAGTCGAAGGAACAATAGAAGACTGAAGATCATGAGGAAAATTCTTACACGATTTGTAGACCAAATAAAGAATTCGGATGGGAAAATCCTTACACGAAGCAGTCTATATGTCACAGGATCGCAGCCTATGGAGACAGCTAGCTAACAATATTTACAGTGTTACCACGCCCTGACAGGTAATATGCTACTTAATTAAACACGACCTGAAATATATGACGAAGGATCCTCAGATGCAAAATAACAAATGGGGGTATGGATAAATCAAGTAACCATTTATTACCTTACCCGGTGATGCCAGGCATTTTCTTCAACTGAAGATAAGAAACTGCAGGACTCAGTAGGAAAAATCCTTACCCAAAAGAGAGCTAAAAATTAATCAATAAAACCATATCCCATTATAAATATATCCCACATACAAGGCTTGATAATAATAATCACAAGAAATACTGTGATCGTCTCTTATTCCTATGGAGTCTCGATCAACGGAGGATGGATAACACATTTTCAAGTTTCTTTATTTTGGTCTAGTCTTATTATTCGCCTAGATCTCGGCCTTCTCTTTTAATTTAAAGAGCGTCACTAATTCTTCTAAAAAAATAGTACTTCTGCAGATTCAGACTGATGCTGTCAAGTGAAAAAAATAGCTTAATTTATGAACGAAACAGATTACAAAATACAAAATATTAAGTTTTTATTTTCAAGAGAAAAGCAAATAATGGTTAAAAAACTTTGGTGTAAGTAACAGAGCAAAAACTTATGCAATATTAAAGACAAATAAAATTATAAAGTAGCACTGATATAACTAAATAATGGATATAATTGTAGTTTATTTTTAACTTTAGGTTATATTATATAATCGGCTTGTTATAAACAATGAGTGATAAAGTACAATTACCGACAAAACATCATGCGACAACTTTAAAGGCTTTAAATGAAGAGATCCAATAATTGTCTAGTGAAAGATCTAAAATGAAATCTTCTTTAGCTGATAATTTAAATGGAAATTAAGCTTAACACTTCGAATTTCATTCAGAAGCAATTTAAAGCATGAATTTTACCCTATTTTAAGGGTAAAATTTACCCTATTAACAATATGCAAACTGGTAGTACACAAGAATAAAACTCATACTAGTTTCCTTCATTTAAAGTAATTCGTTTAAAATAAAGCAGATAGTCCGTTAAATATTAATATTGGTTAAAGTATAACTGGGAAAAATGACAATGTTTAAAAGTCTTAAACTAGTGTAACAAAGTATTTAAACTAAATTGTGTTTTGCTGTTTATAATAATCTTTTTAAATTATAGTATATATTTTATTTTCATCATGTCGCATCAATCTTATTCGTCTACGCCTTTTAGAAATGCCAAGTTTCCACACCATAAAACATTGCCTGACCATTCTGCTTTTTAACTTTTTTCCTGAGTTGAAGAGGGTAATACAACAAGATTTTTTTGCATTAAGGAAAGTGGAAATATCTATTACTACTAATCAGGTAGCAAGCACATTTAATTATGTTTTTTATATTATTCAACAGCTTTCTTAGATTCAACGAAGGATCAGTATATATATATATATATATATATATATATATATATATATATATATATATATATATATATATATATATATTTATGGGTAGTACTTAATAAATAAATAGGAAAAGCTGTGATAAAGCAGGTAAATATCGATATTATAGCAATAGTCGGTTTTAAATAAACAATTATATCAAAAGCACTGGTATAGGCATTCTTTAAATACAAAATAGAAATATTTTGTACACAGCATTTTGGAAGTAAGAAGAAAGCTTTTAGTAAAAGCTGAGGGTAGATAATAATCTCGATGTTTAGTTAAATTGTTACATCGAGCGTTGTTAACAAAAAAGAATAAACTATTTATGAAATTGGAAATACCAAATGTGGAAATGCCAAACACAACAGTGTATACTAGTACAAAGCGGAGTCAGACAGGGTGACTCGTTAAGTTCACTTCTCTTTAATATAATAATGAACGAAATATTACAAGCAGTACGTAAAGGTCAGGGCTACAGAATGTGGAACAAAGAAATCCAAATATTATGTTATGCAGGCGATGCCGAATTCATCGCCGAGGCAGAAGACGAGCTCCAAAGATTAACACATATCTTCAATACAACAGCTAAGACATACAATATGATAATAACAGCAGAAAAACCAAATGTATGACAGCATCTAAATACCCACTTCTGTGTAAAATCGAAATTGATAGAATAATAATAAAACAGGAAGCAAGGTAAAATCTGAAAATAGATATAACTAGTTACGGAGATGTTGAAGAAGAAGGACGATAATAAAGCTTAAAAGCAAGTAAAGCGGTGGGATCTCTTAATGACCCAATGTGGAAGAACAAACACCTAAGACAAGACCCAAAAAAAAAGAAGAATCTATAAAGCAGCAATGAGACCTATATTCCCATAAACGTCGGAGACAAGACCTAACACATCTAAAATGGGACGACTACTAGAAACAACAGAGATGAAAATACTCTGACGAATATCAGGGAAATGTCTGTTGGATAGGGAGAGAAGGAGTAGAACGAACACATCAGTAAAATGGCAGATGATAGAATAGTACAAATAGCACGAGATAAGTCACCAAATAGACGAAGATGTATTGGCAGACCAAGAAAAATATGGTGCGACAATTTAAACAATTTAGTAGACTAATATTAAAGAAAAAACAGGCTTTAAAGCCTACATACAAAAAGAAAGAAGAAAAAGAAGAAAATAACAAATACTAAGGTCATAACGACAGCGAGATTGTTTACTAAGAAAGTATGGAATGTAATGGGTTGGAATTTAAGGTATGGAGTGTATGATGCTGAAATCTGATTGGTAGATTTGAAAATTAGAGCGAAATGACGCCAAGCCGATTTTGCGATAACAGAAGAGATTTTACTGTGTTCTGAAGTTCGGAAGAAGCTCGTTGTTTTATTGCTTTGTAGCCTGTGGTAAAAGTGTGGAGAGTTGCTAGTAAATAAAAATTGTCTATAATGTTTGATGTGTCTGTGGAACAAGCCAAGAAGTGAAAATCATTTTGGTTTGTAGGAAAATGTGTTCCTGTAGGATAGGTGTTTATCCAGAAGGTGTTGGAGAAACTGAAGCGGCGTTAGTGTATGTGAGAGACTTTCACCAACTGAGGAAAAACAGGGATGTGTGAAGCATCCAAGATTACGAGCAGTAGATAATCTGAGCACAGTCGAAAGAGAAAAGGAGCCAATAGAAAAGTTGTGTAAATAAAAGCTTAGTCTGATATAGAGTAAAAAAGACCTTTAACTACACTCGTAACAATATCATAACTAATTTGATTCTTTCAACATTTTGTTCAGCTATTCGCTTTTATAATAAATATACAATTCAATTGGGAGATCTTCTTTTTGAGTACAAGTCATAATAAATAATGATAATTTGTGAATGAACATTTGAGAATTTTTAAGTTTAATTATACGTATCAAAGCATAGGTTATATGTTTGGTTTAATTATAAATTTATTTGATTTAATAGTTTGAAAGTAAATTTTAAAGATTGTTTGATAATTTATTATCACAAATTTATTTATTTTCATTTATTTTCCCATTGTCTATCTGTCCCTCAAAGACAAAAGTATAGATACTACTTTAAAGCCACGTAGAAAAATTAATAATAAAAATAGCCATGAGATTAAAAATTAATTAGGCGAAATTTTGTTATTGTTGTTGTTGTTTTGATATTTGTTTTGCAAAATTAAGCCAAAGGCTTATAAGGCATGACAGGCACTTGGCAATATCAATGCCAATTATTTGACGGACGCATTGACAATTTTAAGATTAATAATTTAAGATTTGTCTGGGAAAGCAGCCCATAACACAAATCTGTAAAAGATAACAAGTTTGGCCAAGCGCCATTGCAAAATAAATACAGAAATTTTTTCTGACTTAAGTACCACCAAACAAGTTTTTTTAAAAAAGACTTTAAAAAAAACAGCCTTTACCCAAATTACAAACTTTTCATGCCATAGTTAGCAATAATGCTACCAAAACTTGGCTTAGTTAAGCCTTCATCCAACTTTTAGATTATGACGAAAAATTTCAAAAACCGCACCATCTTAAGGCAAGTTGTTTGAAAAATCGATCATCTTTGGCGTATGTAGATATTTTACGACCTCACACTCTTATTGCTATTGTTTGTGTTGCTTCGTATTTACTTTAAGTGGGGAATCAATCCATGTGTTCAACTATAACTGTTCTAGATGATAGTATATTTTGATTTACAAAACTGATATAACCGGCCTATAGCATTAAATGGACCAAATGTGTTTTAATGTGTTTTAATGGCTATTTACGAACTCAGTGTTAAAATTATATTATATCTGTGAAAAGATGGCGAAACCATATATGTCAATTTTTGATAGTTTTCAGGAAAGCACTTTTAAGGTTTCAAACTTAATAATAATTCAGTATTAAAAGGTATTGTTATGTTTTTTGTGCAATAGTACAAAGAACTGAATGTACTTGTAATGTGTGAAACATGAAGGAAGATTATTTGTTAGTTTTTGGAATATCTTGGATATTTTAGATATATGTGGTTTTGCCATCTTATAAATTAATTGTTTTATGTATATATTCTTTTGAAAGGGAAATGAAAACAAGACATTTATATTTTATGTTAATCTTGAAATGTTACAAATTTGATTTGTATAAGCAATTAGTCTTATGAATCCGAATTCAAGGCATCATCGCACAATTCGTCATATTCTTTTGTGTTGAATGTGGTTGGCAAATTTTCATAAAAGGCATGGCAGTCTTTATCTATCAGGTCTAACATCGATAAAAGGTCCTTCTTTTTCTTTGGATTAATACCTAAGGGGCTATTGTATGAGCGAGGGACAGTTATGGTAGTCAGTGATGGTCGTACTCTTCTTTTTCCCCTTCTTATATCTAAAGTTTTAAATGGCACTTCATCGTCAAGGGTATACTTAAACTGAATTAGCCCAAACTCCTTCGTACATCTTAGCCATTTAATATTAAGATAACATGTCTTTTCACCTTCAGTATCGCTTGTTCGTTTAACTAGTATGTCACGTAAGAGCTTGGGAAATGCCAGAAACTCTTCTTGTCTAATATCATCATCAGTGGTGCTACAGCTCTAGTTGAGCCTTGACCTTCCCCAGTCTATTTCGCCAGTCGTTTCTGTTCATCGCCAACCGTTGCCAATTTGCCGCGCCGATCTTCCTTGCGTCCTCGTCCACACCGTCCCTCCATCTCAGTCGTGGTCTGTCTCTACTCCTATTTCCCACTGGGACCGATAATAGAGTTCGTCTGGGTGGGTAATTTTCATTTGCTCTTGACACATGTCCAGCCCATCTAAGCCTACCTATTTTTATAAAGGATATTACATCTCTACCATTTACTATTTTTTTTTTTATATACTTCTCGTACAATTCGAAATTATATCGCCTTCTCCAAATACCATTCTCACAGAATGCGCCCATTATTCTTCTTAGTATCTTCCTTTCGAAGACGAGCAGAAGATTTGCGTCTGTTTTGGAGATGGTCCATGTTTCTGACCCATATGTCAGCACTGGTAGGATGAGTGTTCGATATATTATTAGTTTGGTTTTCTGGCTTAAATTTCTGTTTTTTAGCTGCTTGCTTAGTCCAAAATAACATCTGTTTGCTAGCAGTACCCTCCGTTTAACTTCTTCAGATGTGTCATTATCGTTTGTTATGAGAGAACCCAAATATGTAAACTTAGTTACTACCTCAAAATTATATTGGTCTATACTGAAGTTTTGTTCGGCGTTTCTAGCTCTATCTCTGTTATTTGGAATAGATGCTAACATTTTGGTTTTTTCCTCGTTTATTTTAAGGCCCATATTTTGTGCGGCTGTCAAGAAGGCGGAAGTCATCTCTTTAAGTCCTCGTGTAGTACGTGCAATCAAATCCAGATCGTCAGCGTAAGCCATAATCTGCGTTGATTTATTAAAGATTGTTCCCCTATTGTGTAACTCGGCATCTCTTATAGTCTTTTCTAACGCTATATTAAAGAGAAGGCACGCCAGCGCGTCTCCCTGCCGTAACCCTGCATATGTTTCAAACGCTTGTGACATATCGCCTTGTATTTGCACTCTGCAGATCACTTTACTCATAGTTGTTTTTACGAGCCTTATTAATTTATGGGGAATGTTAAGTTCATTCATGGCTTCGTATAATTTACCTCTTAGGACGCTATCATACGCTGACTTAAAGTCCACAAAGAGATGGAACGTGTCAATATTAAATTCATTGGTTTTTTCTAAGATTTGACGTAGCACAAAAATCTGGTCGATTGTTGACCTACCTGGCCTAAAACCGCTTTGATACTCACCAAGGATTTCTTCCACGTACGTACTTAAACGGCTGTACAGGGTATTGGAGAATATTTTGTACATTGTATTCAGAAGAGTTATACCCCTATAATTTTTACACTCCAACAAATCTCCCTTTTTGTGTAGTGGACATATGATTCCAGTGCACCATTCCTCTGGCATTTGTTCTTCTTCCCAGACTTTGACTATTATGTTGTGAATTTGGTGCATAATGCTGTTACCTCCATGTTTGATGAGCTCTGCGGGGATACAATCCACTCCTGGGGACTTGCTATTTTTGAGTCGTGTGATTGCGTCTTTCACTTCAAATGTTGAAGGAGGTTCTACGTGAGTGTTATTTCTTGGTCTTTGGGGTGACGCATCATTTTCCACTTCGGTACCAAGTAGTTCTTTGAAGTGCTCAACCCATCTGCTTTGTACTGCGTCAGCGGTACTGACTATATGTCCATTTTTGTCTCTACACATCGTCAGCCGTGGTTTAAATTCTTTTCTTGTCTTATCTTGTCTAATATCAACCACATTAAATTTAGATTTGCCCCTATGCGATCGTACAAACTAAATTAACTCCCGTGTTACCATTATTTTAAAATCATTTGAAATTTGCTCTTTACACCTTTCAATTCGTTCGTGGTCATTGTCACACTCGAGGCGTGTATGACGTGGCACAAGAAATTTCTGATTAATTATTTCGAGAGTTAGTTTCTTCTGAATGGCATACAAAAACATAACCGCCATATTAATGTTACGGTTTTGTCCTCCGCACATGCCCGAATATGTTGTTACGTGCTGAACGGTCTCTGATAAACCTTTACTGTAGAGACATGAGGCAATTTGATCAGAACCTCTAGTTCCAACGACTTCATGCCACATAAAGCAAATGGACGATTCAGTGGAAGAACAATCACGTATAGTAAGATTATATGCAGATAATAAACGCTTATAGTAGACTATGTTAGTTGATAAGTAGGAAGCTGGTAGGACATAATGTAAACCAAAAACCAGTACTCTTTTTATTTCATCATTTTTAGCTATCTTTTTGTCTTTTTGTTTGCTTTCAAATGCTTTATTAGCTTCGTTAATGTGATCTTCCAGTTGTTCATTAATTTTTGCCCTAACTGTCTCAGTACTAGTATTCTTTTTTAGCGTTTGATATTCGTCAAATTTGCTTCACATGTATCGATGTAGGACTGTTTAAATTTATACTCCGTACTACTGAATACGTCACGAAAAACATCATAACTAGCAAATTTCTTTCACCCTTACCTCACCTTGCCTGACTTTCATGTCTTGCTTGAATATTGACCTATAAATTTCTGAATTTCACTGCATTCTTCGACCATCTTATAAGAGGGTACATGTTCTCCTCTCATATCTGTTTTTATAAATCCATCCTCTGACGATTTTAGTTTTTTTACTAGCAGATTTAGTTGGTTTACTGTTACCCCATGCAGATTGATAAAAAAATTCTTGCACACACTTACAATTTTCTGAGGTTCTATATGCACTGAGTCACTAACAGTGACGACCCGATTATGTGGCTTTCCCCCTTTTATACCTCTGCCATTTATTATTTGTTATTTGCATTTTCAAGAGTCATTTTTTAACATAATACTTGTTTACGCATATCTGTAGCTATGTTTTTGATGACAATTTTTCGTACAATATTTTCTTATTGGTCTAAATACTACGACCACGCGCCAACAACTGAAAACAATTTGGTAAATGCAAAATCAAATAAATCAACACGTTGCTTTGAAACTCGTCATTCATTCTACATATAAAGAGAAGGACAAAACGAAATATGTTCACATATATGCAATTGCCATCTTTAACAAATAATGTTTGGTTTATGAAAAGGAGTAAATACAATGTATGCATTTATATTTAGTTTTTTTTTTTCAATTAAACGCTTATCAACGACAATAGTGGTGTTACTTTATAATCTATCTACATTATATTATATTGCCACCATCTCAAGTACCTTACTCCCTTACACCTTACACCTTACAAGGTGTACAAGGTGTAATATGGAGACAAGAATAGGTATAAGATATTATATGGTATTGCCATCTGAAGATGTCACTGTTTTGAATTTATTTGCTTTTGACACCATTATTAACACAATACCTAAACATCTGCAGCATACCTTATTTTGCTATCTTCTAGATCTCATCACTACGAATATGTGGGTATGAAAATCTCAAAATGTAAAAATGTTGACAATATATGCTTTTACCATCTTTCCACAGATATATTATATATAATTTTATACTTTAAAAATAATTGTTTCATTGGTTATGACAGTAAAATTCTGTGGCCATCAAAAGTATTTCCAAACAAACAACTTTTTCTCTTTCTCTGCAATGTAAAAAATAGTATGATTCCACCGACAATAAATGTTAATAAGCAGAATTGCCGGCCCTTTCGAATAACCCTCTTTGATTCGTATATAACGTAGATATCACGTAGACACCCTTTTCAAGTTTTCGGTTCCATTTGTAATCTGAGATTTATTTCGCCAGTGTACAGACCTTTGTCTTGGAACTTAATGGATGGACGAAAAAGTTAACAGATGTAATTTACGAAATTCGGTAATGAATTTTTATTTCAGATAGTGTCTACCTTTTTATATTAGACGTGTTGAAGTTTTTCTTGAATAGTGGTTTCGGGTATATACGAGGAATATTTTGGACATTTTTATAATAAGACTTGGGCAAATATGCAAAAAATTGGAAAATATGCACTAATTTACCCAAAAATATGCATTAAATATGCATTTCTTTTAGAAAATATGCATAAAATATGCATTTTTTAAAAAAATATGCTTACTGTCAATTGAAACATATATTTAATAATGATATAATAACACTATACCTTATTCCATTAAGCGATGCAGGGCATATAAACAACGATAAATTTAACAGATAATTGTTAAAGGTGTTCCAAATGAGTCTACTCGTTCCGATAAGTAACAGTATAATTATGACACTTTATTATTTTTTTCTTTTCTCAAATATTCGTGTTTATTGCATAGTAAATAAATTAATGTTTTCACTGAATACATAGTAAGTGAAAAAATAATCCGATTTATAAAATTAATGGATATTTTATGCATAAATGCAAGTAACACTTCTTCAAAAATATTTAAAAACTAACCGAAATGTCCATCTTTATTTCGTCTGGCGACGTTATCGGCGGGTCATACCGGTTCGGACAGGATTTAATGTTTACATTTTCCTGCATCGCTTATTGAATTTTACTATAGTTTACAACCGACTTGAATGCAAAATGGTGTTTGTTGTTAATTTTGGCTCTCTAAACATAAATATGATGATACAGACTTCCTTTAACTAGTTTTGTCTGGAGTCTGCCCGTCTGCCCAATGAAGTACCAAATCAACCAGCTTCAACAAGTATACGACACAAGGTGCCAAACACCCAGCAGTCATCAAGTTATCCATTATCAAATCCAAGCATATCACCTACTCCTACAAATCTTCATGACAAAGAAATTACTAATGCTCCTACTTATAACAATACTTTAAATCAACCACATTCAGTAGCAATACCGTTTTAACAAACTTCGGAAGCAATATCCTCCAATCTATCAGTTCCTTTTTCATTGGATACAACTGCAGAAAATTCTAATAAAACTGATACATCAAGACAATTTTCTGAAACAACCATTTCAACCAATCTTACAAATAGAACTTCAAGCTCGAGTTGTGTCACTACCAAAGAGTTTGCTACAGTACTTCTAAATGTAATAAAGCCACAGCATCTAAGTGAAAACTCTAATAGCAATTACAAAGACACAAGTTCTTCCATAAAACGCAGTATTGGTGAGATCGTCACGCCTCCTTCTGACTCAGTAATTTCATCAGAAAATCTGTTTGCAAAACCCAAACCCTCTAAACCAAAAAACCGCGCCCATCTAAAGTCCCATCTACACGGAAAACTCTTGAAAATTTCATTGATAATCATACCCCACCATTCGTTTTAAATTACCACCAATTGTCCTTACTGATTGATAATGTCCAAGGCTCCTCCGACACTATTAGCGTCGTCAAAGAATTTACAACTGATATGGATGGTTTACTCCATCTTTTATAAAGCAGCTATCAATATGAAAATAATAGATCTACAAAAAGCAAGTTTACAAAACTTCAAAAGAAACTACACAACCATTTGGAGAAAGAGATTTCTGACTTGGATAGTGACTCTTCTGTAGACAATTGTTCAGTATCATCTAACTCCAATTCTGTTAACAACATTCAACTCGATACTTCAATGGAACATTGATGGATTTTTTTTTTCATCATCTCCCTATGCTACAGCTTCTTTTATCTAAATATTCTCCAGATATTATTATTTCTTATGAATATGGAAGAAGCGTCCAATTTTTATGGGTTCCCTCACACATCGGAATAACAGGAAATGAAGAAGCTGACAGGACTGCACGAGAGGAAATTTTAAGTGATTTGTCAAAGCCGATAGACAAGTGTGTTTCCAGTGACTTATTTTAAAAATAAAGTGTGATGTTTGTGGCAAAATGAGTGATCTCAAACTAATTCCAATCTAAATAAAATCAAAAATAATGTGTCTCAGTGGTTTCCATCGTCGCTCAATAGACGAGAACAAATTGCGGTTGCTCGTTTACGCCTAGGACATACCAGATTAACGTACTCCTACCTTTTCACAAAGAAAAATCCACCTATATGCGATCAGTGTAACGTCCGATTAACAGTCGAAGATTTTTTAACAATTTTTAGTAAATATGACCAAAAAAGACAGCGCTACAAGATCCCAAACGCTCTACTACAGGCTCTAGGTCAAAACTGTTCCTGTAACAATATAGTGAATTATCTTAGATTCATAAACATTTTGTACAATCTGTAGGTGTTTAACTTTGTTTTTTATATTTTGTTCCGTCGCTAGTAACCTTTTGGTGGATGCGACATCTTTTTCTAATAAAAAAAAATAATAAATGACCAAATTTTTTTCAAAGTTTTCCAATAAAAACTTGTTATTTTCTGCATCTCTAGCATAGGAATCTGCTTCTTTCATCAATGTCATACAAATAAGGAACAACGTCACATGTTGTTATGGTAAACTTTTTGCATCTTTTTGGGGTGCCAAAATTAATATTCTGGGCAAAATTCAGCTTGTTCGTATGATTTTTAGAGGTCAACTAGGGGTCGTTACGATTGGACTACTATGTGAATGTCAAACCTAGTGAGTCTTTCATTATTTAGTATTTTTAGATTTTGTGAATGAAATATTTTTTCTATTATTCAGCACTTTTTTCTGTAATTTGGGGTATCTGTCAGCTTCTATGTAAAATATTATTGCTGTAGAAGATATTTTTCATCCTTATTCATAAATAAATATTATTTTTGTCTACGAGATTTTTAAACTTTGTAAATGTTTCTTTGCAAATCTCCTTAATAAAACAATTCCACATGGAAGATATTAAAGGGTTTTTTGGAGAATTTTAACATACTTAAGTTTTTTTCATGAATTGAGTTATTAACTATTAAAAAATTGCGATTATTCCTTTAATAAGAATTTGTAAAACCGTTTTGTATACCACACTTTTTAAATTGAACTTGACGAATGCAAAAGTTTTTAGGTGCCGTTTTATTCTATACAATACAACTTTTTTCAGTTTAGAATAGTACAAAATCGATAAAAGTTTTCTCACTACATTTTCCAATTAGTTACGTCCAATTGAAAGTAATTTTATTCTCGCTGACATCTGATATAAATTTATTTCTTTCCGTAGAACAGGAGAATCGAATGAATGTTTTTAAGTAATTGCGATGGTGGCATTTTAGATAGACTATTACTGATTAAGTCTGGAAACGAGCCCACGCAAGACGTTTAATGATTGTTACGAAGTGTCGTTTTGCTTATAAACATCAATTTTAGTCCCATTTAAAAAAAAAGTCGATTGAAAACAGGTCAAGAAATTCGCTAAAACAAAAATAATATTACCATAACAACAGTGTTTCTTCTTTTTGTCTTGAAGTTCCAATATTTTGCAGTCAGTTTTCTGTCCGACTAATCACGTTCATGTTTGTTATTATATCTACTTATTTTTAGCGTGTGACGGTATCTTACTCATTTCGTTTACCGTGTCCTCAATTATGAAGAACCTATTATATAACTTTTTGTATGCAACTCCATGTCTTTTATCTTTGTAACACATTGTCTCCGATTATGGACACCCTATTTCGTATGAGTACTTGTGCTGCCCTATACCGGCTTTTAAAGAAAATATTTGTTAAAATATGGGTTTCCACAGTTAGTTATAGTTATATATAGTTAGGTATATAGCGCCAATTCATTTAAGTTGCGGTTGATCGAAGAAGGGCTATCTGATAATAAATATGTGCCTGACGAAGCCAAAGGTGGTGGTTAGAAAGAGCAAGCAAATGAACGTAATAATGTTGAGAGGCCTCTTACAGAACTGGAATTGCAAGATTATCTTTAAGAGCAGGAAGTTAAAGCATCTGAAGGTATAGAGCTTGTTCGTAAAGACGAAAAAGTTAAACAAAAGCCGCAGCTTAGAGTTTTAAACAAAGTACAATAAAGAAAATACATGACTTGATGGAAAATTACTATATAACAAAAAAGGTGATATCATGTGGAGAAAGAGCATCACATACTTAACCCCAGATAAAAATATGAATGATCAAGCAATTTCTATTGTCTTTGAACTCGAAGTCCTTATCATTTTTTTCATTACTATTTTACTGCTAATCTTTATGAAAAAATGGCGACATATACTAATGTGTATGCTGCTATAAACGACAATTGTTTTTCTTTCACTTCAGATGAGGAAATAAAAACATTTTTTGGCATGCATCTTTTAATATAGAACTTAAATTGTTCTAGATTTAGATTCTACTGGAGACATAAAAAACAAATGTCTATGACTGCTGATAGTGCGCCTGTCAACAGATTCTGTAAACTTCGTCAAAATTTACATTTTTTGAACATTGATGAACACAATCCTACTGATAACGACATTCTTTGGAATGCGTTATGCGGAAGCACTGGGCTGTTGTATAATTTCATAACAATATCAAGAAGCAATTACTGAATTAGATTACACAGAATCGCTTTTATTTGGATTGGGCGACTCTGTGTTTAAGTTTTATTAAAAACTAAAATCACACCTAATTTTCAGTCATACTATGAAAACTACTTTAGCTATTATAATGTAATGCAATATTCAAGAGAAAGGCACATTTACGTTTCTGCACAACTAGAGTTAATAGTAGAGAAGAAAGGTAGAGGATCATGTCAATAATTAATTAATGTTGGTGAAGAGAATAGCATGAAAGCACCTACAAGAAAAGAAGTCGTCCGCTTTAAAAATTAAGTCGTCCGTTTTAAAATGACAGCTAGGACCATCAACTCAAGAAGAGTCACAACGTTGTTGAAACGAGCCCTGTCAAAGAAGTATGACTAGATGACCTTCATCATTGGCACATACAGAATATTAAACTAAATGCATTAAAAAGTAAATTAATGAAAATAAATAAGCGAAGACAGCACTTATGAACATGAGGAAAGACCTGAACCCGGGAAAAACTACGATCATATAGAGATCGTCCCAAAGCACCTGATTGAGAGGGAGACCAAAAGATACCGGATATGGTGTAACAACAAGAGTAAGATTGTGGTAACACCATATTGTGATATATGGTGAAACCGCGAGGGATAGATGGCATCACAAGGCTGTAGACGTCATACAAAAAAAAGGTATGTTACTTTTTTTTCCAAAGAGAAGGGGGTGTAACGATGTGCTGAACGTTCAACAGTTTAAACCGTGGGAGTGTCGATAATCACGCATCCACTTCCACGACGAAACTACGAAGTGGGGTCCGGAGCGGCTATTTAAAGCGAACGACTGGCGGAATTATAGGAGTCTTGTGGCTAACGCTCTAGGCTCCCTGGCTCGCTAGTGTATTGAATCTGCGAGCCAACCCGGACAAAGAGACTTCCACAGTGAGGATTATACTCTGTCCTTAATCAAGAAGAACCCGTGGGTATCGTGAATTGAACGGTACCGTGGATCTGCACAGTCGAATATTTTGATTGCGAGAACGTTTGGCGCTTCCGCTGGACTGAGGTGGAAGCGAGTATAAGTCTGCGTGCGATCGAATTCGCGTATTTCATTTTTAGTTAGTAATAATTTTTTTTACAGACGTCCACCGCGGAATTCACTTCCGCGGGATCCAGGCGGAGATACAGAATATATTTAATTTTTATTTTTGTACATACGTTAAAATTATTAGGTTTATTTTTATTTCAACCTGTGTTTTATTGAGTCTGCCGCCCCTAAAGAGCTACCCGTCACAAACTATTATTTTATTTGGGAAACTACAGGTTGAAATATGATTTGGTAATCTCCTGAAAATCGCTCATATAATTTATTTCTTAATATACTCGTATAGTCGAAACACGAACTTAACATAAAAAAGTAACACAGTAAATAAAATGCTTAAAAATGTTAGGTGGAGCGTTAGGTAATGTCTATTTTAAGGATCGTAAATAAAAAGAAAGGATGGGCACTAACACCTCTTGATTTAGTTCGTAAGGATTACTTTCAGTTTATTTATATTACAAAAAATGTGAACTTGAAAACTTATTGCTGTTACTTAAATAACACAATAATGAAAATTGTAGTACTAAAAATAATAGAATAGTGTGTATGCCAAGTCATTTGATTTTCTTTTGTAATATTATGCTACCAATCAATTTTTACGACTAAAACAAATTTGAATGGTTTCTTTTCACAAAAATAAATAATATAGCTGGGGAGTTTATCAATACACTACAACAAAATATTGACATAACAATCAAGGAAGTACAAATTTGAAAAAAAATTAAAAAATAAACAGCCTTGGATCAATTTAGAATTATTAAAAGCTATTGAGAAAAAAAATAATTTGTATAAAAAATCTAAGAAACACCCCACAACTGACATAAAAATAAATAACGAATATAAATTATCCAAAAATTATCTCAGCAGATTATTAACAAAGGCAAAAAAGAAATATGTTAATGACTTAATTGATAAAAGTACTTGCGCTTCACTGGCTCTTTGGACATGTGTCAAAGAATTATGTAGTTCAATAGTAGTTAAAACATAAATTGAGCAGATAACAATAGATAATAATTTAATAACAGATCATGGAAAAATTGCAGATCTATTTAAAAAATATTTCAGTGATTTGGAAAAAAAATGTGCTGAGCCAATTGATACACCTCTCAATTAAATTAAAGAGACTAAGTATGTAAAATAGCATATATTTATTTCCAACAAATGAAGATGAAGTCATTATAACTATACATACACTAAAAAATAAAATATCGTCAGGTATAAATACCCTCAGATCAGAATTTTTTAAAGAAGTTGCATAACAAATTGCTAAACCATTGAGTTATATACTTAATAACTGTTTCAGATTAGGTATATTTCCCAATGTATTAAAAACATGTACCACACATGTAGTGTGGTATGGTCACGTGAGACGAATGAATGAAGATAGATGGCCAAAGAAAGCTTTAAATTACATACCACAACAAAGAAGAAGAAGGGGAAGGCCTTCAGTTGCCTGGGAAGAAAATGTACGGCTCATAATGAGAGATAGAGCCATCAGAGAAGACGAATGGATGGACAGAAAACGATGGCGGTCGAAATGCGAGAAACGGCAGAGGCTGTAGGAACCTCGCTTATATACCGGGTGGTGAATCGTCAAACGGACCATAGGAAACTCAATGAGAAATTTTAAATTGTAAATTGCTGCTTCCCTAATTATTTTAGATCAAAAGTCATAAAAGACTATTTGTAGAGGACTAAAATCTGAATTAAAAACAAATGTTAAAACCGTTCTACGACTCAAATGTACTTAAAAATTTTGCAAAAATATAATACATTTTTCAGGCCACCCCTAAAAGTTAGGCCACACGTACTGCAAGAATATATATTCGGTCGTTTGTGTTTTATCATATTTATGTCAGATGTTTGACAATTTGAATTGTCAATTTTTTTATTTTATGATTAAATTATAAACAATGAATTTTACTAAATACTACTACTAATGAACATTATTACTTTGTGAACAATAAATTATATTGTTTACAAATCGATCAATATAATGAAATGTACTCAGTTGACGAAAAATCTCATAATGTTGTATTCAGGCAATAGCGCGAACCTTTTCCTGCCACTACCAGATCTTTATTTAATGTAAGATATTCTAATTCACTAAAATTTAATTCCATGTTAAGTTAAGTTATACAACAATTCAATGAATTCCAATATACTGTTACTGTGATCTTTATTCCTAATAATAATATATGATAATTTCTAAACATAAAACTGTAACAAATGTTATAATAAAACATGAATAAAACATTTTTATTATTGCTTTTGTCTTCTCAACTGAGTACATTTTTTAATCAACTTAATTTTTTTTAACAATAAATCACAAATTTTGGCCATTTAAATCATAGATAAATGTAATATAATTGATTTAAATATTGTCAAATATCAGAAACAACAATATGACAAAACGCAACACGTAATACACATTTTTTCACAGAAAAATGTATTATATTTTAGCAAAATTTTGGAATACGTTTAAGTCGTAGAATAATTTTAACAGTTGTTTTCGATACATATTTGAGTCCTCTACAAATAGTTTCCCATGACTTTTGGTGTAAAATAATTAGGGAAGTAGGAATTCAACAATTTAGAATTTCCCATTGAGTTTCCTATGGCCCGTTTGACGATTCACCACCCTGCATATATATTATATTAAAAACATGTATCATTAAACCGCTTTTTAAAGGTAGATATCGTAGTGAACGTGGACAAAATGGACAATAATCTTGACTTCGAATCTCAGTAAAGTAATCGAAACAATTATAAAGTCTCGTCTAAATAATTTTTTAAAGAAACATAATATATTATCTGAAAGTCAATAGGGCTTTAAAGAGGGAAGGTCTACAGAAGATGCAATTGGTAAATTGGTAACATTGATAAAATTGGCACATTTATTATATGATAACATATTGTTTCCTTATGTGTATTGCACCTGTATATATATATTTTAATACCAGAGGTATTACATTTTGAGGATGGTGACAATTTTGAGGGGAAAAATCCCGAACGATGATGACGACCCGACTGATTCGACCTATGATACTCTACATGAAGGAGAACCAAAGTCTTCCGACTCTGAGGGAGATACTGAAGAAAGTAACGTCCTTGTGCCTAGAACTGATGAAGGTGAAATTTAAGGAAATAAAGTAATAATTGAAAGCAGAAGCAGAAGAAAGAAACGTCAAGTAAATCAAAATAAATGAAAAAAGCATTCTGTGAAGCTAAAAAGGTAATCCAACAGTATCTAGGAAAAACGAAAAATTACTATGATGAAAAATAAAAAAAAACAAACGAAAAATGGGACTATAATTATGATCGTTAAAAATAAAGAGTGTAGGAGATAGGCGTAAATGTGACGGAAAAACTGGCCCAAAGTGTAAGGATTTGACAGATGATGACAAAACTTTTTGATCATTTCTGGAAGCTGTCCTGGCCCGAGAAACAAATTTATTTAAACAAAAAGACAAAGAAGCAGAAAATTGCAATGTGAAGACTATGAATTTGCAGTCTGTATTGTTATGTTCGAAGTTTACTGCCTTCTCCTCATACTACAAGACAAAACTAGTTGTTCACAATTTTACAGTGTTTAATCTGAAAACAAAGGATGGTTATTGCTATATTTGGCACGAGGGACAAGAAGGACTAACAGCCAACATTTTTACATCAATCTTGTATAGCTTCCTTAGAAACCATGTAATACAGGAAAATGAAGCTCAAAGCAAGATTATTTTTTATAGTGATGGTTGCACCTGTCAGAACAGGAATGTATTGCTGTCAAGTGTCCTTTTTAACTTGTTACGGGAAAGTCAAGCAACAATTCAGCAAAAATATCTTGAAAAGGGACACACACAAATGGAATGAGATGCTATGCATTCAAGTATTGAACGGAAGCTCAAAAAGAGAGTTATATAAATGTCCTAGCTGATTACTTAGAAATCTGCTAATCACCCAAAACTTGTGAACCCAAAAACCCAAAAGTGTGAACCCAAAACTTCACACTGTCCAGTACTTAGACTATAGATTTTTACAAAATTTTTAAAAAAGTTCTTAATTCTATAAGACCCGTAAGAACTCCAGGAGATCCAGCGGCCACTGACATTAGAACTCTGAGATGTAGCACAGATGGCTCCATCATGTTTGAAATTCGCCACTAAGAAGACTGGAAATATTTGCCATGTCAATTAAATAAAAATAAAACTGTTACATCGTATGATGCCTTCTCCCAACTTTACGATGCACCTTTACTAATTTAGAAGAAAAAGTTTGAACATTTAATGGATTTAAAACTGTCATTAAAGGAAGACTCTCATGCATTCTATGATAATATGTCCCACTTATAATTTTTTTTAAGTTGTAAAAATGTTGATTAGTTGTTCTAATATCTAAATATTAATATCTAAAAATAAATGCCGTATTTTGTAGTAATTTGTTAAACAAAGATGAACTAAGTCCGAAAATAGTCAAAAAATAAATAAGCAAATTTTCTATATCCATGTAATTGAAGTAAAAAGATAAAAATTACAATGAAATTACACACATAATGTAATTAACAACTTATTTTAAAAATAATCAATGTAAAAAAATATTTAAACTTAACTTTACTGTAATTAAATTTGAAATTGGCATAGTTTTTTAGCTCTCTTGCAAAACTGTCATTTTGTGAGTTAGGCAATTTGCATCTTAGAACGACAATACAGGGTGAGTCATAACTATTGGGAAATAGACTAAGGACAGGTTAGTTGGACCAAAATATGGCTATTGGGCCAAATATGCCTTAATAAAATGTTGTTGAGAAAACAGATACAGGGTGTTAAAGTGGAAATTTAAAATTTTATTTTTGGCTATAACTTTCATGTTTGTAAACATTCATGTATAAAAATTTACAGCTGGCTACTATTGAATATCAGAAATTATAATTTGATGCATACTTTAATATATCTAATAGAGGGCGCTACATATGCCACATACGTTGCATACTTTTACACTTAACTTTTTTGTTCTTCAAGTCATTGGTATTCTTGATAAAAACTATTAAAGATACATTATTTAAACAAAAAAAGGTATACGTGTTAATAACTTCAAAACTCAACAGTTTTCGAGATAATCGCATTTTACAAATCAACTACTTAATTCTGATTTAATGCAATTACTGCAGGCAATGAAAGAAAAATAGATAAAAACATCAATACTTCTGAATTTTGTTATAAAATAGCTTTAATAAAGGCAATAGTTAACGAAATATTAAATAAAATAAATATAATTGGATTTTACATCAAACATTTTACGTTTTATATTAAATTAAAGTCATAATCAAATCATTTTATTTACAAACCAAATTAAAAAATAGTTAAACTAAATAACATTAAACTTTTTATCAAAGTCAGTGTTCGATATGTCCACCATTTTCTTTAATTCATTTGTCAATACATTCCATAAAATATCGTCTCATATTAAATAGCATCATTGGTTCTAAAGAAACTGCTGCAGTATTTATTATAGTTGTTTTAAGTATAATAATTAGTAATTTTTTGAAATTTTTATGAATTAAATAATTATTATTATCTCACCACAAGAATATGACTACCACGAACAATCCAACGTTCAGGAAAGTGTATATAAATACTGTCTCACTCCGCTTTCTCTGTAATGTAATGGTGTACCATCTTGTACAAACCTCATATTTCGCACCTCGTATTAATTTATTGGAAGAATTGTTATCAAACTTAAGGCAAAATATGTGGTTTCTACAAGATGGTACACCATTACATTACAGTGAAAGCAAAGTAAGACAGTATTTAAATACACTTTCCTGAACGTTGGATTGTTCGTGGTAATCATATTCTTGTGGTGAGATAATAATAATTGTTTAATTCATAAAAACTTTAAAAAATTACTAATTATTATACTTAAAACAACTATAATAAATACTGCAGCAGGTTCTTTAGAACCAATGATGCTATTTAATATAAGATGATATTTTATGGAATGTATTGACAAATGAATTAAAAAAAATGGTAGACATATCTAATACTTACTTTGACAAAAAGTTTAATGTTATTTAGTTTACCTATTTTTAAATTTGGTTTGTAAATAAAATGTTTTGATTATGACTTTAATTTAATACAAAAGGTAAAATGTTTGATGTAAAATCCAATTATTCTGTTATTTTATCAAATCCTATTATTAATTATCCTGCTGGTATATTTATTTTATTTAATATTTCGTTAACTATTGACTTTATTAAAGGTATTTTATAACAAAATTCAGCAGTATTAATGTTTTTATCTATTTTTCTTTCATTGCCTGGAGTAATTGCGTTAAATCAGAATTATGCAGTTGATTTGTAAAATGCGATTATCTCGAAAACTATTGAGTTTTGAAGTTATTAACAAGTATACCTTGTTTTTGTTAAAATAATGTATCTTTAATATTTTTTATCAAGAATACCGGTAATTTGAAGAACAATAAAGGTTAAGTGTAAATGTATGCCACGTATGTGGCATATGTGGCGCCCTCTATTAGATATATTAAAGTATGCATCAAATTATAATTTCCGACATTCAATAGTACCCAGCTGTAAATTTTTATACATAAATGTTTACAAACATGAAAGTTATAGCCAAAAATAAAATTTTAAATTTCCACTTTAACACCCTGTATCATTTTTCTCAGCAACATTTTATTAAGGTATATTTGGCCCAATGGCCATATTTTGGTCCAGATAACCTGTCCTTAGTCTATGTCCCAATAGTTATGACTCACCCTGTATATCACTCAGTGGTTACTTCTTAGCCTGTAGAGTATCATTTAGATTTAGGCTCTTGGTGAATAAATTTGATTGTTTTATTTAATTCAAGCATCTTCTTCTTTGTGTGCCGTGCTTGTATTCAAGAGTTGGCTATCGTCATATTGACAAGCTGATGAAATGATTCTCGGTCGGCAGCTAGATGAAACAGTTCCTCGACCGTTCGACCTGTCCACTATCTAATGTTACGCAGCCAGGACAGTTGTTTTCTTCCGACCCAACGTTTTCCTTCGATTTTGCCCTGAATGATTAACCGGAGTAAGCGATATTTAGGTCCTCTCATTATATAACCGAAGTATTGGACCTTTCTCATTTTGATGATGTTGATCAATTCTCGCTCTTTGTGCACGGTCTTTAGCACACGTTCGTTAGATACACTGTTTACGGGATTCTGAGCATGCGGCGGTAACACCGTAACTCATAATTCAAGCATACTGTGTGTATATTTTGCTTTTTGTAACATCGTTCCGATGTCTATATTATTCAGTTGCATTATG
The DNA here is from genome assembly GCA_918026665.1 of Diabrotica balteata. Classification (NCBI taxonomy): domain Eukaryota; kingdom Metazoa; phylum Arthropoda; class Insecta; order Coleoptera; family Chrysomelidae; genus Diabrotica; species Diabrotica balteata. The sequence continues at coordinate 138,237,054 of OU898279.1, forward strand.
GCCGATCTCAGATATTTGTTTAAACATTTTTTACCGTTAGTAAGACAATAGTATACATGTAATTTGTAAATATTTTTCATTACAAGTAGCGTTACCCCTAAATCTAAAAAAATTTGTTTTGCAAACCATTAAAGGCCAAAAGTAAAGGTAAATGGTCATTACCACTTATTAAAATTTAGTACCTCGGCTTTTAAAACTATACTAAAGTAAGTACATTAATTTGTAGTTGCTATCTAAACAATATAGATTCAAAATTAACTAGTATATTAAAAAAAATTATGATCAAATCAATACTATTTTGAAATTTTTAATACTTACGATTTTTCTTGTATAATACAAAAATTTCATTTTATTTTACTTAGTATAAATTTGTAAATATTCTATTTTTATCACGTCTTTGACCTACACTTTGTGTAAGGAAAAACAAAAACTTGCTATTTAAATACAAATTTTGACCTTTAAAGTTGTTGCAAACCTAATAACACATGGATTTGTCCAAAGTAAATCTTGGTTATTGATATAAGCGTCATTGCATTGCCAGAGTCCGCCCTCGTGCAAGGCGCACAGTTTGTATTTGATTCCAACGCAAACAGTTGGTACATTTGGAAAGAAAAATTGAGTTCGTGGCGCTTAAAAAGCAGAGATGGATTTTTCAACTTAGTTAAATTTAGTTTATTGAATTTTATGACAAAATATGTTTAGAAAATAAAATATGTGTTTTATAATATATAGTTTCATATATAGGTCAGTGCACTTAAATTTTTTGTACTGTTTTATCTTTATTTTCTTGTTCAAAGCCTGCTCCTTAGACTTTATTTGTATATGCACATGCTATGTGTCTACCTAATTTATGCCTTTTTACAGAATTATTTATAGGCGCCTGCATACCCCTAAATATGCAGGAGCCTATATATATATATATATATATATATATATATATAAATATTATATTTTTTTTTGTACGAATGGCAGATAACTTGTTAAAAACTGCTATTAAAAATGAGATTAAATACAATATTTCTCTTCTAGTTATGGGCGACGTAGAGAGAAATGTCGTTAAAACTTTTCAATTTTAAAAATCTACTAAAACAATTATTACGTACTACAAGCGCGAAAGAGAAAAAACTTGATTAAAACGTTACAGAGAAATCTAAAGTCCGCTAAGAGGAGACACGAAATTTTTTTAGAACAATAGAAATATTATCATTGGCAAATTGTTTTACAAAAGAGAAGTTATGTTTTCGATAAAGAAGATTTTCTTCTTTTTTTTCTTCTTCTTCTTTTTCTTCTTCCTCTTTATAAGCAATTCTGCTTGTTCGTTGGCGGAATAATACCTCTTTAGAAGGTTGTTACTCCATCTTTTGTGCGGTCGTCTGATACTTCTTCTGCCAATTGGTAATTTATCTCTTGCTATTTTGACGACACTAGTCACCTCCATTCTGCTTATGTGGTTATTCCTTTTGTTTTTTATATTTTGTGTCCATTTATTGATACACAGGACGTTACATATTCTTCTAATGTCCCCACTTCTCTTTCAATCTATTGGTGTATTTCCTGTAATTCTTATCAGTACTATCATCTCTGCCGTCTCCATTAGTCTTTGCGTTGTGGCTGTGTCGGGTTTTGTTTCTGAGGCATATGTCATTATTGGTCTTACACTGGCTTTATAAATTCTTGACTTTATGTTACTGAGAGCTCCCACCAAACTGACATGGCAAGTAGCAAGTAGCACGCGTCGAGCCTGTTATTTAAGGGAGAGCGCCCACCAAAGTGGCGTGGCAGTGGCAAGTAACAAGTAGCACGCGTCGAGCCTGTTATTTAAGGGAGAGCGCCCACCAAAGTGGCGTGGCAGTGGCAAGTAGCAAGTAGCACGCGTCTAGCATAATGTAACCAATCCTAACGAATGATTAGAATGAATGACGTTACTGTCATTTTGGTGTAAACTGAATCATTCGTTTTCATTGGTAGACGCATGCTACTTGGTACTTGCCACTGCCACGCCACTTTGGTGGGCGCTCTCCCTTAAATATAACCAATGCAAAGGAATGATTAGAATGAATGACGTCACTGTCATTTTGATGTGCGCTGAATCATTCCTTTTCATTGGTTACATTTTAAGTAACATACTAGAAGCGCGCTACTTGCTACTTGTCACTTGCCATGCCAGTTTGGTGGACGCTCTCCCTTAGTGTTAATGTGTCTGTTTAGCCATATTATTAAGATATCCTGTTAGTCTATTTGATTTTTTTAATGGATCTTTCACTTCTCTGTCCAGATCTCCATAGCTAGACATTTAACTCCCAGGTATTTTATTTCCATTACTTGTTTAATACTGATAAATTAAAATTTTATATCTGGTTGGTTCTTCGCTTACTACTATTGTTTTGAGTCTTACTCTGTCAAACGATTTCTTTAGTTTAGTCAGACACATAAATTGTAGCGTTTTTTTTTTTATTTATTGTGCATATAAAATATTTCTATGGTACGTCCCTGTTGTTTCTACTAAGAAATCGATCAATAAAGTTAAATGTAGGTACGTTGTAAATATTTCAAGTTTTTTTTGACGAGATTTTTAAATGCGTATTAACGTTGGAAATATGTTTTGATCTCTGTGTTGCAATGTTAGGTAAAACAAACAGTTTTTTGTCGCCAAAGAGGTGTTATGTTACATGAATTCCCCCTAATATTCCAGTTGACAAAAAGTTGTTTTTCGTTATTAGAATGAGAATCAAAAAGAATATTTGTTTATTTAGGATACCAATACTGGCGTCTAAAAACGCAATAAGCGAATATTTAAAAGGTTTTTTTGTCGATACGAGCGAGGGGATATTGTTTTGGTTCTTGAGTTTGTGGGGACAGGTTAGCTGCAAGACGGAAGGGAAATTTTTGGCTAGATTCTGGTAAAATGTAACGAAGCAAAAGAGTCGAGATTTAGATTCCAAGCGGGGCAGACATGTGATGAGAAGTCGAGATTTAAGTTCCAAGCGGGGCAGACATGTGACAATAGGGTCGACTGAGAGATTTCAAACAGGACAAACGTATTAGTTATGTAGTTTGCAAAAGTCGACAAATTTTGTTAAATAGTGGAACAATTACTCTCTGTAATATGACAGATTTAGAAAAGGGTAGCCACTAAATATTTAAAGGATTTGTGCAGATACCAGAATATGGAAAATATTTAAAGTATGATATAGGATGTCCCCGTAGTCGGCTTATTTCTTCCACTAAGTTCCTGTTCCAATCGTTTTGTCCTGGAGTGTAGAACTAAATCCTGATGGTTGCTGCCTTCCAGTTTTGAAAGTTTTGTCCGAGTAGCTTCCCCAGAGATGTAAAGTTTCAAAGTGTTTGTATAAAAAAAAACATTAAGGTAATAATTCAATATATTAATCTTTCAAAGTAAAGACAGATATTTTTTGGCTAAAGTAATAATTGCTTTCATTCTTTGTCATCAAAATTAAATGTGATACCTGACAGCAAGTTTAATTTGTTTTTTTGTTATGACAATTTTAATTTGATTATTATGTAGAAACGATATTTCATATATAAGGTTAAATTTATGTTTTCATTAAGAAGGATCCTTAATTTTTGATAATCTAATTGGCCATAATATAGTAAACAAAGAACATGTAAGTTTTTGTTATTTGTATTATGTTATATGATATGTTTCTTTTATAATATGTATTTTTGATCTGTTTTGTTTGAGACAAGAATAAATGATTAATTTGTTTCTCTGATCTATTTTGAGTTTTATTTGAAAAAGATATTTTTTTTCTATATTTTTGATGTTATACAATTATTTATTATTTCCCTAGTTACAACTAGTGGTTGTAATAGGTATAATTGGGCACCTCAAGTGGCGCCCTATATTAAATTTCTTGAGGTGTTTCCGTTTATTTTCATTCTGTTTGTCCCAAGAGATTTGTATAAGTACCCCTTTATTTCTTTTTTTTGTAGTTGCCCCAATCCAACCCCCAATATCTTTAACTTATCCACGACCCAGCTCTCCAACAACCAACTGAGTGTCCGTATGCACTTGTTTCGATTATTTTGTTTGCCCAATCTTGTCCCACATATTCTTACCCTGTGGTAAACAAAATAGTCGTTACAAAATGATGTGATTTCTCAGTAATTTGCTTTATAACGAATATTGCATCTGTACATGATCTTCCCATAAGAAAACCCTGTTATTTATCTGCTAAACTTATCCTTTGATTTATTAGCACTTGTAAAATTTTAGTTGTAAGTTTAAGAGTAGTGTTTAACAAGTTTATAACCCTATAGTTTTCTGGCTGTTTTTTATCTTGTTTTTAAATAGCCGAATTAGTTCACTCGTTCTCCATTCTTCCGTTATTTTATTGTGTTTTATAATTTTATTAATTATTGCTGTTAATTGTTCTGTCATTGCTGCTTTTCAATATTTCAGTAACTCGTTTGGTATCTCGTCTTTACCTGCTGCTTTTCTATTCTTCAGGTTTTTAAGTATGTTCTGAACTTCTGAAGTATGTTCTGAACTTCATTTATATTAAGTTCTTAATTTGTGGTAATTTCTGGTGTTTCCGGTTCTAGCGTAGTTTATTTTTTCTCTGCAGGAAGTGAGGACAAATAAAGAAGATACGCCTCATAATTACGAAGGTACAAATAATGGCTGGCACTAGAATGAAACCTTTTAGCGGCATTGAGTACATCATCGTCTAGAGAACATTCTGTTAGTGATAAATTAATAAAGAAGGAATAAATAAATGACAAGGATCTATAATACTCAGTAATGAATTGATTACAAGCATTTACAAATAATGCATAACATTTTTTTTGTTTATAATGGCTTTGGCAGTTTGCCGTACAGCCAGTTACATAATCTTTTAATTTCATTAGGCGCAGTTAAATTTATTTGCAATCGAATAGACTAAAATAGATAAATATAAAGTTGAGAAATTAGTACACACATTAATGAAAAGAAAAGATTATATATATATATATATATATATATATATATATATATATATATATATATATATATATATATATATATATATACAGAATTTCAACTGAACCATACGTGAAATGTCCTTTATTTTAATGAAATTTTATATAACAATCAATCCTGTAATATTTGCAATATAATACTTTAAATATATGAGAAGTTGTTTTCTATCATGGACCCAAATGTTATTTTACATTGATTTTTAATATGTGTTATAACTAAGCTCTCTTTCTAATTTTTTTCTTTAAATGATCGCAAAATTAACTGTCTCTATTATTTATTCAATTTATTTAATTAATAAATGAAAACCACACTCCTGCTATAATGAAAATTGACTGACCTTTCGTTCTCTGCCGTTGCAATTCTATGACCACGCCATAAAAAAAACCTTTCTCTGCTTCTGCTCCTATTGTGGTCCAGATGACGTACACCTTTCTCCTATCTGTCCTTGTATCTGCAACCCAACAACTCGTGTAATTCTATGCAGCCTCCTTTTGAGCCAATCTCCGCGCCTGTTTATAACTTCAAATGTTTCCGGCTTCGTCTGATATTAATATTCTTATACCCTTTGGTTTTTCTATCGCTCTGTACCCCGTTCCTCACACTGATCAGCTTTTACACAGCAAATAAACACACCCGGTAAATTACGTCTTCGGGACTTCAAACAAACACAAACCACAAAGCTCCTTCCTTCTTGGGCGACGAAAATTCACTACTCACTTTTTTCCTCTCTCCTATCTCATAGCCAAAACCACCACCTCCTTGCATTCAAAAATTGACCAATGAAAATCATCCACCTCTGTGACGTATATCGTTACCAACCAACTCTCTTTATAAAACGTCATTCGGGTAATTCCAGAAAACAACATTCTTTAATTATTATTACTAAATCTATCTGCTTTACAAATATTTCTTACTAATAGCTACAAACGATACCTGTTTCTCAATTCAATGTCTTTTGTTAATAAACTTTTACCGATATAATCTTTCGGGGGGAAAAACCACCGCACATCCCGGTCTATTGTTTAAACACTTTCTATATACACTTTTATTACGGGTAAATCCATTCCACAATAACCGAGTTATTTAAATTTCTTATCGATAATATTTGAAAGTCCTGTCTCTGAGGCCTAATGAACAATTCTTCGAACAACTTAAAATACATAATTTGTCTTATACAGGATGTTTGAAAATTTATATGCCCGTGTCTTTATGAAATATCAATAATTTTAATTTTTATTTAAGTAATAAAATTTGTATATCGGTTTTTTATTGCTTATGGACATTCAAAAGTACAACAATATATATATATATATATATATATATATATATATATATATATATATATATATATATTTATTACATTTGGTCAAAAAATCGATTATGCAATTATAAATTAATTTATTTTTGTCGCTAGGGCAGATAAAACGTTAAACGGAGATTTACAGGTAATATGAACAATATTATTATTTAAAACGGTGAATTCCAAATTATATTTGGCACAACCTAAAGTATATGATCTAAGTCGCCTTTTACTCCACATTCCACACAGTTTTAACTGCCAATCACATGAATTCTTGCAAAATGGGCAGGAAAACAAGCATTTCCAAATTTTAGCCTAGATATAGTGGTTATATAACGCCTAGGGACATTATAAGTTCTATGCCAATGTGCAACAGGAACAGTTGTGTGTAAAGGAGTGTATCTATTTGGGTTGGTCAAACAAAACTTAGACCATAGATCACTCCATTTATATTTCAAGACTGCCTTGCGTGTAGCAACCAAATCAGAAATACTGGGTAGATATTTTGTGGTATCCACTGAATAACTACTTAATTTGGCTAGTTAGTCAACATGTTCATTATGTTTAATTCCACTGTGTGCTTTGGCCCATATAAATATCACATTTTTTTTTATTTTCTTTTAAGTATTTCACTAATTTTTTAATTAATATTATGTAGGGATTGGAGTATGTGGTTGAAAAAAAAAAGGTTGGTTAATGGCTGTAAGAACTGACATGGAATCTGAAACAATAATAACGGAGGATTCCCTGTTAGAAACAAAAAGTAGGGTTTGATAAATGGCGATTGCTTCCGTACTAAATATGGAAATATTTGCTTTTAATTTAAACATTTTTTCTACCTTCTCCATAGGGATGTAAAAGGCACATCCTGTACCGTCTTCTGTTTTGGAGGCATCGGTGTAGATAGTACTGTATTGGATAAGATGCTTGTAATAATGTTGTTGTTTGATCTTCCCGTGTTTACATAATTTGGTTTAATAAATTTAACGCTATAAAAAAAGTTTCAAAATCATTTATATCTGTGTGTGATTTTAAATTAATAGTTTCATAAGCAGAAACTGTGTTTTCTCTAAGAGCTTCACATAGAGTTGGAGAGTTTTTCTTTTTCCAATATTTATTCGTTAAATCATAATTATTTAAATTTATTATTTCGGTATACAGGAAGGCGTTCTGATGTTTAATTTTCAGTAAAAATTTTTCGGCCAAGAAATGTCTTCTAAGAGAAATTGGAGGCTCAACACACCGTATTTTTTGTAGTATTTAAGATTTAAATAAAAATAACTAAAAAATTCTGTCCATTATTTACACAGGCTACGACCTTTTTTGCCATTTTGCTGAATATTATTAGAAATGAATTTTGGAGCATTCAAATTTACTAATTTAAAATAAAAAAATGTTAACTTACAAATAGTAAGCCTGATACACTTCTGTAATAAAATCCTTTTTATACATGAAGTGAGTTAGTAGTTAATGTCATGCTTGGGAAAAGTTACAATTTTGTTACGGATAGGGTATGAATAGAATGTTAGTGAGGAATAATGATATAAGCAATGCAAGCCGGAAATGCGTTTCGTGAAACATACAAAATGAGTTTTTATGTAAAAAAGGTATAACTTGAAACGGACATGAGCTTACTAAAACATTTTTACTGCTTTTTCATGCCTTTAGGCTTTACTAAATGGCAGTGTAGAAAGAAATGTGTCGCACTTTTTATGTATTCTAATTTATGGAACGTTTAAATGTATTTTCACATTTTTTATTCGTTTCGCTTTATAAAAATGTTTTATTACTGTTCAGCCGTAATGTTAAGTGTTGTAATTGAGAAGTAATGTTCAAATTTTTTTTATATATATTTTTGGGGAACAGGAGTGTGTTTTACCTAGGATACAATTTAATTTATATATTATGTTATAAATTAATTACTATTTAACTGGGAATAAGCCACAACTAAAGATAAAAATACGTTTATTGACGTTTCAATTTCCACTTCGGAAATCAATTCGGAAATTGAAACGTCAATAAACGTATTTTTATCTTTAATTGTGGCTTATTCCCAGTTCAATAGTAATTAATTCACAATGCCACAAGAAAATAGCTTCAGAACAATATTATGTTATGGTTATACTAAATCGATATAGGCCCATTCATGTTAATTTATATTACTCTGAACTAAAAGTAGTAAATGAAATAAATAGTAAAAAAAAGTAAAAACAAGAATTTAAGGAAAACTATATAAATACTATTAACACAAAATAATTAGTGAAAATTACTGCTAAGTCAACGCACCTTTCTCATGTGAACTATCCTAAGTGACAAAAAAAACATCCAATAATACTGAAGTTACAACTACTATTTATTTTATATGAATTACAAATATTTCTCAGGGTTAGGTAAGTAATTAATCAAAATTGCAGAAAAATGCAACTGATCCAAAAATGTAAAAAAATCGCTGCTTTCCAATAAGACCGACACAACTCAAAATTTCTCATATTAGAGTTTTCTCTGCCACTAGGTTTTAAAAACGGCGTAGAATTTATCAACAGTTTCTAGTATCTAATTAGCAGTCGTATTCGCTAGATGGTGCTCCTGCAAATCGGCATATTTTGACAAGACGCAACATTGTGGACAAAAATGTATTAATTTAGTTTGGTCGTGACTTTTATAAGGTAAGTGTCGAACTCGAAAAAGACTCATAGCAGTTTTAAATTTTTACATATATATTCCTGTAACAATGACTCAAAATAAAAAGTTCCATTAAAAAACGATGGTTTAATACACAAGATTGCGCCATTTCATTTTGTGTCATTCTTTTTAATAAATATAGGTATTTTTGTTCAATTTTATTTTAAACAATACCGTAATATTTCGCTTTGTTACGATTTTTTTCCAAAAATAATTTCTAATAATAGAGTTGTATTAAAAGAGTTGGTCTAAATTTATAATGTGCCAGTCTGGTATTAAAACAAAACAAAAATCCTCATGGCTTATTTCGGACGATGTTGAATCATTTTAAGATGTAACAGTTTTGCCTGAAAACAGCTTAAATATTTAATCACTTTTTATATTAACAATCTAACAGCTCTTTTTCGTTTTATACAATATAAATTATGCATCTTGACTTAAGAGTCCAGTTATACTTCATTTTATAACTATTTATACTATAATTATTTAGGTTATCAACGTAATCATAAAAAGAGTAGTAAGAAGTTCCTTAATTTTAAAACTAACAAGAAGAAACTTGGAGGTACACAACAGTGACGAACCTTTGTGGAAACTTTACCGATATTTGAATAAGTCAAATGCTAGCGGAGCCTGCCGTGATCATCAGGATTATAACGGTAAGTTTTTGAATTTGGTACAAAAATCGGAAGAAAATTTAGATAGTTACCTTAATTATTTTATCTGCCTGGGTCAACTTGACCTGAGTTATCAGTCTAGTATTTCAGCTCAGTTTTTCAGTAAATATTTTTTTAAAGATAATATTCAGTGATATTATTATATTTAGTTTATTTTAGACAAAACCATACAAAATAACTTGTCTACTGTCCCAGAAAATGAAACAGAAATTTAAGCACATCCCAACACAACACTGGTTTTTTCGAATGAAATGAATCTTGATGAAGGTAATTTAATGTTCTTAATACAGGGCAGCCATGAAAACTTATTTTAATTGATGGATTCGACATATCAATAATTGAATAATAGAAAAACAGATTGGGCATACGCACTTCACCTTCTAGATCATAATCATTCTTTTAATGACAAATTTAAAATTCTTCACATTCAAAATAAAGGCCTTAAGCTATCTTTGTTAGAATCTATGAAAATCAACAAATTAAAAAACACAGATATAATTCTGAATGACCAACTTGAGACAAACAGTTCTCCCCTCCTCAACCTATTTCATTAGAGAATATAAATTGTAAACGCAAGCCAAAAATAGATCACTTGAGAAAGGCAATCAGCCGAAACAGCTGTAGTGATAAGAGTTAAAATAAATTTTGTGGAAGTTTGAAAACAAAGTTTTCAGTGTTTTATTGTTACATAAAACTTATTTTATTAAATTTGTGTTAGACGAAACCATACACAATGACTTGTCTAAAGTCTCTTAAAATGGAATAGGAACATTAGCACACACAACAATGTGACATTAAGCCTCTGAGAGTAATAATACTTTCAAGAATATCATAAACCGTTAACAATCGTCTGCGCAAAGAGTACTACTATTTAAAATATTTATGACATGTGCAATCCAGCAGTAGATATGAAAAAGTGCAAAAGAAAGCAAGCAAACTATATAAATAATACAAACAAGAGCTTTTGAGGATACTCAAAGGAATATCCAAGAAACCAAATATAATAACGAAATATTTACTTCATTGCGAACTGAATCAGAAGTTAGAAACAGAAGAAATAAGGATATATAGTATCAACATACCTTTTTGTCAACCATTTTTTATCCACTCCTCAATGTAGGTCTTTCCCAATTGCTTTTATCTTTCTCTATCTTGCGCCAATCTAATCCACTGTTTGCCTGCCACTGCTCCTTTATCATCTCAACTTCTTTGAGGTTTTTTCATGCTTCTGGTTGTCGTTATTGGTCTCCATTCTAGAATTCTCTGTGTCCACCTGTTGTCATTAGATCGGGCTACGTGTCCTGCCCAGCGCCATTTAATTTTTGTAATTTCTTCCACAATATCCATAATCTTTATTCTACGTCTTATCTCGGTGTTTCTAATCTTGTCTCTCAGTGATATTCCAAGCATCATTTGTTCCATTGCTTCTTCTGGCTACTGTCTTCAATCCGTAAGTACAGACTGGTAGTATGCACGTATTATACCCCTTTTTCTTTAAGTTTCTAGGAACGAAAGTGTTTTCCAAGATATATGCTAGTTTGCCAGAAGCGCCCCATGCCAGTTGTGTTCTTCTTTTAATTTCAGCATCTTGATTTGGTTTTTATAGTTTGATGACATGACCTAGATATAGATAATGTTCAACATTTTCTATGGTATAATTTTGTATTGTTATATTGTCTGGTCTCGGCTCAGTATTTTTATTTTACTGTAGTTCATTTTTAAGCCTACCCCTCCTGAAACTGCATTTAATTGTTCTAACATATCATTTAGTTCTTGGATATTATCGGCTATTAAAACTATGTCTTTTGAGAATTTTAAGTGGTTTAAGAGTGATCAGTTGACGTTGATACAATTGCTTTTCCATTCTAGTTTTTAAAAATGTCTTCTAGAGCAAGGGTAAATAGTTTGGAAGACATGGTGTCTCCTTACCTTACTACTCGTTGTAGTCTTATGGAATTAGTTTTTGTGCTTTTGTCCAGGTTTATCTGCATTGTGGCATTTTCATATATGTTTTTAATTGTATTAGTGTATCTTTAATCTATACGTAAATTTTCTAGAGATTAAACCATAATTCGATGGAATCGAATGCTTTATGGAAATCGACGAACGCCATATGAATTGGAACATTGGAACATTATACTCGGTGCATTTTTCTATCAGTGTTCTTACGGTGTGCAAGTGGTTAATGGTACTAAAATGTTTTTTAAATCCAGTCTTCATGATAGGTTGATAGAAATTGAGCTTATATGTTAGGCGGTTGGTTATGGTTTGAATTAGAAGTTGATACAGATGTTATAGCACGAATAATGGTCGGTAATTGTCGATGTTTGCTTTGTCTCCTTTCTTAAACAGTAGAATGACTTCGGAGTTGTACCATTCTTCAGGAATCTTTCAATCATCAAAGGATGATTGAAATACTTTATCAAATAAAATATTTAATACCTGTTCCATTTTTCTGCCACCAATTTTCAACATTTTAACTGTAATTTTATCCTCTCCCTGTTAACTGTAATTTATTCATTTTTAGTTGATCTAGGACCATTCTTAATTTCATAGTCGGTTATGTCCGGTATTTCTTCTGAGCCGGCGTTAATTATTGTTCGTTCAGCACGTCGTTGTTGTGGTTGTGTATTTACCAAGTATAATTTAGTGTAGAATTTTTTAATGCTCTGGCTTATTTCCTTTCTGTCTCGGACGGTGACGTTTTCTCATTTTTTATTTCTATGATTTTTGTAATGCCGCTTGAATTTTTTGCTTTCAGTATTTTCATATTGCAGTTCTCTTGTATTATATCTGTTATTCGATTGTTAGTATAGTTTCTATGATCGTTCGTTATTTCTTTCTTTACGCTTTTGTTTAAACTTTTGAAGCTGTCCGAAGTTCGATCTGTTTTGTATCGTCTTTCTTGGAGTAGTTTAATTGTATCAGGTTGGAGTTTAGATTTTTTGACTGTTTTCGTGTTTAAGCATATTTTCTTAACCGATGTTGTCACAGTTACTTTTATTTTATTGGCTAGTCCGTTTATATCCATTTGTTTTAGTGTCTCTATTGATTTTAGTCGTATTCTTAGCTCTTTTTGATATTCCCTTTGGTTTTGAAACAAGACATCGGTGGACATCATTCCCGTTTAAGAAGTTTGCTTTGTTTTGTATTCTATTCTGAATATGATCACTCCCGGTATAGAATTTGTTAAGCTACTGTCACGTCGGAGCATATGTTTTTGTTATTGGAGAGTATGTAGTCTATTTCATTTTTGGTTTTCGTGTCTGGGCTGATCCATGTCCATTTACGTTGTTTAGATTTTTTAAAGAAAGTGTTGAGACAAAATAAGTTTTCGTTGTTTAAGTAGTTGTACAACATCTCACCCCTTTAGTTTTCCCTTTCGTCAACATACCTATATGTCTAAAAGTTAAATTTAATTTAACAAGTAACAACGAAAGAGAAATAAGACAACGATTTTTGTACCTCTACATACTATATTTTAATTTCCTCTACAGGTACTTCCGCTTCCTTTTTGAGAATCTTACATTTTAAAGATCTACTCTTGATATATACTTCTTTTTATCTTATTTTTTTTAGAATTTGCTTAAGCATCACTAATATCTACAAATTATATATACATTATTACACTAAAACGAAACAACGCAAACAAACAACTTATTAGTAATTTTTCATATAATAACTTTCGTAAAAATACAACAAAAAAAAACATAAATTAAATATCAATATTTCTAATATAATCCACAATAAAAATTTAATTTAAAACAAAACAGAGTGAAAAGAGAGTATCAACAGACCACCTACACTATTAATACCAATCAACTCCGAAAATTACACAAATTTCGGGCAAAATTATCATACCACGAAAAATAATTTTTTTCGTAAAATTCTTTATTTAATTTCCAATTTAAAAACATATTTAAATTATAATCTACAGCTCATATATAATCGCTACCACGCACAGAGGGACATTATGAACCCTAATTTAATGAAATTAAAATTGGACAGACTTTATACTTTCATGAAGTCTAAGCTTCAAATCCTCTGAAAAAATACCTGCTGAAAAATATAGGGTACGAAAAGTCTAAAAGTGTATTTTATGTTTAACAGTTCAACAAGTTGGTAGAAAATGTTTCGACTGCTGATTATTATTAGTCTGTAATTTATTAATTTATGATGATCAAAATTTAATAAACATTTTAAAAATTGAATTTTATTTTATAACTACAATATGAGAAAAAAATTTTCCGGCCATCTTAAAGATGGGTAATTTTTGAGGTCTTATATCTCCTAAATCTGTTGTCCGATTTAAGTATGTTATAGCCTTATTACTTGACAATATCTTTGTAATAATAATATTGTTGCTAAACAGGTAAATTTTCATTGTATACCAGGTATACGAATCAAATTGTGTTTTTCTCTTAAAGTTTGCATAACCCTGTGGAATATTCTAGCACTTGGATATGTTGGATAATACAAAAGTTAGGTGCTTTAACAACTAGACATGTTTTTATCAATTTTTATTTCCGCGGAAGAGAAAAAATAATCGTTTTGAAAAAAAGTCATTTGTTACAGTAAAAATCCAATGAATAAAATCTTCGAATAACATTCAAACTAACAATATTTTGGAAGTCAAAGTCTCATTGAAAAAAAAAATTGGGTATGAATAATGGGTGTTGCTGCCTCTTGCCCTTAGGACTTCTTGGAGCCGATTTGGCAATCAATTCATGATATCCTGGATATCAGATTGGAGGATATTGTCCACTCCTCTACCGTAGTTGTCTTCAGCTCTTCAAAGGGTGCAGGGGCTGGTACTCTTGTTCTTACCCGTCATTTGAGGTTGTCCCAGATATACTCAATTGGGTTAAGATCGGCACTGTGTGCTGGCCATGGTAGAACTTGACTCCCGATCTCATTAAGGTATTCACCGGTAGATTTTAGTGTATGTCAACGTGCACTGTCATGCAATAGTCTAAAGATATCACCAATGAAGTCTATTCCTACGGTGTTGTGGGAGCAGTTTTAGTGCATGAGCTGGACGAAAAGCCCTCAAGTTTATTTCTGCAGTCATTTTCTAATCGTTTGGCTACTCATAGTAAAGTTTCTCACCTCAAGAAGAGACCTACGAGCTTCATAAGTGGTGCAAAAGCGATTTTTTAATACTTTAGTGACAATGAAGCGGTCATCTCAAACTGATTTGCATCGTTTTCGGCCTTGACCTGCCCTGCAGTTGTACGATTCTGTCTCCAGAAATCGTCTGATGGCAGCTTGTACCGTAGATCTGGGTACATCGAGTATACCGGCGATATGACGTTGACTGTAACTAGCATCAACTAAAGCCACTGCCCTATCACAAACTTCACTACTACTACTAGAGCAAAAAAATTTCAACTTCCCAATCCCGTGATTTTTGAAGTAGCTTTTGCAATGTGTTATTCTACTGAAGCCAAAAAGATACCGTATTGCTCTTTTTTGTAATTTAAAAATAACGTCAGATTGGGCAGCTGTACTAGAATCTCAAAAAGGAAGGCCAAACCGAAGGTGAGACTCGAACAAAGAAAAATATGTTATTTTGGAAGATGCTAAATTCATTTCCTTCGAAACAGATCTTATTGCATAGCGGGCTGAGGCTAGTTTCTTACTTAACAAATCGATATGAAGGGACCATTTTAGGTTTCTGTCTATAAAAATACCAAGAAATTTTACAGAATCAACTATACTGATTTGGCTGTTATTAAGAAGCAAGATTTGAAGAGCTCCTTTATAGGATAATGCTACTGTTTTGACGACGTTAAAAGAGAGTAAATTCCAGACGGACCAGGTTTTTATTTAAAGTAGATCAGAAGTTATAATTGCATGAAGAGTTGCAATATTAGAGTTCACAATGCTCTTCTGACTAGAGTCAGTATCATTTGCTTTAACTAGTTGCTTCCTATTCCTCAAGTAAGATTGGAACCAATTCAAAAAAGTACCTCGAATTCCATAGAAATTTAGTTTTTTTTTATCAAAATGTTTTGATTTACCCAATTAAAAGCTTTGGCATAGTCACAAAAAATAGTGGCAGTATAAAGATTATTGTTTAGTGTTTAATAGACCTCATGTAGTATAGAAAACATAGCATCGTTGGTGTATTTATTAGATAAAAAGCCAAACTGACTTTGTGATAAAATGTTGTTTTCAACGAGAAAGGACGTAAATCGGGCTTTTATAAGTCTCTCAATAATTTTGGATAGGACAGGTAGTAAAGCTATAGGTCCATAGTTGCAGACATTAGATTTATCACCACGCTTATGAAGAGGAACAATAATGCCTGTTTTTGGGCACCCTGGAAATATAACATAACATTTTCGCGGTGAAAATAATCACGATTATTGCAAAATATCTGTTTACTAAAGTTGTGATTGTCTACGTTTATATTTTCGTACTGCACGTAGTTGACAATTTACTTTTTGCATACCAAAATGTATTTTAATTTTTGGCCAAACAAATAAATTTAGAAAAAAATGTTTTATAAGGCTTTTTTACTCTAAATGGTTTCTTTTACCTATACCCTTAAGGTGTAGCATTTTTATTTCCCCTGGTATATGTGAAAACACCGAAAAATATTCTCAATCTTTTTGCGTCACTGAAATCGATAATATGAACATCTTTAGCCTTGTTTATAAAACAGAGATTGCATTTGTTCAAACTTTATTTCGGCTATTTTGAATTTTTACGTTCATGTTTTGTTTATAAAGAGTTTCTAGAATAATGTCACGCTCAGTGGAGCCGCTGTCAAAAGCAGTCGGCTTCATAGTTGAGATCAGATTTGCTTTAAATTCGATATTTTTTTTTGGTTTTTCGTTTTTTTTTTGTCATCAAAAAATAGTGAAGTGTAGTAACAGTTAAAATGGAGATTTAGGATTCGGAAGAAATAGCTTAGTTCTTGGCGTGTAGTTCTTCAAAGCTTCTTGAGTTCTTGGTCTCTAGTTCTTGAGCTTAACATGCTATTTGGCAGTCTCTGTTTAGTTAATCGCCGATTTTTTGTAATGTGTCTTATAGGAGGGATTTATAAAACGGCTTTTTAACAATTTAAGAGGTCCATATGGTTTTAAATAAGAAGTGAGCGGCTGAGTTTTGAAGAGTGCATTTTTTGTCAAAGCCGAAGCCCGAATCAGTGTTCTACTCCCCAGGACTTATCCATTTTGTTGTTTTCATGGTCACCCAGACACAGTTTATGTGGGACAGTATTGTTAATTCAATTTCAATCCCAAAAACTTTCTTAAAGAAAATACCAGCCAGTGTGATAAGAGGTACTTTTGTTGCAATTTTTTAAAGTAAAATAAACATTTTTTCGTAATAAAAATTGCTTTCATTTTAGACAAACTAAAAAATTAGAAATACATAAAATTTATAAATAAAAGTTTTATGGATTAGCTAATTGTCATATTAGTTTTCTGTTAAATAAAGTTAACTTTAATATTTAATTCAATTTCAATTCAATTTAATTCAGAAGATTAAAAAGAGAAAGAAGAAGATCAAAGCGGCTTTAAAACAGGTAGATCGTGTACCGACAACGTATTTTGTCTAAAACAAGTCATAGAGAAAAGATCTGCTAGACATCTGGAAACCCATCTTACATTTGTGGACCTACAAAAAGCATATGATACAGTCCCAGTATCGAGACTGTGGAAGGTATTAGAACAAACGAACATCAATCACAACTATATAGCTGCACTTAAAGGACTATGAAAATTCACAATCAAGAATTAAGATAGGTAAAAAACTCACAGATGCCTTCATAGTGAATAAGGGACTAGGTCAGGGATGTCCTATCTCTCCTACACTATTCAGAATATATGTAGCAGCGGCACTTAAGAACTGGAAAAGGAAAATACACGGAATGGGTATAGAGATAGATGACAGATACCTGTTTACTCTTTAGTTTGCAGATGATCAGGTCATAGTGGCCAATGACAAAGACGACATGCAATATATGATTAGAAAACTGATAGAAGAGTATGATGAATGGGGCTTGACAGTTAACGTAAATAAAACGAAATATCTATGTGTAGGCTCTCAGAGTGAAACTTTGGAGTTGGACAACGGTCAAAAAATTCTGCAATGTCAAGAATATGAATAATTAGGTATCGCATTCGACAATACCGGAACAGATGTAAAAGAGATAGAAAAACGAATAGTTACAGCTAAAAAAATAATAGGATGTCTGAATGACATCTTGTGGAGCAAGGAGATAACAAAAAGGAAAAAATTTAATATATACGAGACAATGGTTAAGAGCAGCCTATTGTATGGAGCGGAAACATGAAGAATTCCAGACAGACAAAAAAAGAAGGTAAAGGCAGTCGAAATGGACGCGATAAGAAGATCTATGCGAATCTCATGAAGAGAAATAATGAGGAATGACCATATAAAACAACGAATGGGAATAGAAGGTACGATAATTCAGGATATCTAAAAGAAACAACTTACCTGGTACGGACACGTAGAGCAAATGCAAAATACTAGATGGACCAAAAAAATACTGAACGGCCCAAAAAAATACTGAACTGGACTCCAATAGGGAATAGAAAGCGAGGAAGACCCCAACTAGAGTGGCAGCAAAGCATAAAAAAGTCAATGAGCGAACGAAATCTATCAACGGAAGATTGCCACGATAGAAGAGGATGGAAGTTAGGTGTCGGACAACGGAGAAGGACGTTTATATATATATATATATATATATATATATATATATATATATATATATATATGACAGTATTATCCTTTTCTGTCAATTGGTACATAACCATAATTTTGAATTTTGTTTTGTTTAAAGGTTGACCTAAGGGTCAATTGTTTGAACGCTTATCAAAACTTGATTGTAATCAAATATTTAATTACAATGAAATACGTCACAGCAGCTGTCAAAATTATTAAAAATTGCTTGTCAATATTATTGATTTGTAAATAAAACATGAAATTAACATCAAAGAGAGTTTAATTATAATTTATTTTAAATTATAACGAAAAATAATAAAACGGAATAAAATAAATGAGTCAATATAACCCAAAAATATGACGTATTTGATTTTAATTAAAAATTTGATTACAATTAAGTTTTGATTAGGGTTCGAATATTTTGATTTATAATAATTGTTTAAATTGCTACAAATAGCGCCACTGTAAGGCTCGTTGATAAATTATTTAATATTATTTATAATAACTGTTGATATGAAGTAATAAAAAATGTATAATGTTTTTCTCTAAACCAGATTTGTAAAATTGAGAGTTGTAAAATTATTTCTTTTAAAAAGATTCTCACCCTATAAAATTATTTAGGAAAGAAAAGCCTCCCTTTCTATTCAGCAAGAGGATTCTTTAAACGGAGTTCAATTCAAATAGTTTAAGAACCTTCTTGTGTTTGTTGCCCTAAAAATTAATAAAGACACTTACTTACGACCCAGCTTTCCAACCAAAACAAGAGTGACCGTTTGCAAGCGTTTCGGTTTGTGTGCTTACCCTATCTCCACCCCAGATATTGCTCAGTCCCGACTTCTTTCAACCCCCTATAAAGGAACGCACTATTTTTATGGGGCACCCTATATATATAATATTGTGATATTCAAAATCTTAGTGCGCCCAGCAATTAATTAGCTAATTAATTAATTATTTAATTAATATTATTTAAATGATATGATTATGATTCTATCACACTTTTTAATTCTTTTATCGCAGGGTTATATTCGTGCTTCAATATCTATGCTTTATATGTGAAAAGTAAGTTCCAAAAAATACCGATATATGATATAACACTATATATTGAAATAAAAATAATGAAATAAAATTCACACTCAAATCTTTTCAATAAACAATATCTCATATAATGATTCTCAAAATTTTGGTCTACGTACGTGAACCTTCAAAATTTATGGTACAAACAATATTAGTTAAAATCTCAAAATCCTAATTATTATTCTAAATCTCACAATCAAAATATTTATATCTTTTCTAAAGTAATTGTAAAAATTGTGTTATCAATAAAAGAAAAACTGCAGAAAAACAAAACTATCTCTCTCTCTGATGATGAGTGGTCCAAATCCTTGTTCCTTGTAGCCTATACTATCTATTCTTAGCAGCTCTCTAGGTAATCAGCAATCTTACAACAAATTGTTGCAAGTTTATCGTCCTTAATGATCTCCTTCAAATGCACGAATCGTTCAAATTATACTAGCCTCTTCTCCTCACGATAAACTGAATTTCTCGTTGGCCTGAATAAAAAATGACTCTTGGAATAGCTTCTCTTTACGATAAACTGAATTTCTCGTTGGCCTGAACAGTGACTCTTGAAATATAGTCATAAGTAGAAAAATATTACTTACAATCTCTTACTGGATCAGCTTCTGTCAGATACACTAACTACACGAAAACACACAAACTTTCACTGCTACTGCTTCCTACCTCTGGGAAACTACCCGAGAACAACGACCGTTCGCCTTGCACCCTTGGAAACCAACTGACTATCTTTCTTTCTTCAAAAACTAACTAAAGTCTCATTCTCAACATCCCAACCATCCCAACTTTTTCAACCTCATCCAATCAAAACGCGTCATACATCTCCCATTTCTTCATTTCGATAACACAAAGAAATTTTTACCTACAATTATAAAATTTCCTATAACTTATTTACAAACTAATCTTTTTCTACCAATTCTTATGAACTAACAAAAACATATCTTTCTAAAATCTATTCTATTGTCCTAATTACTGCACAAATTTATTTGGAAAACCCGATTCCATTGTCTAGGATTTCACTTAAGCTTATTCACGTCACTCAAATATATTTTAACGAAGAAAATAATTTATGCATATCTTACGTTTTGTTCAATATAGGTAATCCAAAGATAAAAGACTTTCATTCTTCGAAATGTTTGTAGTTTATTATTCGACTTATCTGAATTATTTTAATTTTTTGAACTTTGAAATATTTTAAGCAAACCAATATTTTTCTTGATTTTACATATTATAACAATATATATTAGTTTTTTCTAATTTTCCTGCATTTGTTTAAGTAAAAGTCATTGGTCGTGTATTTTATGTCACATAAATAAATTTCAAAAATATTTTTGTTCTTCTATTTTATGTTTTTAGTACTTCTAGTACAAAATATGGTGTACAAAAGATTTTTACAAATTTGTAAGTATATTTGATAAGCTAAAAAGTGTTATTTCTCACCAGCAAATAAAGCGAATAAGATTACAACTTTCCTTTTTACATAATTTTCAAAGTAAAAGCTTAAATCCAGTAAACAATGACCTTCTTAACTCGTACAATTTTTTACCTTTATAGTTCTCTCAAAGCTTTTATATTTTGTTTTATGTTGAACATATATCAACGGACTTGCTTTTTGCATGGATATAAAAAGTAAAATATCATTGTCGCCGACTCGCAGTGAGACAACGGAGGTGGTTTGTATGTGATAAAGGATTTTAAACCAATAAACGTGTACTGAATTTAAAAGTTTTTGTGAGTTTTTATAAAGTAGGTCTCTTACAAACTTGTATCCCCCATAGAATTTTAGAGATTACACGATTTGATTTTATTAAACATACTTAAGGCTGTTTTATCGGTTCACCAAAACCTAGGGACAGTGTTTTCTCTGTTATTTACCAACAAAATCCCTCGAAATTTGGACACGTTATTCGAAATTATGTTGCCTTTAAAATGATAGTTTTTCTTTTTTATTTTTATGAAATTTTTGTTGAAAAATTGAATTATACTGTTTAACGTTCTATTATAACCAAACTTTTTACAACCATCACTTGAAAGAGTTTTTTTTTTCTGTAATCGTTGATTTTTTCACCTTTCTGTGTCCAGTAATAATCGAGAAAAGCGTGTTCCAACTTTGAAGAAAATTGCTAAAAAATACTTAAATCTAATAGTGAAACGTGTTACTCATCATTGTCGCTTAGTTTCATAGTTATCGCCTTCGTGACGTCAAATCTCATCAACGTACGGTCAGTTAGTTCGTGTTAAAACTAATTTGAATAGAAAAATAATTTATTTGTTGTCATTAAATGGCGCCACTGAGTAAAGATGGTCTGGCGTAAGCAGCGTAGAAAAGTAAGTAATAGCAACGTGCTTTAACTGCTAAAACAGCCTTAATCACATTCTTTTAAAAAATAGTCCGAATAATAAAGCGGCATAAGCTATAAGATAAGATCTTTCAATTCTTCCTACTACATGATGCAGTGCAGAATCGGTAGATCTTCCCGAAGTATATGCATGTTGATTTGGGTGAAGTGGGTTATGAACCAGAACTTCATCCCTTATGTACCTCTCGCATAGCCTCTCCATCGTTTTTAAACAGAAAGGATGTTAGGCTAATTAGTCGGAAAGCCTTTGGTAGGGTGTAGTCCATCCTACCTGGTTTTGGTATGAAGACCACACGTACCTCTCTCCACTTCCTAGGAATATATCTCAAAACCAAAGAGATTCTAAATATTCCCACGAGGTGCGGCAGAAGGATATCCAGTCCCCACCATAGTAGCGCTGGATATATGCCGTCAGACCCTGGTGATTTTAAAGGGGTGAATCACGATATGGCCCATTTTACCTTTTCCTTATTAATCATTGTTCTGGCGAGATTCCAGTCGTCTGTGGAGGGTATGATTGTTTCTTCCATCCGGTTTGGTGCTGTTGAGACACTAGAACCGGGAAAGTGTGTTTTCATCAGGACCTCAGCACTTTCGCGAAGGTTGGAAGTTTTGTTCCCATCTTCTTTCGTTAGTATGCCGACATGCCTATGTGGGTCCTTTGAGAGCGCTTTTTGTAGCCTGGAAGCCTGCGGGAAATCTTCGATTTCCTCACAGAAGGTTCTCCAAGCAGCTCTTTGTCTTTGTCTGCAGACTTTTTTAAACTCTCTGAGATTTGATTGATAAAATTCCCAATCCTCTTTGAGTTTGGTGCGTTTCGCTCTATTAAAAGCTTTTCTTGCTATCAAGCTTGCTATAACAATTATATTTTAAATCATTCTGTATATTTTTAACGTGTAATTTTATTGTGTTTTAATTGTTTCTTGGTTGTTTTTGTTGGCTATTTTTTAATTACTAGTGACCTAGGTGCTTTTAAACAATATTGTTAGTACTGTTTTGAATATATTATGTAAAATATTTTTAACTCTAAATCTGTAAGTAAATCATTGTTTGCAGATTGCGGATTTTCTTGCAGCTTTTTTAGATTTGCTGCTAATGTTTTTAATCACGAGTCAAACAGAAAATATTTTCTGTTCTAAAGTTCGGATTTTAGCTTTTTTTAACACAGATATTTAATTTTACTTAACGTTAACGCGAATTCTGATTATGTATAAACGCTGAAGAGAACAAAACTTTAAAACAAAAATAGTGACAGTGAAAAAGCAGAGCATGGTGCTATTGCGTGTGGGTCATATAACAATAGTGCATTAATTATTAAATCCGATCATAAACTCTTAATTTTAAGTAATTTTAGTACTTTAGGATAGTTAAAATGCTTATTGGCCAACTAAGACTAGACTGTACTCATAAAGAGACTAGAAAGAAACCATTTTATTTACAGAAACTTGCTGCTTTATTTAAATTTGTTAAATTTTATTTGTAGTTACTTATTTATAATGCTAGTAATTATTTACCAAGATCCTCAATACATTTGTCTTACCATCCACGTAAGTGGATGAAAATAAAAAGTTTACAAGCTTACTTATAGAAACTTTTACTTTCTGGCATAAACCACCGAACTTTTTGCCCTTTTCATAATTTATTCCTTTGAACCAGACTAAATATATCGTAAAAGCATTATCCTACAAGGACTCCTTCAGCGAGCGTATTAAATAATTCCTGTAAATATCGATTTGTTCAGAGTCTGTCACTTCTCGTTGTTGTTTAGGATATAAGACAAGATCCTGCCGTCGAGTGGATTTCATATCTTCCATAAAATTTTTAATATACAGCTCTTTAAAAAGAGCACCCTAATTTTTAATATTTTATAAGGTCCAAGAATAATGGGGTGGGAAGTACACGAAATGAGAGCTATTTTTGTATTTATTGCTTAAAACAACGGTTTTCAAATTGTCGGTGTTATTTTAATACTATATATTTCCTGTCCGTAATGACATATTTTTAAATTACTTATGCACAGTGTGTTTTTAAAAAATACTTATAATTAGTTGTGAATTTGAAGAAATTAGGTTCCGTGTAAGCAATGATTACACAGGTCTGCGACATAAAAATTGTTTAAAATTGAATAAGTGATTTTAATAGTATTTTCAACGCTAATTTTGGGCAAAATAGTGAAAACATTCCATCACGTACAGTTATTCCACAAACTGCTTTTCTATTTTTAGCTTTTTTTCGATATTTTTATACGTAGTTCCGTACTCTAGTAAGTTCGAATTTTTGTTTTTTGGATCTTTATGAACTGTTTATTAAGCCCATAGTACTTTTGATAAGTATAAAAAATACTTTAAAGTATTTTTAGTTACTTAGCTGTTTTTTTACTATACAAGTTGTATGTAAAATAAAGAGTTGATTATGAGAAACCAGCATTATTTTCATGTCGGGACTTGTCCATTGCCTCCCCTCCCTCGCCATCCACTTACTGACTCACTGAGCATCTTTTATGTCAGTTCCTGTCTGCCACAGTGCCCATCCCCCTCTCCATCACCAAGCAGGGAGCTTCTGCTACCTGTTCTTCAGTTCACAGTATCTCTTCATTCTGTGCTGTTCACGTGCTGTGGTTATGTTTTGGAATACCAATGATTTGGAGGAAGCCCAAAAACCATAGTGATGACTGCTATTTTTGTTCTTGCAATCTTCAAGGTTTCAATTTGAAAAACAAAAAGGATATTTCTTACCCTAACATCAAATCAGCCATTCGCCCTGTTCCTCATGGACCTGAATTACCAATATCCTCTCCTCCAGTTTCTTTGGATAATATTTTAGATGACCACGAGCCATTGGCTCAGCTAGGTGAAAGTGAAGAAGACAGTGATGGCTACGATCCTGGCACAACCGATCCCGTTCCATTCTCACAATCTGAACTGAATGATTTAGTTAGAGACCTAGATCTTTCTAAAGACTCAGCAGAACTTTTAGGGTCTAGATTAATAGATAAAAATATGTTGGCTCCGGGTACGCCCTTTTCTTGGTATCGTTTCAGGGAAAAGAAGTTTGTATCTTTTTTCTTCCAAGAAGGTGACTTGATGTTTTGCAGTAATGTTCCTGGACTTATGGCACGTTTCAAAATAGAATATGCTCCTAATGAGTGAAGACTTTTTATAGATTCTTCAAAAAGAAGCCTTAAAGCAGTGCTTCTACACAATGGCAATAAGTATGCTTCTATGCCAGTTGGACATTCTGTTCACTTGAAAGAATGTTATGAAAACCTCGAACTGGTTTTAAACAAACTCTGCTATTCAGATCATAAATGGACACTATGTGGTGATTTGAAAGTGATCTCAATGCTGCTTGGTCAACAAAGTGGTTATACAAAGTTCCCTTGCTTTTTCTGTGAATGGTATAGTAGAGACAGAAAGCAACACTACGTTAAAAAGGTTTGGCCCTTGAGAAAAACCTTACAGGTGGGGGTTAAAAATGTTTAGAGGAAAAGCCTTGTGAATACCAAAAAGGTATTACTACCATCCCTCCACATTAAGTTGGGGTTAATGAAACAATTTGTAAAGGCGTTGCCAAAAGAAGGGGAGTGTTTCAAGTATCTTTGTGGACAGTTTCCTGGTTTATCCGAGGCAAAACTAAAGGAAGGAGTCTTTGTCGAACCAGACATTAGAAAACTGATGAGAGATCCCAATTTTATGGACAAAATGGAAACAAACGAAAAATCAGCATGGACATCTTTTAAACTAGTTGTTACCGGTTTCCTAGGAAACAAAAAAGATTCTAACTACAAGACAATCATCGCAGACATGCTCGACAACCTTAAGAAGCTGGGATGTAATATGAGCATTAAAGTTCATTTCCTCCATTCACATCTAGACTACTTCCCTGCAAACCCTGGTAATGTAAGTGAAGAGCAGGGTGAAAGATTCCACCAAGATATCAAGGAAGATGGAACATCAACATGATTGTGGACACTACTGCTGGATGCTAAAACGAGA
Source organism: Diabrotica balteata (assembly GCA_918026665.1). NCBI lineage: Eukaryota > Metazoa > Arthropoda > Insecta > Coleoptera > Chrysomelidae > Diabrotica > Diabrotica balteata. The sequence goes on from OU898279.1 coordinate 138,262,823, forward strand.
TGACCCTCAACGAGTACACAGCCAGAAAAGCAATAAAAGAAGCTTCGACGGAAAGCAAAAGCGTTACTATAAGGACTTATGAGCTGAAAGAGAAATGTAGGTGTACTAGATATGTAGTTTATAATATGTATTATACATAAAATAAAATCCTTTAACTTAAGAAAAAATTTGAAAAATTGCTAAAATGTTGTTATTATACCAAAAAGTAATTCCTTTTTTGTGAGAAAACCTTACGTGATAAAAAAAAATGGATTGTATTTTTGCAATCAGCGCTGAAAAATACATAAAAATCAGTTATGAAATTCCAAACAATTTTAAAAAATATTTGTTTTGTAAACCTGTGTTGCTATTAAAAAGTGTAGTGTGTTTTTTTTTTATTTTCCAAGTTAAATTTCTTGCAAACATTTAATAAAACAATACAAATTAAATTTTAAGTAGTATATAATTCACGTTAAGATAAGAGACTCCTGTCGCTAGAGGGCTTGTCGGTAAAAAGTTTATGTTTATATACTCTCTCCAAACTTTGAATATCACTTCATTAGTCCGAGTCTAACACGGTTTCCCCCTGCGACTTTTTTTGGTTCTGGGGCGTTTTCCTCTAATTTTTCCAAAACATATCAAATGGCACAAATGGCAACCTGGAAAACTCAAATGGTGGCATTGGTCTGCACATCCATAAAAAACTTGTACACAGTATATTGGATATTAAGCAAATATCAGAGAGAGTGATATACATAATAATTTCACTGAATAATAGATACAAAATGAAAGTTGTACAATGTTATGCTCCAACATCAGCACATGAAGAAAAAGAAATCGAAAACTTCTATGAAGATTTAGCAACAGCATTATCGGAAACAAAATGTCATTTTACTTTTATTATGGGGGATTTCTATGCCAAGGTAAAAACTCAAATTAATGATGCAGAGACGGCAATAGGAAAACACGGTTTAGATGGTCGAAATGAGAGAGACCAGAGACTATTAAATTTTCTTCATAACCATCAGTTATATTTGATGAATAGCATTTTTTCAAAAAAAACCACATAGAAGATGGAGATGGGTAAGCCCAAATGGAAACGTAAAAAAATTATATAGATTTCTTCATAACAGCACATAAAAGATATGGCAAAGATGTCATAGTATTACATCAGTTTGGCATTGGTAGCGATCATCGAGCAGTGAGAGCTACAATACAGTTAAACTTAAAAAATGAAAGAACAAGATTAATAAAGAGAAGGGAATTGAAAAAATGGAGTACACCAGAAAACACAAAAGAATATGTGAAAGCTATAAATCGGGCCTTAAACCGCCCTCTTTCGACAGATGTTGAAAGCGTAAATAATGCAATCACAGAAGCGTTAATGACTACACAAAAACAGTACTGTTCTAGACCAGCGGGAAAAGAAGAGAAACTGAGCGAAAACACCAGAAAGCTCATTAAAGAAAGAAAAATCAAGAGATCAGAGCAGAAAGGCGACTCAGCTGAACTCAGAAATCTGAACAGAGATATCTCAAAAGCAATTCGTAAAGATCAGAAGAAGTATAATACTGAGAAAATACAAAATGTGATTGAGCAAAATGGAAATATAAAAATACTCAGAAGAAAGCTTTGTGATGGTAAAAAGAAAATTGTTAAACTAAAAGACAAGGAAGATAATATAACAACAAATAGGGAGAGAATAGTAGAGATAGCAAAAAGCTTCTATGAAGAATTATACAAAAGCCAGTTAACAGAAGAAGACAAAACACAAATTAGAAAACGCAAAGTAATGAACCAAGGATCCGAACTTCTGCCTACCATACCGATAGAAGAAGTGAAACGAACTCTAAAGGAAATGAAAAACAACAAGGCTCCGGGAGATGACCAAATAGTGATAGAAGCTGTTAAAGTAGGAAGCAAGAAACTGCTGGAAGTAGTAACTGAACTATTCAACCTATGTCTAAACCAAGGTATTGTCCCTACAAAATGGAACAATGCAATTACTATCCTAATACACAAAAAAGGAGATATATCAGACCTAGAGAATTATAAACCGATAAGTCTTTTGTCACTTCTCTACAAATGGTTTACCAAGATCATCACAAAACGTTTAGAACGAAAATTAGATTTCTATCAGTCAAATGAGCAAGCTGTGTTTAGGAAAGGTTATGGAACAAATGACCACCTACAAGCACTTAAAATACTAATTGAAAAATATGTTGAATATAATAAACCACTCACGTTGATTTTCATAGACTTCAAGAAAGCTTTTGATACCGTTGAATTACCGGCAGTATTAGGAGCATTAGAACAAAGCCGAGTAGACTATAGATATACAAATTTGATAAAACATATATACAACAACGCAACAGCATCTGTTAAGCTCCATGACTTTACCGAAAAATATAGAATTGAGCGAGGAATTAGACAGGGCGACACCATCTCCTCCCAAATATTCACTGCAGCTCTGGAATATGCCTTTAAAAAACTAGATTGGGCTAAAAGGGGAATAAATATTGATGGTTAATACTTAAGCCACTTGCGCTTTGCAGATAATATTGTCATTATAGCCGAGAGTTTAAATGAAGCTCACAAAATGATGGAAGAACTAAAACAGGCAATAGAACAAATAGGCCTGAACATAAACTTTGAAAAAACAAAATACATGACCAATTTAGTTCCAAGTGATGTTATGAGGGTAGATGGGAACGAAGTACATCAGGTCTTTAGCTACATCTATTTAGGGCATGAAATTAGAATAGGAAAAGACAATCAAACTTGTGAAATCCAGCGTCGCATTGGCTTGGGATGGGCAGCATTTGGCAAGATGCGAGATATTCTAAAAGGAACGCTACCGATTTGTTTGAAGAAAAATGCAACTTAATCATATTGGCAATATTATTATAAATTCGTCTACTTTAAAATATATAATATATGTCTTAAATGTCAACATAAATGAGTAGGATAAAATTAAAGAGTGAAGAATTTTTCACCAAGTAAAAAAACAAAATTTGTTTAATGTTTAATGAGAATAGATAACATCTTATAATTTGTAAGGAGTTTAAAAACTTAAAGAATTCATTAAAATAAAAGCATCGTAATTTTTTTTATATTGGCACATAATTACCACCATTTTATAAAAAATTTAAAGCAGCTGGAAAATATCTGCAAATAAATTTTTTTCGCTTGCTTTTTTAAACATGATTATATAACGAGCCAGAACATTTTTTATCACATATTTAGTGGTTCATTTACAACGGCTGCAATTTCATAAATTTCGTTTTATATTTGAGATTAAATCTGGGATAATCGGGCCTGTCATGAAGATGAGCGACTCTTGAAAAAAATTCAATAAAGTCAAAGATCTCTACAAGATATCAAGTCGTTCTCCGATATTTAAGGGATTTGATGCTTTCGCAACGCCCTCGACATTCTGATGTATTCGAAGTCTGGAAAGTAATAGGGGTGGCTATTTAAGGATATTAGATAGTATCGGGTTTCGGCAAAAAATTACGATGTTTACTACGAATAACGGCATAACGCTATAAAATTTATAAGTTTAGAAAATTGAACCACTAATTAACTTGATTTAATGATTAACATGATTTAGTCGAGACCTAACATTTATCTTAGGTGTCTTTAATGCTAAGTTAGGTAGAGGAAAAGTTTCTGGGTTGATCGGAGACTTCGGACTTGGAGCAAGGAACGACAGGGGAGAGAGAATGACCGAATTCTGCCAACAACACAACATGGTAGCGACAAATACATGGTTTAAGTTACACCCTCGCAGATTGTATACTTGGACTTCACCACAACACAATGAAAATAGAGTAATCCGTAACCAAATAGATTACATATTGGTCAACAAAAAATATTACAATCCAATCATCAGTGTAAAAACATATCCTGGAACTGACATCAATTCCGATCATAATACTGTTGTTGGAAAAGTTTGTTTGTTGAAAAAGAAAAAACCTCAACACCAACTATTAGACATCCAATTATTAAAAAACGGCACCATACATCAGACAGTAAATAAAGAATTAAACAAAAATTTAGGAAATATCGACCACAATAGAATTAGCGAGTACGATGACATAAACCTTCTGTGGAAAATTATTAAAGAACAAATGAGCAATGTAACGGAAAAACATATAAAAGTAACACCTAGAAATAACAAACAGGAATGGATAACAGAAGAGATTTTACAATTATTGAACAAACGAAGAAAATCTAAAGGAAAAAATGATAAGCACGGAGAATACAAAAGACTAAATAGAATAATTCGAAAAAAAAAAATAACCGAAGCAAAAGAGAAATGGCTGGCAACAAAATGCGTTGAAATAGAAGAACTGCAACAAAGGCACGATTTTTTTAATTTACATAAAAAGGTAAAGAAGTTTACATCGACTACCAAGAAAACGACTTTTCACACCATGCTGATCACGGATGGCAAACTGCTAGAATCAACGGAAGATAAACTGAAAGGATGGGAAAACTATATTAAAATTCTTTTTCACGAAATACGAGAAGAACCAAGATTGGAAAATAACAACGAAGGGCCAACAGTTCTGAAATCTGAAATCATAAATGCAATTAATCATCTCAAAACAAATAAAAGCCCAGGTCCAGACGGAACATACCCAGAAACGTTAAAATTAATCGGCGAAGAAAATATCGAAATATTTGTCCTTTTATTCAATCACATTTATGATACAGGACTCCAAGGATCGAGTCAATGTAAATGGCATAAATATCAACAGAATCAGATACGCCGATGATACAGTGTTAATTGCGGATTCCGATTTAGGTCTACAACGACTCATCGACAAGACCAACTCGACCTGTCAGCAATTTGGTATGAAAATAAACATTAAAAAAACCAAAGTGATGTCAATCCGAAAAAACCAATACGTACCTCTTATTCTTTTTCTTCTTCAGCCTGTGTTCCTTCACTGCTGGACATAGGCCTCTTCCATTTGCTTCCATCGATTTCTACTTTTGGAAATTTACATCCACTGCTTACCTACGACTTGTTTGATATCGTCTGTCCACCTCTTCTGCGGTCTGCCTACTTCTCGCCTGTTCTCTCTTGGTCTCCAGTTTGTTAATCTTTGTGTCCATTTTTCGGGATTATCTCGGGCAGCGTCTCCGACCCATTGCCACTTGAGCCTTACAATGCGTTCTGAGACATCAGTAATTTTTGTTCTTTCACGAATGACGTTATTTCGAATCCTGTCTCTCAAACTAATCCCTAGCATGGCCCTCTCCATTGCTCTTTGGGTTGTACTGAGCTACTCTAACGTTTTCTTTGTAAAGGCCATGGTCTCCAGTCCATATGTAGTTACAGGCAAGATACATTTGTCATAAATTCTACGTTTTAGACACATTGGTATATCTTTATTCTTCAAAATAAAGCTTAATTTGCCGAAAACTCCCCAAGACAGTTGTATGCGTCTTTTTATTACGTAAACGTACCTCAACCTTGCACAATAAATGGGCACATTTTAGAACAGGTCAATAGATTTAAGTAGCTGGGATATTGGATCGATAGCAGCCTAAATCTTGATCTAGAAATAAGATTGAGAATAGAACATGCCAAAAAATCTTTCGAAAAAATAAAAAAACTGCTTTGTGATTCTCGAATAAAACTCGAAATTCGACTACGTTTATGAAAATGCTACGTCTAGTCGACTCTTCTATATGCAGTTGAAACGTGGACCCTTAAAACATCAACCGTAAATAAATTGGAGGCCTTTGAAATGTGGATTTACCGGAGAATACTCAAAATTTCATGGACATAGTATACCTCAAACGAAGAAATGCTGCATAGAATAGGCAAATAAAGAGAACTTTTTAACACAGTAAAAGTTAGAAAAACATCATACCTAGGCCACATACTGAGAAATAATAAGTACCAAAATGCCCAACTTATAGTGAAAGGAAAAATCGAGAGAAACAGGGACCTAGGAAGGAAAAGACTATCGTGGCTCAGAAACATGCGACAATGGACAGGACTAAATTTTGAACAGCTAATAAGAACAGCTGAAGATAGAGAGTTTAAAATTGTAGTAGCCAACCTCCATTGAGGAGAGGGCACTTTAAGAAGAAAGAATGATTTAATAAATAATTACATTATCTAAATAAACCAAGCAAGAGGTGACAAATAGTCTGGGAAATAGCTTTGCCTCTTTGAAAAAATTTCCACCCCTAGATGTTTGATGCGATCTTAACTAAAAAAGTTTCCTTATAATAAATCTATAAAGGCAAGGAGCCCTATTCAAAAATTGATCAAATATTACAATTAATAATATTATATTAACTTTGAAAATAAGGCTATTATCGAGCACAAAATTATTTTGTGCTCGATAATAGCCTTATTTTCAAAGTTCATTTATTCGAGCATTCAACCTCATTTCAAATATTATATTAGTTTTTTTTTTAATATTAATATTTGAATTATTATTATTATATTGGTTTTTTAATGTTTATTTACCTTAGTTTTTTTAAGGTTTTTTAAGTCATTTTGGGCCAAAAAGGTCTTCTGACATTTTTTATATATATAATATATATATAATATAATATATAATATAATTTCCCCATTAGTATATTTTTGCCTTGATTCTTTGAGGCACCACTTTCTAGTTGGGATAGTTTTTCTAAGAATTTGAAAAGTGCCATTAGCTCTAAGAACTTCTAATATTTGATAACTGCTAAAATTAAATGTTTGTTTAGTAAGTTTCTGAATATGACTGTCTTTTGTTTTTGATTTTTAATTTGGTGTTTTGGTAATAAACAAAGTATACAGACAGTAAAGAGTTAAAAAATGGTAAGAAAAATGAGATACATAGAATCCTTGCGCTTAAAATAAACCAAACTACGGGGGCGAGAAGTCGCTCCACCTGGTACTGGTCGTTTTAAAATTCACCCGGTATTAGAAAGGTTAACTGTTAAACGTTAAACACGATTACTAAATGTCGTGTGTGATCTGAATATAAGAAGAACGTTTTTTGGGTTTAGTGAAATAGTGGCAGGAATGTACAGGACATCGTCACTAATCATTTCTATATCGCTCATATTTATAGTTATTACTGTGACGTCTTTTTATTGCTCTAATTTATTTGTCTTTATTCTAATTTATTGTCTATATTCTAATTTATTAAAACTCACGATAACTAATTACGAATTTATTAAAGTCTTTATTAATCCTAATTTATATTACAAATAATAATTTATGTTTCGTTACATTTAAATATCGCGGTTCCCGACCTTCTTATGACTGACTTCTTCAATAAAATTTCGTCCTTATATGAAGAACCGTAAGACCGCCTAGACCTGACCTGACCCTTGTCGAAAATACTGGAATGATCTCGTATTTTGGTGAAGGCGCTCGACTCGTTTTTCAACTGTTTGAAAAGCCTCGAGACGTGGATTATTCATAAAATTAGAGTCTAGAGGTTTCTGTAAACAACTTCGAATTTACTAGAACAGAAAACAGAATTAGTCATAATATATTGATAGTTATAAACGCCATAATTATCGTAACATTACACTGACTTCTGTTTTAAATGAGCAACAGAACAAAAATTAAGTTCTTTTCAAATAAACACTATTCTCTCAGAAGCCCATTTAGTGATAATTTAATATTAAGTAAACATGATCCTTTTACCTAAATTCCAAGAAATTTTCTAATCTTTTATAAACACTGGCTTTATGTACTTAGAAATTAGTAATTCTGAATTCCAAGTTCAAATGCAATTAACTGATTAAATTTAAATAGGTGAACAAAATTATGCTGAAAATTTTATTTACCAATCGTTAACAACTTAAAATTGAAAGAAAAATGAAAGGATAATGGATAGTAATTATATTAAATCAGAAAAAACAAACAATTTTTCTACCAAAAGGGCACTAGACCATATTTACGATATAACTAAACGTATAGCGACATACGAGATATCACATGACAGTATCAATACATATAATTTGCTTATTTTGTCTGTCTGTCCGCTGTCTGTCCGTAACAAAAAATCCAGTGCAGTCATTAGAAATCTGTTGTTATTGGCCTAATTGGAGCATGTGATACGTTATTTAAAAAGGGACAGGATAAGTATCATATTAATACAAAAATAAATAAGTACGGCGACTATCAAAAGGGCATTACATCTTACTTTCGTAAGTAATGAACGTACGAAATATCATATTATGACAGTTAAAATATCTTTAATTTGCTTACTCTGTTTGTATCTTTGTCTGTCCGTTATTTCGGGACAAGTAACGGACAAGCGTTATTTTATTTCGTTTAAGCGGACAAAAATTTTAGCGTTATTTCATTTCTTTGTTGTAATTGTTTCGGTTGAGGTAGGAAACACGAAAAGGGTTACTATAAATGTACATAATTTGCAAACTAGAAGCAATATTTTGTATGTGCGTTGTCTTACAAAAAATTTGTGAGTTCTGAAAGAACGTTTATGTTTAGTTTGGCACTGCAATATCTGGTACAAAAAATGAAGTACTTTCTGGAAAACCAAAAGGTTATTCTTAGTCAATTTTTGATAATTAGCAAGCATTAAACATAAAGTCTTACAAATCCATTACAAGGACGATTCATTTAAAGAAAAATGATGAAGAAAACTACATGCGCCTAAACTGCATGCTGAACAGTAATGTGACATAAGTAACGTTATTAAGGAATACACTGGGAGCAGAAATAATCAGGCAATGTCCACAGTTACTAGTCTCTTGTATAATTTGGTCTGGATGAGTTAATAACTAGACTTATCTAAAATGAGCACCATGTCCTGGGCTATCCAGATAACCTGATCATCTTTAGCCTATGCTAAGTTTAACAAGACAGTCAAAAATATGTAAACGCAGTCATAACTTAAAAAAAATTCAAAATTACATAATTCACTAGGAGAAGGTAGTAGGAGGAATTAGATACTATAAACTAAATGATACAGATCCAAGTTTGTATTACAGGGACTATGGAGGGCATATTAGCAGCAACTATGAAGGTCCCCTTATAAAGAATCTGAGAACATTCTCACCCTGCACATTACTATGAGTGATACGATGAAATTGGTGTACTGTAAACTACAGAAAAACTTAAGCTACGTAATTGTTATATTAGGGCGTAGGAACTAAATAAAATTATCAGAGGTATTAGGTAACTTAGCCTACAATGTTGCGCTTGGTATACAGACAAGCCTAAAACCACAAAAATTTTTTAGTGTAGAAACTTAGAGTGCCAGCAAAGATAGGTAACCATCTATGAAAACCCTGCGTAGTCCTAAGATAGTGACATTAAGCGTGATCTGTCATATATATTGGAGATATGCATTAGTATTTACATTTTCTAACACAAAACAGTATACAAAGACAAACGCGAAAGTCTTGGCTTAATTTTCTTTTGAAAATAACCATTCTTTTAAGTTTGGAAATACACATATTCTAAAAAAGTAGTCACAGCACAATAAAAGATCTATAATGTGTAATATTACGTATCTAAAAATAACCAACCTGTATCCAGAATAAATCCGATATGAAAGATTTCTCCAAATATTCACATTCGCCAAACATTCCAAGTTCACTTTTTTGAGTGCACAGAGAGAAATCATATTTATTATGGCGTCTTTTGTTTTTCTATCACTTTAGTTTTGATGATATTGATAATGCGTAGTGTTGTAAAGTATGTTTATATACTTATTTCAAATTAATAGTGATTTTTTTATTTTTAATTAAACTATATACTTTTTTGAAAAAAATTATTTATTATTAAGAATAGGTAGATATACATATGTACTTCTATGTACTTGGAAATTATTTTCTTTCAAAATGGGGATCCTAACATCAAATTTCGTTGTAGAACCTTGAATGTAATCGTTTATGCTAATTTGTGTATTGGATTTTTACAGAATGCCTGTAGAATATACTCTTGTCATCGTTAAGGCAAAATTTAAAGCTGAAATAATGAAAATTCAATGAAAATTAATCAACCAAATAATTGGATTTCGAGGTTATCCGAAGAGAGATTAATTGGACGAAATTTATTTATATTTTTTATAAATTGAGTGATTAAGGGTATGGTCCCCAAAATAAAAAAAAAGCTTCATATGAAGCCATACATATCTTATAAGCAACAGTTTATTTTAGATGTAGAATATTTTAGATAAATAATTATCGATTAAAGAGATGTATGATTTAGAATAAAAATAGTAGGACACATGTCATAAAATAAAATTGTTTGTCAAGAAATAAAATCATAATAGGTTACATTATATGTAACATTAAAGTAATGACAGACTTAAAGTAAATATTTTGACAAACATACCACACCCGGTTGTACCGGAAGTGAAAAGCTTAGTTAAATAAAACACCTTATATATTCTTCAATAAAACAACTTCATATTATCTGAAAATTGTGCTCACTTAGCCGTTCGTTTCTATATTCGATACTCTTATTTTTCAAAGCCGTAGCAAAGCTCCTGCTAAAATTTGAAAACAGTTTAAACATTTCCTACAGCTCAAAAATACAGAAAATGACAGTCATTTTCGTTTAAGGCTATCAAAATAGGCGGCGCTTTTGGCAGCACTAGAGAAATTGAAATAGCAGGAGACAATCGCTGACTTTCCGTGTATTTTCTATTTCCGAGTTTTTATATACCCGAATATCTGAAGACGTATGGCGTACAGAAATAACAATCTATTTCAAAGAAACTTTAACGAAAATGTCTCGCAAAACAGAAAACCAAAAAAGGTATATCAATGGAAGGCAGAAATATATATATATATATATATATATATATATATATATATATATATATATATATATATATATATATATATATATACATCGGTTTAGAACGTCTTTCGACGTTGTCCGATACCTAAACACCACTTCTTCCTGTCTTCGCAGTCGTTTGTTGTTAAATTTCTTTCGCTCATGGACTTGTTTACGCCGTGTTGCATTTTAATCTAGGTCTTCCTCTTTTCCATCGACCTATCGGTTACGATTCTACTACTTTTTTGGGAAGTCTTGTTGCTGGCATCCGTTGAACATGCCCATACCACCTTAATTATTTCTTCTCTATATCTTGAGTTATATTTCCTTCTATTTTCATACGTTGTTTTATTACATCATTTCTGATTCGGTCTCGTCAGGAAATACCTAAAGATCTTCTCATTGCATCCATCTCTACTGCTTCTATTCGTTTTTTGTTCTTTTCACTAAATCTCCATGTTTTAGCGCCATAAAGAAGATTAGTTTTAATCATGGTCTCATATATATTAAATTTTCTTCCTTTCGTTATCTCTTTACTCCACAGTATACCATTGAGACATCCTAAGACTTTCTTTGCTTCAGTGATTCGTTTTTTTATTTCCCGTGTATCAGTTCCTGTATTGTCAAAGGCAACACCCACGTACTCATAGCTCTGACAGCAGGAAATATGTCCGTTTTCGAGGTCTATGTTATCTGACTTGTTTCCAATACAAAGATATTTGGTTTTTGTTGTATTGACATTCATTCCCCAGTCGTTATATTCTTCTATCAGTTTTCTAAGCATGTACTGCATGTCTTCCCTGTCGGTCGCTAGTACTACCTGGTCATCAGTAAACTGGAGTGTATATATACATTCATTGCTAACTTCTATACCCATCCTCTGCACCTTTCTTTTCCATCTTTTCAATGCTGCTGCAACATATATCTTGAATAAGGTTAGTGAGATACAGCATCCCTGTCGCAAGCCTTTTGTAACCAGGAATTCTGCGGTTAGCTATTTTCCTGTTTTTATCTGTGCCTTTGAGTCTCTATATAGTTCTTGTACAGCATTTATCAATGTGTGGTTGATGTTAGATCTTTGCAACGTTGTCCACAATTTTGTTAAGGGGTTGTTGTCATATGCTTTTTGCAGGTCTATAAAAGTAATATGAGTTTCTAGATTCTAAGCTGATCTTTTTTCTATTATTTGTTTAAGACAAAATACGTTATCGGTGCACGATCTTCCTGCACAGAACCCGCTTTGTTCTTCCTCTTCATTATGCTTATATTCTTCCTCGACCATATTTCTCAAAATTCGTCCATACAGTCTGCTCAGGGTGCTGGTTGCCGATATGCCTCTATAATTATTACATTTGTCCTTTTGTCCCCCTTTTTGTGTATTGAGGACATGTATGCCGTTCTGGTATTCCACTCCACTGTTCTGGTACTGGGTGTCCATTAAGACACTGATTGATCACATAAGTTAAGTTTTCAAATAGTTTATGAGTTCCGTTCTTAAGCATTTCAGCATAGATTCCCTCAAGTCCAGCGGATTTACCATTCTTTAGGGTCATAACAGCCTTCCTTACTGTTTCGATGTCTACCCTCTCTTCCTCTCCTTGTATATGTACTGACTGTGTTGGAGAGTTCGCTAGGTATTCTTGTCTTGTCTCTATCAGCAAGCTTTCATAGTGATTTTTCCATTGTCTTGGTTTTATGGTGTGTATGTGTGCTTTGTCTTTTCCTGTATTTTTTACTGATTGTATAAAATTCCATACCTCTGTACTGTATTGATTTCTTGACATTTCTGATCCCATGTTTTATTCTTTTCTTGTTTTATCAAGAAATATCATAGAAATATAATTTTCCATATATTTCCATATATAAGGTGGGCCATATTGTATATATTTAAATTGATATAATATATATATATATATATATATATATATATATATATATATATATATATATATATATATATATATATATATAAAGATTTCCCGCGATTAGTACAATAAAACCTAGAGCTAAGATTAATATTATTACTAAAATTAATATTAAACTCACCAGTCTTCCGGGTTGAACCGCGTCGTAATCCATTTTGCCAAGCTTTCGGCATCCTCTTTGATGCTTTCCTCAGGCTTCCGAGGTCTCAGTCTCCCGAGCCCCCAGACACTACTACACTGTTCACTATTCACGGCACGATCACTAGTGTAGTAGTGTCTGGGGGCTCGGAGACTGAGACCTCGGAAGCCTGAGGAAGGCATCAAAGAGGATGCCGAAAGCTTGGCAAAATGGATTACGACGCGGTTCAACCCAGAAGACTGGTGAGTTTAATATTAATTTTAGTAATAATATTAATCTTAGCTCTAGGTTATATATATATATATATTGTTATGATATGTAAAATCGAGAAAAATATGGTTTGCTTAAAATATTTCAAAGTTCAAAAAAAAATTAAAATAATTCAGATAAGTCAAATAATAAACTACAAACATTTCAAAGGATGAAAGTCTTTTATCTTTGGATTACCTATATTGAACAAAACGTAAGATATGCATAACGTGAATGGGCTTAAGTGAAATCCTAGACAATGGAAGCGGGTTTTCCAAATAAATTTGTGCAGTAATTAGGACAATAGAATAGATTTTAGAAAGATATGTTTTTGTTAGTTTATAAGAATTGGTAGAAAAAGATTAGTTTGTGAATAAGTTTTAGGAAATTTTATAATTGTAGGTAAAAATTTGTTTGTGTTATCGAAATGAAGAAATGGGAGATGTATGACGCGTTTTGATTGGATGAGATTGAAAAAAGATGGGGTGGTTGGTTTGAGAATGAGACTTTAGTGAGTTTTTGAAGAAAAGAAAAGATAGTCAGTTGATTTTCCAAGTGTGCAAGGCGAAAAGTCATTGTTCTCTGGTGGTTTCCGAGAGGTAGCAAGCAGTAGTGTTGAATGTTAGTGAGTTTTTGTGGAGTTAGTGTATCTGACAGAAGCTGATCCAGTAAAAGATTGTAAGTCATATTTTTCTACTTATATTCCAAGAGTCACTGTTCAGGCCAACGAGAGATTCAGTTTATCGTAAAGAGAAGATATTTTAAGAGTCATTTTTTACTCGGGCCAACGAGAGATTCAGTTTATCGAGAGGAGAAGAGGCTAGCATAATTTGAACGATTCGTGCATTTGACGGAGATCATTAAGGACGATAAACTTGCAGACATTTGTTGTCAGATTGCTGATTACCTAGGGAGCTACTAAGAATAGATAGTATAGGCTACAAGGAACAAGGATTTGGACCACTCATCGTCAGAGAGAGATAGTTTTGTTTTTTCTGCAGTTTTCTTTTATTGATAACACAATTTTTACAATTACTTTAGAAAAGATATAAATATTTTGATCAGGAGATTTAGAATAATAATTGGGATTTTGAGATTTTAACTAATATTGTTTGTACCATTAATTTTGAAGGTTCACGTACGTAGAACAAAATTTTGAGAATCATTATATGAGATATTGTTTATTGAAAACATTTGAGTGTGAATTTTATTTCATTATTTTTATTCCAATATATAATGTTATATCGTATATGTTTTTTATTATTCCGGTATTCTTTGGACCTTACCTTTCACATGTAAAGCATAGATATTGAAGCACGAATATAACCCTGTGATAAGAGAATTAAAAAGTGTGATAGAATCATAATCATAGCATTTAAATAAATTTTAATTAATTAATTAATTAATTAGCTAATTAATTGCTTGGCGCACTAAGATTTTGAATATCACAATAATATATATAATATAATATATATATATATATATATATATATATATATATATATATATATATATATTATATCAGTTTAAAAATATAAAATATTGCCCACCCTCTTTATATTACATTCAATTGATTGATTAAATGAGATACTCGAATCAAAAAGCAATTTAATATAAAGTAGGATATTTCCATATTTTGGCACTTCCATAAATCTCCTGCTGTTGCCCGTTTTTTACAATAATGGCTTAACAAACTTAATCGTCACCATTAACGCTAAGTGAGATATTGATGAGTTCTTATGAATTTTTCATCGATATGTAAAAAAGCGACTGAAAAGCAATCGCTGCGTTTGAACAGTCTAACATTTATAAATTACCGGGAATCTTCTCGGAATCCCCAAAAATAAATATGGGATAATATTGATCTGATTGATATTAAAAATGGACGGTAGAATATATATTGCGTGAAAAGTTCTTAGGATTTTGATATTTAAACTATTTTTTTAGAAACATTTCTGTAAAATAGATGCTGTATGTCTGTAGCATTTGCAAATTTCTTGATATATAATTGGAATCCCCTCGTAAATGTATTAAATCGAGATTCCCTCATATATAAATTAAAATAACGATGAATAATTTCAGTGTATTTCAGTTTTCTATCGTAAAAATTAAAATAACCAAAGTATATTTCAATTCCTTCTTAGGTCGGCTCGAGTTAATATGTACCATTTTAGAGTTGTTTATTATTTTACAGATGTGTACTTTCTCGGCATTTTCTTTTAATGTTTTATTCGAAGTTGAATTACACTTTTTGTGAGTCATAGAAATATGACGCACAAAGTAGCACAAAGTACTATCCATATGATAGGATAGTACTTTGTTGGAAAAGTGGTTTGAGCAGCAATTACTACCTAAATTAAAGATAAATGGCGTTAATATTTTGGATAATTTTGAATAATAATTATCATTGTAGACTAAAGAGTAAAATTCCAAACACTAATTCAAACAAAACTGAAATTCAGAAATGTTTATCACAACATGAAATATATTTTATGGATTTTTGCACAAAAAAACAACTTATAGAACTATTAAAATTAGTTAAATGTGAAACAAATTATGTTATCGACAGGCTAGCTGAGAATTATAGCCATAGAGTATTAAGATTGCCTCCTTACTATTGTGTACTGAATCCAATAGAATTGTTGTGGTCTTAATTAAAAAGTAATGTGAGGAAAAATAATAATTCTCCTAAATAATTTTCGACTGTTGTAGATTTAATTAACAGTACAGCTGATAATTGGAAAAAATAGAGCATGTCAAAAAACTAGAAGAAAAGTACTTACAGTTGAAAACCATTATAAATAGAGTAGTTATAGATTTAAACGTTAGCAATGATAGTGATACCGATTTAAATGTAGACTATAATTAAGTTTACATTTATTTTTTTTTGTATTTTTCTCTATGTTAAATATATATTTTAATCTAAAATTATTACACATGTTTTTATTTTTCTTTGTGGGATTGCCGTAATTTTGATAAAATGTATCAGTATATAACTCCGATGTTTCTTCTCTAGTTATCTTCATTAGATCATCTAGTACAATATTTAACAGCAGCGGGCCTAGTACACCTCCTCGTCATAAGCCATCATTTACTCTAAACTCGTCTGATTCCATATTATCTGTTCTTACTCTATTTCTTGTGTTTTTGTATAGGCTCATAATAGCTTTTTTGAGTTTGCTGTTTACTTCTCTGTTTATTAGGCTGTTGTCTATATCGGTTCGAGGGGTTCTAGCAATTGCTTTTTCGAGATCCATGAAGGCTTGGTTTCCATTTTTAAAAAATATGTCTCGTCTGTCATATTTTTTAAAAATGGGTAGAATAACGCCCACTTCCCAGTCTTTTAAGATCTTGCTCTCATTCCATGCATTATTGCAAACTTTTCTAAGCATTTCATTTCCATTTTTTCCCATATTTTTTAGCGTTTCCGCAGTTATCTTATCATAGCCAGCTGCTTTTGCTCTGTTGAGCCTGAGTATTATTTATCTTATTTCCTCTATTGTTATTTCGTGTTGATTTGGGTTCTCATGTGAGTTTTCTTCAGTGTGGTCTATTTCATTATTAGAGTCTTCTTGAGTCATAAGGTCTTCGAAATATTTTCTCCATCTGTTCATAATACTTTCGTTCTTGCAGAGGATGTGGCCATCTTTATTTTTAATTTGTTTAGGTGTTTGTTGTCTGTTCTTTATTCTCCGGTTTCTCAGAGTTTTGTAAAATAGTTTTTGTTAGTGTGGTAGTCTTTCTCCAGATTATTCCCAAAATTCTCCCAGCTGTTCTCTTTTGCTTTAATCACCATGTCTTTTACGTTTACTCTCTATTGCTTATATTTTTGATAGCTCTCTGCATTCTGGTTCCCTAGATATTTCTTCCACGCTAACTTCTTGGATTTGACCTCTTCTTTTATTTTATTACTCCACCAACTCTTACATTGTCTGTTTTTATTGATTTTAGTAATAATGGACTCTTCTCCTCCACTCGTGACTTCTCTGGTATATTTGTGCACATCTTTGTGTTGGAAAAACAAATTCATAATTATCAGGTCATTCTCTCTACAAAAGTCTATAATTCGTTGACCGTTATTGTTTTTTACTTATTCCCCGTATTGTCCTAGTACATCCGAGGATTCTTGGTATTTTACGCCTACTCTACCATTGAGATCGCCAATTATTATTATGTTACCTTCTGCGCTATCTATGATCTCTGTCGCCTTTTCCCAAAAAATGTCCTTGGTGTTCGCTCTTTTGGTATCATTTGGTCCATATATAACAAAGATGTTGACTGGTTTCTTCTCTTCGGTTGCCATCCTAATTTTCAAGATCCTTTCGGTGATACATTCCCAATCTTTAATGCTACTAGTCAAGTTTCTATTTATAAGACAATTAACTTCTTCACGTGCTCTTTTTGACGGGGGTGTTTCACTGAGTATTAAAAATGGTCATTTTCCAGAAACTGTGTGCTCTTACCTTTTCTTTGAGCCCCTGTAATTCCTAAAATGTCTACTTTCTTGTCGTTTTTTTAGTTGCCGTGGTCTTCACACTTTTATTCTCATTGGTTCCAGTTGCTTTGTGTATTTGTAAGCGTTTCTCATCATTCTTCTTATTAAAGTTTCCACTGGTATTTGTATAATGCTTTATTACTACTCATGTCCTTGTTCATTGCCTGTTTCGTCGTCGTTTTTCTATTACCGTTTTTTATTAGTTTTTTAGTTTGTCTATCTTATTTTCTTTATTATTCCATTTCCATTCTTCCTTATTTACCCACAATTTGTTGGACATATAAACCTAAAAATGAAACAGATAGCGGAGTGCGCATTTACAGATGACCTTGTCGTATTTGTAAGAAACGAGGACGCACTTAAGAAAAACCTCCAAATATGGAGAGATACACTTGAAAACCGTAATCTGACAATTAATAAAAGTAAAACCAAGGTCATGGTATGCGAAAAAAAGATTAACATACAAACATTAAAATCAATAACGATACTTTAGAACAAGTTGAAAACTTACAATACCTGGGAGTGCAACTAGAGAAAACTGCAAAATATGGCAATGAAGTATCTAAGAAAAATACTAGGGGTGACCAGAATGGACAGGATAATAAACTAGGAAATAAGAGAACGCCTTAAAGTCCAATCAATAGAGATAAAAATCGAAGAAACTTAACTGAGTTGGTACGGCCACGTGATAAGGATGGATAAAGAAAGACCAGTGAAACAAATGTGGGAAGCAAGAAGAATCTTGAAAACACCGAGGGCAGGTCCACGAAGACCTGGGACAATGAAATTGTCGCCATCCTAGACAAAAAAGAAGTCACCAAAGAGCAACCTAGAAGATTAAATTTGGAATATCTTGCAACGAACAGTAAAGTACATTTACTTACACTCTGTAATATACTTTTGTTGATAATAGATCAGAAGTAAAACGATACACTTCAAATAATCTATACTCTCGTGTTTGACACTGTTCTCGTTTCTCCACGGGTGATAACAACTAAAAGCAAATCGTCACCTGTACTGCCTCAAAGACAGTAGAAGTTTTTGTGGATAGGTGGCACTAGGATTTTCGTGACAAAAAGACAGACAGAATAAATAAATTATAATATTGACAATTCAGCAGACACAGACCATAATCTCTTGTAACGAGATTAGAAAGAAAAACGTTAGTAAACTATTTAGTTTTAATACTACTACTACTACTAAGGATTTCCACAGTTTTCACTGTCTTCCTTCATTCAACCCTTTTCTCCAATTTTCCCTGTCATTCCAGTCTCCATCTCGCAGGGTTTGTTTCTCCATAGCCTCGTCGACTTCGTCTCTGAATGACCTTCGGGGTCTTCCTCTGTTTCTTCTTTCGATGGGGCTCCATTCTGTAATTTTGTTTATCCAGCGTCCTCTGTCCGTTTTCTGCGTTTCTGCGTTTTCAATTCTGTCTCTTTTT
Organism: Diabrotica balteata; assembly: GCA_918026665.1. NCBI lineage: Eukaryota > Metazoa > Arthropoda > Insecta > Coleoptera > Chrysomelidae > Diabrotica > Diabrotica balteata. The sequence goes on from OU898279.1 coordinate 138,281,837, forward strand.
GTAAGTCAACAGCTTCTCCACAGGAACTCCATTTATTCTGCTCTTATTCTACCTCTATTTCTCTTGTTTATTGTCCAGTTTTCAGACCCATATGTCAGGATATTTCTTGTCAGGGTATTATATTATATTCTCTTTTTTGTCTTTATCGTAATGTTCTTATCTCACAGCACTGAATTTAGTTGTCTTATACAGTTTCTTGTTTGTCTTAGTCTGTTGTTTATATTTTCTTCTGTTGTTCCCTGGTTCGATATTATGGTTCCTAAATACTTGAATTTATCTGTTCCATTTACTTGTCTTTCCTCGTCTATCTCTAGGTTTCTCATATCCTTGTATCCATTTAGTTTTAATACTTTCTTATTACTGAATTTATAATGAATATACATATCATTTTAAATTGATATCGACTCGGTGAACTTTCTATCATACAGACAACTCATCTATTTGTACAAAAACCAATATCTATTATTTCAAAACGAATAAATTGAGTAGTCGGTTGTAACAAATCGTATTCTATTGACAGTATCTATTACGCGAAACAATATCGGAACTACATAAAAATAGAAATTGAAAGTAAACGAGCGACCTCGTTGTCTGAACAACTTTCTGGGTAGATAGGACTTTTCTTTTTAAATTTCTTTTTCAGCACCTTGAAAACTTACATCGCGACCTATTTTCACGTCTGTGTTTCTTCAGGCATGGATATTGGCCCATTTTCAGCACATTTGCTTTTAATTTTGATTTCCTTTTTGGACGTGTTTTTCCGTATGTTTAAAAATAAACCATTTGATGACGACCTATAATGGGAAGGTATTTTAAAATGTGTGTACATACCTATTCTTTATTTTGTATGTAATATTTATGAAAAAAAGGATTTTACTGCCTAACGCGTGTATCAATGTTTGTATCTAAATAAGAATATTATTTTTTGCTTATTTCCCAAATATCGGATATTATAAAAAAACAAGCAGGATTAGTTAATAATATTTTTTAACTGCCTAATCGATAGGCATAAATAGTAAATAGTTATAGAGACAAGACGAAAAACTCGGGTTTGTTTAGAAAAATAGTCCCATGAGATTTTTTTGCATAATTACTTTGATGAGAATAATTGATGGATTCGACCGTTACTTAATGGAAATTTATTTTATGTAACAATAAAATTCAAACTTCCACAAATTTTTATTTTAACCTCTTATCACTACAGCTGTTTCGGCTGATTGCCTTTCTCAAGTGATCTATTGTTGGCACACGTTTACACTTAATAGCTCTAATGAAATAGGTTGAAGATGGGAGAACTGTTTGTCTCAAGTTGGTCATTCAGAATTATATCTGTATTTTTTAATTTGTTGATTTCCATAGATTCTAACAAGGATAGCTTAACGCCTTTATTTTGAATGTGAAGAATTTTAAATTTGTCATTAAAAGAATGATTGTGATCTAGAAGGTGAAGTGCGAATGTGGAATCTGGTTTTCTATTATTGAAAGCCCTTTTATGTTCTGCTATTAGTTTATTAAAGTGTCTACCAGTTTGACCGATGTAAGTTTTTGGGCAGTCGCCACATTTAAGTTTGTACACACCACTGTGTAAGTGTTTTTTATTTTGGCTCTTGTTGTTTTTAATATACCTACATATCGCTACCCCAGTTCAAAACAGAAACAACTCAAAATTTTGTTGAAATGAGTTATTTCCGTAAAATTTATGCTAGGATGATAATCTACCTATTTCAAAAGAGAAATAAATCATACATTCATATGCATTCCTTAAAAAGTGTCTATTTCCTTTTTGATTTTATAATCTTTTTTAACAATGTCGGTTCAAAACAGAAATAACGTAGTTGTTTCTGTTTTGAACTGAATGTCACGCGCTGTCTGACATCTGTTAGGAAATAAGTTAAATTATTTCAGTTTTGAACCAGCCTGTGTCACGTTTCTTTTAGGTTATGTCAGTTTGAAAGTAATTGTTAACCTTTATGTTTTTAATTATTTAGAACAATATTAGTTCCGTTATTTTGTGTATTTTCGTAAGTTTTATAAGTATTACAATGTTGCCTATAGGTAGAGGTAAAAGAATGGCATTATTGGCAGTTGGCGAACTAAATAGTAGTGATGAAAATGAACCATTAAACCAAATAGTGGATGAAGTAACTTTTCAGAAAGAGGTAAGCCGGTTAGCTGTAGTAAACTAGTAGCATTCTGTTTTGATAATAGGTACATAAAAAGTTTTTCAAATTGTTTTAGGGTACTACTAAAAACCTTAATACGGATAATATAGTAGTAGAAATTAACGTTGATGGTAATGTTGGATATAATGACCAAAGTAATAATAGCAGTGGCTATCCATCCGTTCTCCTTGCAATACCTGAATTTCCATCGAGAGAAATATTTGTACACGACCAAGTAAGGAATTTGTTCTAAAAAGCGTTAAAAAACATATTCATTATTACATTAACTTTTTTTAGGTACAAAATTGCAATATTATTAAAGAGATAAATGGTAGTGTTACTGTGGAATTAGATAGTAATGAAAATGCGCTTGATTTGTTGATAAACACTCAGGAACCAGCTGCAATTTTTGAAGAAAATATTAATGAAGACTCTGCTGACAAAAGCCAAGAGAAAACCTATTTAAACTTATCAACTTTCTACCCGGTAAGCAAAAAAAAATTAATTGAATATTTTAGTATAATTTAGCTTTTTTATTATTATTTTAGAGAGAAAATGACGATGAGGAAATAAATTCTAGTGTTGGTGATGAAAGCAAAGATAAAGATTATATTGTACCCGACACTTATGGAGCAAATACCAGTTCTAGTGACAATGAAGCTGAGAACTATCACGAAAAAGTTGCTGAAACAGAAGAAATGGTTGAAGAAACTGAACTGAGTGAGAAAATTCTCACAAAAAAAAGATCTAGAAATCCAGACAATTGGGAGAAGAATGTGTTAAAGAAAAAAAGAAATCTAGGAAAAAGTTTCACAACAAAAAAAGGTAAAATAATTGCAGCAAGAAGTGTTCAATCAGCTTGTGGGCCCAAATGCAGATTCAAATGCAGCGAAAAAATTAATAACGAAATACGTCAAGAAATACACAACAGTTTTTGGAAAATGGGCAATATTAATGACCAAAGAGAGTTTATTTTAAGGCACATGTCTGAGTTAAAAACAAAATACCAAAAAAAGCTGCCTGAACGAAAAAGGTCATACAATTTCGTTTATACATTTTCTATCAATGGAAATAAAATCGTAGTTTGTAAGACATTTTTTATGGGTACACTAAACGTTAGTTCAAAAATGATTTTTACCGTTACGAAAAAAAAATCTCAGGATGGATTTCTGGAAAAGGATAAACGTGGCAAACATGGACACATGGGAAGGGCTATTAATCCACAGATAAAAGCCGACATACGTGAACACATAAACTCATTTCCCTTAATAGAATCACATTTCTGTCGTTCAAGAACTGCCAAAAAATATATCGATGGAAGTCTTAACCTGTCCACTATGTACAGATTATATAAAGAACAATGTGAAATACTACAAAAACCTTATGGAAAGTATAACATGTACTCCACAATTTTTTCTACAGAATTCAATATAAGTTTTTTTTCAACCAAAAAAGGACCAATGTGCCCTATGTCATAGCTTTAATACCGCTACGGGAGAAGAGAAAGAAAATTTAAAAATGAACTACGAAAATCATCAATTAGAAAAAGAGGCAAGTAGAAAAGAAAAAGCTGAAGATGTGTCAAAAGCTGTTTCCTCGACTGATCAAATAGTTGCGGTTTATGACTTACAGTCTGTATTAAGTGTACCTTGTGGAGAGGTTTCACATTTTTTTTATAAAAGTCGTTTATCTTGTTATAACCTCACCGTGTATGACATTGGACAAAAAAAGGGTTTCTGCTATTTTTGGAACCAGACCATTGCTCAACGAGGTGCAAATGAAATAGGAAGTTGTGTATATTATTTTCTAAAAGAGCAAAATGAGAACCAGGTAAAAGATATTACTTTTTACAGTGATAATTGCAGTGGGCAAAATAAAAATAAATTTATTATTGCAATGTACATGTACTGTGTGCAGTCTATGACAAAAATTGAATCCATTACACACAAATTTTTAATAGCTGGGCATACCCAAAACGAAGGGGACAATATGCATTCCTTAATAGAAAGGGAGAAAAAAAGAAAGCTTAAGGCCAGCCCGATTTATGTGCCTGCTCAATGGAGTACTATAATAGAATTAGCCAAAAAGACCGGCCATCCTTATAAAATTAAAGACATGACGACTGAGGAATTTCTGGACCTAAAAAAACTGACATCCTCTTTGGGAAACAATTATAATATAAACGAACAACTAGAAAAAGTTCTGTGGACTGACATTAAAATTGTTATGGTCAAAAAAAATAACCCTTATATTCTTTTTTACAAGACATCTTATTCTGATGCTGAATACAAATCAATCAATATAAAATTTAAGTCTCCAAGAAATAAATCAGTACCTAGTTTATCTCAACTTTATACCGGACCTATTCTTATTCCATCTAACCTTAAGAAAGGATTACTAGAACTTTGTGAGCTCAAAGCTATTCCTAAGGTACACTGGGATTTCTACAGAAATTTGTTGGAGCAGGAAAATACAAAAAAACACAAAAAAAATATTCCACCAAATAATGATAGTGATTGTGACGAGTGTGAAAAAGTGAAAGATATCTAGTATTTAATTTTAATTATGTTTAAAATTGGAATAAAATGTTTAAGTTATACTATTTTTTATTTCCTAGTTTAGAAACAACATCAATTTTTTTCCATTTTTTATTTCAAAACAGAACTAACATGAAATTTAAAAGATTTGTTTTTTTTTCTTTTAATTAGGTAGAAAGGAAATAAAAAACACACTTATGATGTAACCATCTACTAAAACCACATTAGAATTGCAAAAAATACTAGTCTTCAAATAATTGGTTATCTCAATAAAACGTGGTCGTAGCTGAGCGATTTTAGTTATTAGCCATTTTCTCAAAAGTAGTTATTTTAAATTGTTTCCGTTTTGAACTTGGGTAACGATATTTGCCTTTCTTTTTTATGTGTTTGGCTATTGTTGTTGGTATTTTGCCTGTATATGTAATCGAGCAGAAGGTACTGGGTTTTTTCTCTGGTGGTGGAAATACTAATTTCAGGGCTTTCTTGTGTAGTTTTTGATTTAACATTTTATTAATGGTTTGTTTGTTGTATTCGGTTTGATATTGATATAATGGTTCGGTAATATATTAAGCAAATAGCAGTAAACAACGGATACAACGAACAAACCATTATTAAAAATATTATTTTTGAAATCATAAAGTGTCGTAAATCGTAAAGTGTAAAATTTTGAGCTTTATTTATTCTAAAACATTGTTTTTAATTTCTAATAACAGTATTGAGATCTGTCAAATAAACGTCAAAGTTTTAAATACACATTTTAAATTTCCTCACGGATTTTAAAGATTTAAACAGTATTAAACAGATAAATTAATCCACCGACGAGTTAAAAATACGAAGAAATTCCCACTCAGGTAGCCTACGAGTAAACATTACCGTGCCTTATCGGTAATAATCGATTTCTACCAGTTTACGAACCAGTAACAATTATGTGAAAATTCGAATTATTTTGTGTGTTATGGAAACAGCAATTATCATTGAACTATAATATTATTATATTCAACTGACCGAAAACTGCAGATACAGGTAACTGTTATATCACTATTTTTTACCCACAGTGTCCTACTAGGACGTCTGTTCCAATATTAAAAATTAAGTGAAGTGTTTTTGGTATCCAGGAACACTCACAATAATGAACCCAAATCCAAAACTCATAACTCCACAAGTCCACCCCACAAAATCATATGTCGCTGCTACTTTATCCAAACCTCCACCTCCTACTTTCCCACGGAAGGAGCAAGCCATTTTAATACACGCTATTCCAAATACTGTTTTATTTGACTATGTTAAAGCTATAGGAGACATTGTAATCCCAAAAAATATTACCTTTGCATCACGTATCCCAAATAACCGCATCTGTATTTATCTTTCCTCGCCTACAGTTGTTGATAACCTTCTAAAAACACATCAAAATATCTCTATCAACTCTACAGTAGTTCCCATCAGAAGACTTATCACCCCAGCTAAACGCCTTCTTATATCTAACGTATCTCCTTCAATTCCACATTCCATAATTGAGAAAGCCCTTAAAGATATTGGATTACAGCTGGTCTCTCCTGTGTCATTTGTGAAATGTGGTGCACTCGGAGAAGGTTATGCACACATAATGAGCTTCCGAAGAGTAACGTATATTATCCCCGATAAGGAGAACTTTTCACTAGATAGTAACTTCGTTATTACATACGAAAACACTCCTTATAGAATATTTATTTCTACGGATAAATTGCATTGTTTTTTATGTAAAGAGGTCGGACATACCGCTGACTCATGTACCAATAATACAACTACTTTTTCTCAAACTGAACTACCCCATCTAGAGCCCTCTTCATCTGAAACTACTGATATAATTTCTGACGTAAGCACTCCTGATCAATTAGACCTAACTACCCCAAACTGCACAGAAACCCCTACTGACATAGATACTGAAACTATACTCCCATCAATTCCACCCACAAAAAGACAAAAAAGAGCTATATCAACAGACAGCAATTCTGATATTCCTTCTCTTTTATCTTCAGCAAGTACACCCGAACCACCGTCTAACCAAATGTTTCCTCCGTTATCCACAAAAACAAACACTGTCTCCAAATCTCACAAGAAAAAAACAAAAACTACAAAATCAGAGGAACATATTCTAACAGCTAGTTCACTACAATCCGTAGCGGCCATTTATGAAAATAATCCATCTGGTCTAACTTTGACCGAGACTCAGTTTATTGCTTTCCTAGAAAATACACATGGTAATCCTAGTCCACTTAATGAAGCTTTTGTGTTTACTTCAAATATTGAAGGACTCTTACACGACATAACAGTTCTCCATTCAGAAACTAAGGAAAGATCCCTTAAAAATCGACTTACCAGACTTCAAAAGAAAATCAAAAGACAGCTAAACTCAGATGACTCTGATAATATCAGCGTCTCATCTGAACTTCTAACCGATAATGAAACCAATACCCTCCTCTCCCAACAGCCAGAACAACCATCTCAGTTGACCCTTTCCCCTTCAACTCAAGCTTCACCTTCAATTTAATCCAATGGAATTGCGATGGGTTCTTTCCCCGTATTGAAAGAATCCAACAACTAGTGACAGAAAAACAACCTGATATCATATGTCTACAAGAAACAAACTCAAAAATATCTAAGCTTCCCACATTAAAAAAGTTCGAAGGATACCATTATATCAGAACTAATTGTAACAGAGCCAGTGGTGGGACATCTATTTTTATTTCCAGTGAAATATATTCATCCCATCTCCTCATCACCACGGAACTCGAGGCTATAGCCGTAACTACTTGGTGTCCAAATAAACTTACGATATGCAGTGTATACATTCCTCCTAACTACCCTCTTCAAGAAATCGAAATTCTAAATCTTATCTATCAGCTCCCCGCTCCATATATTCTAGTAGGTGACTTCAATGCTCATAACTTTATGTGGGGGTCAAACCACACTAATAGCAAAGGTAAAACTATAGAAAACGTTATCAATTGCACAGGCTCCTGTCTACTAAATACAGGCTCTAATACGCATTTGAACTTTTCCTCTGGCACTTTTTCGGCTATAGATCTTAGTTTTAGCGACCCAAAAACATATACTTCACTATCTTGGAAAACTTCAGATGATCTTTATGACAGCAACCACTTTCCAATATTTGTATCATCTGATAGCTCCAACCATGAACAAACTATAACCAGAAACTTCTGGCGACTAAAAAATGCCGACTGGAATGACTATACTTCACAAACAGATAACACCTTACCTTTTCTATCCCTATCCGACAATATTAACAATAATCTATTATTAATCACCGATTCCATACTTAAAGCTGCAAATTTGCACATAGGCAAAAATAATATTTCACATAAAAGAAAGGCAGTACCTTGGTGGAATACATCTTGCCAAACCGCAACAGAACAACAAAAATTAGCTCTTAAAAATTACCGTAAAAACAAAAATCTGGAGAATCTCATTGAACTAAAGAAAACCAGAGCCAAAGCCCGATTTATTATAAAACAAAGTAAAAAATCATCTTGGAGAGAATATGTATCTTCCATTAATTCAAGAACCAATCCGGTGGATCTTTGGAAAAAGATTAGACAAATCCAAGGAAACAACACCAACCTCAAAATCTCTAGCATTGCTGTAAATAGCACTACAATCACTGACAATCAAGAAATCGGCGAAACCTTAGCAAAGCACTTCGACAATAAATTTAAAAGTAAAATAGATACCTCCTTACGAAATCCATTACCTAACGCCCCACCTTGTTCCTCACCCGATACAATAATGGACATCACACATCTTAATTCTCCCTTTCTTTTTGAAGAACTAGTATCAGTTATTCAAACCTGTAAAAACAATGCCGCTGGTCCTGACGACATTCCTTACATATTTATCAAAAAGCTCTCCAATTGTAGCCTACTCAAAATACTTGAGATGTATAATTTAATCTGGTCATCTAACCAATTTCCCAAACAATGGCAAACCTCTATCGTAATACCCATTAAAAAGCCTAACCTAGATCGTTCCTTGGCCAACTCTTATAGGCCTATATCACTAACTTGTACGATGTGCAAAATATTTGAAAAAATGATTAATAAAAGACTTCTATGGTTCATTGAAAAACATAAGATATTCGCTAGTGAACAGTCAGGATTTCGTCGAAACCGTTCAACCCAAGACAACCTTGTAATCCTCCAAACTCATATATCAGAAGCCTTAAACAAAAAACAAGAAGTCGTAGCTGCCATATTTGATATTGAAGGTGCTTTTGATACTATAAGTAGGCAATGTTTAATAAACAAACTTATCCTTCTTAATATTAATGGTAATATATTTAACTTCATACAAAATTTTCTATCTTCTAGATCGTTCAGAGTCTCTGTCAACGGTATTTTATCTTCTACTTATACTCAAACTGATGGCGTACCTCAGGGATCGGTACTAAGTCCTACACTTTTTAATCTAGCAATAAGTGATTTATGCTCTCATCTCATTTCCCCTATTAAACAAATCATGTATGCTGATGATCTAGTAATTTACTGTCATGGACAAAACTCTTTTACCACCTCGAAGCTTATTCAAGCTGCTGTTGACACACTTTTAAAAAAAACTAGTGACATGGGGTTATCTTTATCCTATGTAAAATCTAAAATTATAAACTTTAGTAGACGTCCCCCTTCTCCATCTCCACTTATTTTGATTAACAATGTCCCTATTCCTGTTGTTAAACAATGCAAAATTCTCGGAATAACGTTTGACGCACGACTAACTTGGAAGCAACATATATTTGCAATAAAAGGAGAAACGTGCAAAAGACTAAACATAATAAAAACTTTATCACATCATTATTGGGGATCTGACGAAAACTCACTTCTTAAAATATACAGATCACTAATACGTTCCAAGCTAGATTATGGTTGTCACATATATATATCCGCCTCCAAAACATATATTAACCTTCTAAACTCAATTCACAACACAGCCCTTCGTCTTTGTATTGGCGCTTTTCGATCTAGTCCTATAGATAATCTTTATTGCGAAGCTAACGAACCTCCTCTTTATATAAGACGAAAACAACTGCTACTCTCTTATGCAGCATCGGTATCAGCTAACCCCTCTAATCCAGTGCATCCCTTATTTGTAATGTCCACATACAATTTACACAATACCAATTCCTTACCACCAATAAAACCTATTCCACTAATTTTAGCACAGACACTTAATGATATCTCTCTTACACATACCCTTCCTCTTTATCCCCCTATATCTCCTCCTTGGATCATCTCCACGCCCAAATTTAACACCTCGCTCACCAACTTCGATAAAAATAAACATCCGAAAGAGATCATTATAAATGCATTTAAAGACATTATATGTACAAATAGTTACGACCTAATATTATACACGGATGCCTCAAAAAATGACACAGGAGTAGGCTGCTCTGTCACAACCTCTCATTCATTAATTAAATCATCACTTATACCATCCGTTAGCAGCGTTCATACTGGCGAATTATTTAGTATATTGCAAGCTTTCAACCACATATCTCCACTTAATAAGCAGGTTGCCATATGCACAGACTCTTTAGCATCAATCCATTCTATCAAAAATATATTTACCGATCATCCAATCGTCCAAAAGATCCTAGACTCTTACCAAATTATCTTGTCCCAAAACATAACAGTTACCATAATTTGGCTGCCATCTCATATTGGTATAGAAGGCAATGAAACTGCAGATCACTATGCTAAACTTGCTACAGCATCACCTGAAATCACCGATAAAATTCAAATTTGTAAGGACCTAAAATTATATACTAAAAGAAGAACCAGACTCCTTTGGCAGCAGCATTGGAACTATAACCGTTCGATCTTACACGAAATACAACCGTCAATAACCAGTCAGCCTACATTTGACTATTCAGCCCTGTCAAGACGAGATCTCATTGTGATAAGACGACTTCGGATAGGACATTCAAAACTCACTCACGGCTACCTAATGTCCTCTAGCATCCGTCCCTCCTGTCAAAGCTGCCAATCATATTTGACAATCAAACATATTCTCACTGAATGCCATCAACATTCGGCCAGAAGATTACAATACAAACTCAAAAGTGAAGTACGAGATATCCTAAGCGACCCTGACCAAATAAAAGCTGTGCTACAATTCCTTAGAGATGAACACTTATATCAAAAAATATAATTAGATTTTAATTTAGACATTGTGTAACATATTATTATCATTCCGTATTATTGTAACATATTCTTAATGTAACATTTATTGTTTGTATAATGAAAACTCATGTTATAGTACCTGTGTAAGTGGCCATAGCAGCCGAGCACGTTAAAGTCGAAATAAAAAAAAAAAAAAAAAAAAAAAATTTCTAATAAAAAAAAAAACGCAAAATGACGATATGCTTTCGATTTGATTATACACGAACAAGACAGGAGCGTCAGCTTGAGGACAAACTCGTTCAAGTCTGGGAAATATTCCAAATTATTGTAAGAACCTGTCGAAAGTACTATATTATCGAAAAGTATGCTACTATTGAAGTTTTAGGATGTATATACCCAGCAAGCCTGCATACTATGGAATAAAGGTTTCCTTTTTAGCTGATTCGCGCTGTTTTTAAATATATAACATGGAAATTTATTTTCGTAAACGTAGAAGATTTTCGTCTTTTTTGTAGATAATACTTCTTTAAAAGCAGTAAATAGACTTTGCAAGCCACTGTCCATGTCAAGGCAAAATATAACGATGGACAATTGGTTCATGTTCGATGAGGTCGCTAACAATTTATTGAAACATTATCAATTGACAATTGTTGGCCATTGTAAAAAACAAGACACAAATATCAAGAGATTTTTTTATAAAGAGGCCTGAAAAGTATAGCATGTTTGGCTTTAAAGAGACCATGACTATAGTCTCATACGCCCACAAAAAAATCAAGTTTTTAAAGTCTTGTCGACATTGTATTACGATGACATGACTGATAAATATTCTGGTTAGAAAAACAAACCAGAATAGTTAGAGTAGATTCACAATCATTTTCAAGACAACTACTTGTAGAGCAGATATTAGCAGTATTAGTGGATGAAATGAGTGGATGACACAAGAAATTTTAGACCTGATGGAAGTTCGACGGCAACACAAAAATAGAAATATTATCGAATACCGTGAGATCAATAAACGCATAAAACTAAAAATTAAGCAAGCTAAAGAATCCTGGCTTAAAAGAATTTATGTAAAGAAATAGAAGACCTCTAAAAAAAGCATGACAGTTTCAACCTCCACAAGAAAGTTAAATATACTGGTGGAATTAGAAAACAGAAAAATGCTCATTACATACTTAAAAGCGCGGACGGAAAAATTTGTGATCACGAACAACAGTGCAAAGAATGGGAGATCTACATCACTGACCTTTTTGACGATGCTCATAGAGAAAATGCTCCAAATACTGCCTGTGACAACCAGTTAGACAGAGGTCCCAGTATACTGAATTCGGAAGTCAAAAAGGCAATACAGCAAGCCAAAAACAATAAAGCAGCTGGACAAGATCAAATCCTTGCTAAGTTACTTAAACTTTTGGATGAGGAAAGCTTAACCACGTTCTTCAACAAAATTTACAACGAAGGAAAAATACCAGATGATTGGTTAGAGTCACTGTTTATAACATTACCAAAGAAAAGCAGGCCCACCAAAAGCAGCGATTTTAGACTAATCAGTTTGATGAGTTACACACTGAAGATACTCTTACGAACTATACAAAACCGAGTATTCCTTCTATGCCAAAGTAGGATGGGTAATAAGCAATTTGGATTTAGAAACTATCTAGGAACTCGAGAGGTACTATTATGTATGTGCGTTCTATTACAAAAAAGTTGTGAATTTCGAAAGAATGTTTATGTTTGTTTCATCGACTTCGAGAAGGCGTTCGACAGAGTACAACACGATACACTTTTCGATTATCTACGGGCGGCAGGACTTCACCACTATGATATAAGACTGCTGAAATACTTATATTACAATCAAATAGCCTCTATCCAAATTAAAGACAGTCCGACTAAAAAAATATCCATCAAACGTGGAGTACGGCAGGGTTGTGTTTTGTCACCCACTCTTTTTAATCTGTATTCTGAAGAAATCTTCAGGGAGGCTGTGGTGGAGAAGTAATCAACAACAAGTAGAGAGAGCTGTGCATTCTTTAAAGATCGGAAATGCCTTTTTGTGCTATTTTGTAAAAAAAATGTATATTCATGGAGTATGTGCAATAAAATGATCTCGATAAATTTTACAAATAAATGTGTCTCAAATAAAAATGTGTCCAGAAAACAATTTGTTTCTGTTTTAATAGTTTTAGGTTAAAATATTTCAGGATGTTCTCTTCGGATCCCTTAGGTTTTTATCACTTGTTTTCTGCATGGTTAAGTACTAAATCTTGGTCCAATTTTTATATTTTGCCCCATATATTCCAAAGAGAGGTCCCTAACCAGGTCATACGGGGTTTGTGGATAATATGAAAAGATCAGGTGTGTATGGAGATTGTTTGGCTAAAGAGCTTATACCAATGATATAAAATCAGCACGACATTAATATTTAGAAAAACCGTTGACAAAGTACAAATCGATCGCCAACGTTCGTTCAACAATAAAACAAGAAGTAAAATTAAGAAGAGGAAAAAAGTATCGATGTAGTCACCCAATTTGCAAACGTCTTGATTCCTTCTCCAAATATTTATTTACAATTTACAATGGGTACAAAAATCTGCTTTATTTACTTCTTTACTCCAATTAGAATCTGCTTTATTTTAAACGTTACTTTTCCAAACAACAAAGTCCGTTGTCTGTATTAATTCAGTATTTCAATAGATTGATTAATCACATGAAACCAACGAGTGTCTTATTGTCAACTATAACAAACTTGAACAAATTTAAACACCAAATTTAATACGGTTGCAATCCACTTTCAAGAAAATTCAATATTTCACTGTCACTACGGAAAACGATGGAACGGTATCGCGTATCAGGGATTTCTCACGTTTTCATTACATAGTTGTCTTGGCTGCTTTCGAGACAGCTAGACTAGACTTGTGCAATTTAACTTATTTGGAGTTAGAGAAATCAGAGGAACACTCAATAGTAAAGTGATATTTTTAGAAGAGAAATGGAAAACTTTTGCAGGGTCAGCATTTATTTGTATTTTGTTTTATTGCTTTGTACCTTTCCTAATCGTCTTTTATTTAAAGAAAAATCGCGATTTCTCTACCACGACGAACTTAATACTTGAGAATACTATTATAGCTGCACACAATCCTAAACATAAAAACCTTGTTCTTTTAACCATACAAACTTACTAAAATTATTATGTAAAATATGTAAGTTAAATTATCTTTTTAGATATTGATACTACCTGGTTTCTGTGAAGAACTACAAGCCGTAACAACTATTCTTCTTCTTAACGTGCCCTATCAAGTCCCCTTGACGTTTGCGATTAACATGGCGAAACTGTCTCTGTCTCGAGCGATTCTAAAGAGTTGCTCAGCTTTCCTTATTCCTGTCCACTCCCTGATATTCTTCAACAAAGAGGACTGCTTTCTACCAATTCCTCTGCGTCCTTCGACTTCACCCATCATAATAAGTTGAAGAATATTATATCGGTCTCCCCTTACTACGTGTCCAAAATAGGCCATCTTTCTACATTTGATGTTATCAAGTAACTCGCGAGCAGCATTTGCTCTTTTAAGGACTGCCACATTTGTCAGCATAGCCGTCCATGGAATTTTTAGTAAGGCCTTTATTTTGAATGTGAAGAATTTTAAATTCGTCGTTAAAAGAATGATTGTGATCTAGATGGTGAAGTGCGTATGTAGAATCTGTTTTTCTATTATTAAAAGCCCTTTTATGTTCTGCTATTCGTTTGTTAAAGTTTCTACCAGTTTGACCGATGTAAGTTTTTGGGCAGTCGCCACATTTAAGTTTGTACACACCACTGTGTAAGTGTTTTTTATTTTGGCTCTTGTTGTTTTTGATATATTTGCCTAGGTTGTTATTTGTTCGGAAAGCTGGTGTTATTCCTTTCTTTTTTATGTGTTTGGCTAATTTTGTTATAATTTTGCCTGTATATGTAATAGAACAAAAGGTACTGGGTTTTTTCTCTGGTGGTGGAAATACTAATTTCAGGGCTTTTTTGTGTAGTTTTTGATTTAACATTGTATTAATTGTTTGTTCATTGTATCCGTTGTTTACTGCTATTTGCTTAATTATATTTAATTCTGTCTCAAAGTTGTATTTTGACATCGAAATTACTGTTATTCTTTTTAACATACTATGATAGGCTGCCAGTTTATGTTGTGTTGGTGAAATATGGAGAAGTCATGTTTGTTTTTAACTCTGATAATTTTTAAATCTAAAAAAATTATAGATTGATTTTGTTCTGTTTCTATTGTAAATTCAATATGACTATGAAGTGAATTAATATACGATAAAAAATTGGTCAAGTTGCCTGTTAGTTCCTGTGAAACATACTAGTAAGTCGTCTTCGTATCTCCACCAATATAAAAACTGTTTAAATACAGGATCTTTTGATATCTTTGTCTCTAGATGATCCATAAAAATATCTGATAGCAATGGGCTTAGAGGATTGCCCATTATAAGTCCTGCACTGTGATTTGTATATACATATTTGATTATTAAATTCAAAGTAGTCCTGGTTTATGCAAACTTCAAGAAGATGTAAAATTTCAGATGTAATTATTGGATTTGTACTATTTTGGTCTAAAAGGTTTTTTACTAGAATAAAAGTTTCTGTAAGAGGGATAGTAGGAAAATGATTTTTTACGTCAAGTGAAATTAATCTGGAGTTGTTAGGTAATTGAAAATGTTGTATTTTATTAACTAGTTCTATTGTATTATTTATGGTGAATTTAGTTAAAAATTTAGTGTGTTTTAAAATAATATCTAACAGTTTTTGTGAAAGTTTATATGACGGAGGAGTATAAAAAGAAACTACAGGTCTTATTGGGTGATCCGGTTTGTGTAGTTTAATGAAAGAGTATAATCTTACCTTACACTTCACCTTCTAGATCACAATAATTCTTTTAACGACGAATTTAAAATTCTTTACATTCAAATTAAAGGCCTTAAGCTATCCTTGTTGGAATCTATGGAAATCAACAAATTAAAAAATACAGATATAATTCTGAATGACTAACTTGAGATAAACAGTTCTCCCCTCCTCAACCTATTTCATTAGAGACTATAAAGTGTAAACGCATGCAAAAAATAGATCACTTGAGAAAGACAATCAGCCGAAACAGCTGTAGTAATAAGAGTTAAAATAAAGTTTTGTGGAGGTTTGAAAACAAAGTTTTCAGTGATTTATTTTTACATAAAATGAATTTTCATCAAGTAACGGTCGAATCCATCAATTAATTATTACAATGACACAATTCTTACAATAGCAAGTACAAAGTGAACTTACAATAATTTTACTGGTAGCATAGGCAAAAGGGAGAGAGAGAGAGAGAGAGAGAGAGAGAGAGAGAGAGAGAGAATTTTTCTATCAATAAAATTCAAAAACTTAGAAAAAACTATTTTTAACATTACAAAATTTAATTTCAAAAATATTACAATTATTTTTGTTAAATACACCAGTCGTACGAAAATGAAGACTGAAAATCATATGAACAAGCTAAATTTTACCAAAAATGTCAATGTAAGACTCCTGAAACTACCCTTCTAGAGGGTGGAAAACGGATATCGATTTACCAAGAATCTGTACGAAAAAAAGAAAAAATATTTTATAATAAAAATAAAAAATGTAGCTAGATAATTTTGAACAAAATCTTTTATTAGCAGAGTTTTTATAAAGGCGTTAAATAAATAACCGTGGCACAATTTTCGCTAGATTTTATGATTCTGATTTCTAATCAATTCCTAATTTTTAAAATCTGTAAAATGAAATTTTAGTTTCGAGTTTTGGCAACAACGAGACATTAGATATATGCTTTAAAAACTCTACATTTAAACTCTTACATTAAAAATGATCTAAAATATTTAAAACTGCTCCTTTTCAAATACACTAGTACGTTTTTCAAAACTATCCATCTTTTGCTACAAATTACACTCAAAACCATCTTCTTGAAAGCATTTTCCAAAACGTGCAATCGTTTGTAATGGAAAAGTTTAAATTTTGCATTTTTTCGTCGTATTTCAAATGCCTTATATTTGCTGCCACAACTCAAAATTCAAATTTCATGTATAGGTTTTGAAGATTGGTCTATAAAAATCATAATTTTACTATGACCGTTCAATTATAGTAATAAATTTTATTGGTCTCACCAGAATAATTATGAAAAATTTCAAAAATCCTCCAAATTTATTTATAGAACAGATTTATAGTAACTGCCTTCATTTGAGGCAAAACACAAAAATTGCACAAAAATGATGCACTTTTCACCTTTCCAACGAATTTTAATTTTTATCGATAGGATACTCTAATCAAAAGATATTGAATTTTTACAGTCCACTTTAAATTAGATTGTGGTCCTCTAGTCCAAGATAACATTCTCTAGCCTGACTCTTTTTATAAAGTCTAGTAGCTTCGAGACTGTAACTTCCACGTAGCTATTTGTCGGTAAATTTTCTTCTTTAAATGCAAAGAATCGCACATTTTACAGACTGTCACACTGATATAAAATATGGTCTGCTGTTTCTTCTTCGAGGTGACAGAATCTGCACAGGCCATCATCTGATAATCCCATCAGCTTCAAGTGCCTATTCAGCTTACAGTGTCCTGTTAGAAGACCTAGTATGGCTTTGACTGTTTTCCTGTCTTTGCTTATTGGGTCTGCCGTAAATTTTGGCAAATGTTCTGTAATAAACTGTTTCGCCTGTCTTTGTCCTGGTGAATTCCTCCACCATTTCAGAAATTTGTGAGCTGCCCTCTTCTTTGTAGCCGTTCTTGTTACTGACTTTGAAACGCCGTAGAAGGGTTCCAATCCAATGAATGGCATTGATGAGCCTTGTTTGGCCATTTCATCAGCTTTATCATTGCACTTATGACCCTCGTGCAAAAGTATCCAGGCTATAATAACCTCGCTACGGTCTCCTAGTTTATTTAGGGCACACACGCAATCCCAAACTAGCTTAGAATTGACTGCTACAGAATTGAGTACCGTAAGCGCTGCCTGACTGTCTGTGAAGATGGGAACTAAACAGATTGCCGTAACTAAACAGATTGCCGTATTTCCGCCTGTAAAACTGCCACATCTCTAAATAGACTTACTGGGAAATGTATCCCTTGATTTGTCCCTACTATGCCGGCTCCCAGACCTTCCGACGTTTTTGAGCCATCCTTGTAACAGGTAGCAGCAGTTTGTATGGTAACGCCTTTATTACAGTGTTCCCTGCCTTAATATACATTACCGTCGACTTAATATACATTTTATTTCTCATTGATTTCGCGCGCGCAACTAACATTCAAGATGTCTGGTTGTTTCAAGTGTTGTTTCCGAGAGAACAGTTCATTCTACAGAAAAAGAGCTAATTAATATTTTTATTCAAAATTATCTCAGCTCCATTTTTTATTTTAAATCTTTTTTTTCTGCGGCGCACAGGATACTTTTTGCATCTTCTTTGGGACCCATCCTTAATATTCTCGGCAAAATTTAAAAACGTAGGTCACATTCGCCGTAAATTGCAAGAAAATAATACAATAGTCAGAGCGCCAGAACAAATCGAACACAGGACTGGAAAAAGTCATTAAAATGTTGATGCTTAGTCAAGACGGCCCTACAGTGCAAATCGTAATCACTGTCCTAAATTGGAAGAAAGACTTTGCCTTGTAAGACGAACCACCGTCATTAATGATCAATGGCAGCCACAACAGCCACAAGACGCTCAAGCCGATGATCCATGTATAAAAAGAGTATTGGATTGGATGCGTCGAAGTGAAAGACCTTCTTGGCAAGACATTATTGCATGTAGTCCTGAAGTCAAGTGTTACTGGAGCCAATGGAATTGCCTAGTGCTAAAAGATGATCTTCTTTATAGAACTTTTGAGAACGATGATGGTACAGAATCTAAGCTTCAGTTGATTATACCTAAAAAAGTATTACGTCAGTTACATGACAGTGCATCAGGTGGACAATTTGGTACTACGAAGACTCTGCAAAAGGTTCGGGAACGGTTCTATTGGGTGAACTGTAAAGATAATGTAAGAAGATGGTGCCAGAAATATAAACTGTGTGCAACCAGTAATGGTCCAGTTGGTAAAAAGAGGGTACCCATGAAACAGTACAATGTTTGTAGTCCTAAGGAAAGAGTAGCAATTGACATTGCAGGTCCACTTCCAGAGACGAATGATGGAAATAAATATATCCTGGTAGCTGCTACCGTTGCAGAGGTACTTGTTAAAGAATTCTTCAGCCGATTTAATGTTCCCTTGGAGATCCACTCCGACCAATGGCGAAACTCCGAGTCAAACCTTTTCCAAAACGTTTTAAATTGATTTGTGTCAATAAGACCAGAACGACAACCCTGCATCCTTAATCAGATGGAATGGTCGAGAGAATGAACCTAACGATGAATAAACACCTGTCCGAAGTTGTATCGGAACATCAAAGAGATTGGGACCAGCACATTAATTTATTCTTAATGGCATACCGCTCGGCCGTGAATAAAACTACAGGCCAGACTCCAACCTGCCTGATGTTAGGTCGTGAAGTTCGTTTGCTCTGCGACCTAGAGTTTGGCTGCAGACCTTCCGAAGAACATAATGCAAGCGAAGATTATGTCGACTACCTAAAGTTAAGAATGAATAACATTCATGAACTTGCCCGACAACACATCCAGTTAGCCAGCGACAGAATGAAATATCAATACGATTCTTAATGCAAGAATAAAAGCTATGAAGTAGATAAACTCGTGTTTAAAATGATAAAGTGATAAAGAGATCGTGTCAGTAGACTGTTATTTCTTTCTGAGGGGTTTATGTGAGGCTTTTATGTGAAGGGTTTTTGTAGAGCTGGAGAGGCCTGTATTTTCCGCCGTCCTGGGCCTTCGGTTGTTGCTGAGTTGCTGATCGGGACGCTCATATCTAAGAGGGTAGCAGTGTTACGAACATGCATTCAGCGTGGCCCGTGTAACGGTTATCTCGAAACAGCATCTCGGTCTTTGAGAACATTCGCGATGTATGAGCGGCAAACAACGAATTAGAGGTGGGACTACCCCAGAAGATTCGAGAATAATACTTTTTGATATATATATATATATATATATATATATATATATAAATATATATATATATATATATATATATATATATATATATATATATATATAATGATGTTATGAGTTAGTTTAGTCGATAAGATAGTACCGAACTGTAAAGTTATAAATAAATATATTTATATATTCGAACCGCTTGTTTTATTTAATCTCGCTACAATATGTTTTTAGTGGTCAAATCTCTGACGACTGATCTATATAAAAAATTTGAATAACTTGTTTACTATTGCCCGTGGAAAATTATTTTTCATATTTGAAAAGCTGGCAATTTAAAAAAATTAGCCTACAATTATTTTTGACGAAGTTAGTCACTTTTTTCAAATAGGCGCAATCGAAAAATAAAAACTTCAGACCCGAACTATAAAATATCTGTGGTTCTTAATAAATTTTGACAACTCTTTCTATAGTTTTTATGTAGTCCTTGCGCACATTATGAATATGCCGTTTGTTAAGCACTTACGAATTACGTTAGATATTTTTTTTTATTTTTGCTTGACTTTTTAGTATTACCAATCATAACTATTTAACTTTATTACTGTTACCGATTAAAATTATGTATTGAATTAAATACCTACCTTTAGCTGCCATAATATGATTTAAAAAGCAGACGTACCTGAAAATAAAAGTTAAACTTTATTACTTGGATACTAAACCGTTAAATAATAATATCTTATTTCAGTTAATCTAGCTAATATACAAAAATTTCAACACAATTTACGACTTCTAATCTATTGTACTTGGCTCGATAGATGTAATTAAATAAACGACAAGAAATAGTCTCATAATTATAGCAAAAGCTCGTACATCGTAACGATGAATAAACACCTGTCCGAAGTTGTATCGGAACATCAAAGAGATTGGGACCAGCACATTAATTTATTCTTAATGGCATACCGCTCGGCCGTGAATAAAACTACAGGCCAGACTCCAACCTGCCTGATGTTAGGTCGTGAAGTTCGTTTGCTCTGCGACCTAGAGTTTGGCTGCAGACCTTCCGAAGAACATAATGCAAGCGAAGATTATGTCGACTACCTAAAGTTAAGAATGAACAACATTCATGAACTTGCCCGACAACACATCCAGTTAGCCAGCGACAGAATGAAATATCAATACGATTCTTAATGCAAGAATAAAAGCTATGAAGTAGATAAACTCGTGTTTAAAATGATAAAGTGATAAAGAGATCGTGTCAGTAGACTGTTATTTCTTTCTGAGGGGTTTATGTGAGGCTTTTATGTGAAGGGTTTTTGTAGAGCTGGAGAGGCCTGTATTTTCCGCCGTCCTGGGCCTTCGGTTGTTGCTGAGTTGCTGATCGGGACGCTCATATCTAAGAGGGTAGCAGTGTTACGAACATGCATTCAGCGTGGCCCGTGTAACGGTTATCTCGAAACAGCATCTCGGTCTTTGAGAACATTCGCGATGTATGAGCGCCAAACAACGAATTAGAGGTGGGACTACCCCAGAAGATTCGAGAATAATACTTTTTGATATATATATATATATATATATATATATATATATAAATATATATATATATATATATATATATATATATATATATATATATATATATATAATGATGTTATGAGTTAGTTTAGTCGATAAGATAGTACCGAACTGTAAAGTTATAAATAAATATATTTATATATTCGAACCGCTTGTTTTATTTAATCTCGCTACAATATGTTTTTAGTGGTCAAATCTCTGACGACTGATCTATATAAAAAATTTGAATAACTTGTTTACTATTGCCCGTGGAAAATTATTTTTCATATTTGAAAAGCTGGCAATTTAAAAAAATTAGCCTACAATTATTTTTGACGAAGTTAGTCACTTTTTTCAAATAGGCGCAATCGAAAAATAAAAACTTCAGACCCGAACTATAAAATATCTGTGGTTCTTAATAAATTTTGACAACTCTTTCTATAGTTTTTATGTAGTCCTTGCGCACATTATGAATATGCCGTTTGTTAAGCACTTACGAATTACGTTAGATATTTTTTTTTATTTTTGCTTGACTTTTTAGTATTACCAATCATAACTATTTAACTTTATTACTGTTACCGATTAAAATTATGTATTGAATTAAATACCTACCTTTAGCTGCCATAATATGATTTAAAAAGCAGACGTACCTGAAAATAAAAGTTAAACTTTATTACTTGGATACTAAACCGTTAAATAATAATATCTTATTTCAGTTAATCTAGCTAATATACAAAAATTTCAACACAATTTACGACTTCTAATCTATTGTACTTGGCTCGATAGATGTAATTAAATAAACGACAAGAAATAGTCTCATAATTATAGCAAAAGCTCGTACAAACATCCTATCATATTCAAGTTAGAGCTCCATTAACACGAATATCAAACGAGGGTCTAACCCTCTTTTATTATGTCATAAATAATAGATTTAGCTTGTGTTTTAATGTATATGAACACAAATAAGTTTAAATTAAATTGGTAAAAAAAGAAGTTTTGGAAAATATAAATTAAGTTAAACCTGTGTCAACAATCATCTGTCAAAAGCAGTCACCTGCACTAACGGCCAGTTTAGAATAGTATTCCGGGGTTGTCAAAATTTTTTTGAAGAGTACAGTCTACATTGTTGACTCTGAGAGAATATTGTGAAATTACCAACCAAATAATAGTTTTCTGAAGCTTGAAGTTTCTTACTTAAAGTATAGAAAGTATTACAAAAAAGGAAGTCAAATAAGAGCCAAATTTGAAGAAAAATTTATAATTACTTTTAATTTGATAGGTTAGGTGACTGCATGCTTTTGTTTTAAACTTTCAAGTATCCTTTGATTCAAATTCAATTCATAAAGCTTGAATTATACAGTTAACATTTGGAAAATTTTGGTAAGTTACCTTCTTTAATAAGAGTTAAACTAAAAAAAAAAAAATGGAGGATGCGTCTGGGGGCGAGAAGCCCCCAGATATATTAAACGATAATGAAATGAAAGATGTGGAGAAAGAAATTAAAGAGTTAAAAAAAATAAATATGATAAAGATTCCAAATAGATACGACATATATGATAAGGGGCCATTTGAAGTATATATAGAAACCAGGAAGGATCAGTTAAATGTTGGTAATTATAATTATTTAGCAATTGCAAGAGAAATCTTTGATTTACAACTAAATGATATCTTTAAGACTCACAAAAAGGGGATAAATAGAATTAGTGTGGAATTTAAAAACAGAAATGCAGCAAATAACTTTCTTCAAAATAATTTGCTAAAAGAAAAAGGTTATGATGTATTTATACCCAACAAAAATGTTACATGCAAGGGAATAATCCAATTTATTGACAAAAAATTTAGTGATGATGTCTTGATAAAATACTCAGAACCTAATACTAAAAACTGTAAAATTATAAATGTGAAGAGATTTAAAATAAAAGTAAAGCCAGATAAGATTAATAATGATACATGTAGTAATAGTCATAGTCAAGGAAGCGAGGAAACACCTGCAAGGGGAGATCGTGGTGAGGTGGTAAATTTAGTTCCAACTGGAACTGTTTGCTATACCTTCACTGGGACATCTTTGCCAAGAGGTGTTTTAATTTGTGGAATAGAGCATAGGGTTCTGCCTTATTTTATGCCAGTGATTCATTGCTACAAATGCTTGAATTATGGGCATACAAAAAATTTATGTAAAACAAAAAATAACAAATGTAGTAATTGTGCTGAAATTCACGATTTTAATCAAAAATGCATTATGAAATGTGTACATTGTGATAGTGATAATCACAATAGTACAAGTAGACAATGTCCAGAGTATACCGGACAAAAAAAAAATAAGAGAGGAAAATTCAGATATAGACATACCCGTAAAGTCACGCAGAAAAGCGTATGTAGCCAATCAAGTTAAGACAAATACATATAGTGTTGCAGTCAAAGCAAAGAAAAGACCAGCCCCAGATCAGAGCGCAAAGAAAAGAAATTCAGAACATAATGAATTTTTATTAAATCCTAATGGAAGAATTCATACAAAGAAAACACATATTTTTAGTAACACAAATTATAACAATAATGAATGGGATATAACTACCCCTGGAAGGGATGACTCTCAGTCTCTCCAGGTTATAATGAATATGGCTACTAAATTAAACAAAACAGATAGAGAACATGTTCTTAATTTTATCACAAAATTAAAAACAGAAAATGTTGATTCATTCATAGGAAATGATGACTCAAGTTAATCAATTTAACAAAGCACAAGGATGTTTAACACTTATGCAGTGGAACATCAGAAGTCTTAAAGCAAATTATGATAATTTAAATATATTTATTAATGATATCAAACCAGACATAGTTCTCTTAAATGAAACCTGGACAGATAATAGTTTTATCTTTAAAATAAAGAATTATTATGTACATAGAGATGATAGATATGATGGATATGGTGGCATCATGATTTTAGTTAAGAATGGCTTTGATCATAATAATATAGGAATAACTGACTTTGGTAGTGGAGAAAATCTTTAAATAATAGGTACAAGATTGACAAAATTTAAACTAAATCTCATTAATATTTATAATCCTTCTGGTAAAAAAATCACAAAACCAGTATGGAATAGTATAATTCAAAATATTGGTACACCCGTTATAATTATGGGGGATTTAAATGCTCATGATCCATTATGGGGCTGTGCTATTAGTGATCATAATGGAAACATAATAAAGGAATCCTTAGAGGAAGGTCAATTAGTAATAATAAATGATGGAACCCCTACTAGAAAAGTATTGCCTGGTCAAAACCCATCAGCAGTAGATCTAACCATTGTCAGTCAAAATATTGCTACCAAGTGTCATTGGTGGGTATATTCTGACACTGGACGTAGTGATCATTTCCCAACAGTATGTGAATACAATCAAATCCAGACTTCTACAAGTCCACCGCCATGTAGAAAACGTAATTTTAAAAAAGCAAAATGGTCTAGATATGCAGATACTATTGAAAAGAAAATGTATGTTCTACATGATGTAAGATATAATGAATGATATGAAATAATCAATTAAAGCGCACAAGAAAATATTCCATATCATATGTACAAGCCGATTGGTAAGAGTGTACCATGGTGGATGAGTTTTAGAGCATTTTGTGGGACCCTTAATCGAGATACACCAATCAGCAAAATCTGGAATACAGTTAAAAAATTTAAAACATATTTTGGCAATACAAATACAATTTCTCCCAATAAAGAAATTTATATAAATATTCTAGACAGCTTAACCTCTTGTAATGTAAATCCCTACTTTACCTTTTTCAATGATAATAATGAAAGTGTTCAATCCATTACATTTAATGAGTATAAAAATATTATATACTCCAAAAAAGATAAAGCAACAGGGTTAGATAATGTATCATATTCTATGATTCAAAATTTATCCCCAATAGCACATTCTCATCTTATTAAAATTTTTAATGATATCATAGAAATGAGTAAAATTCCTTTTGAATGGAAACAAACATTAATATTACCTTTTTTGAAACCTACTAAATGCCCAGATAATCCAGAGAGCTATAGACCAATTGCCCTAACTTCATATGTAGGTAAAGTACTGGAAAATATAATTAAGAATAGAATAGAATGGTTTGTAGAACACAACAGCATTTTATCGCAGTATCAAATAGGGTT
Source organism: Diabrotica balteata (assembly GCA_918026665.1). Lineage (NCBI taxonomy): Eukaryota > Metazoa > Arthropoda > Insecta > Coleoptera > Chrysomelidae > Diabrotica > Diabrotica balteata. The sequence goes on from OU898279.1 coordinate 138,307,471, forward strand.
CCGCAAGGAACTTAGTTGCAATCATGCACATACGCTACTATCACATATAGTACTTAATGCATTTACCGATAAGCAGGTGGTATTAACTGTTTTTCTTGATCTAAAAGCTGCATATGATAATGTAGATATATATCTGCTATATAAAAAAATGACTGAATTAAATATTCCTAGTGCATATAATAATTTAATATTTGAATTTTTGAATAATAGAATGATCTATGTGAGAGATAAGCAGAATGAAATATTTGGACCCAACACTACAGATAGAGGTTTGGCTCAAGGGTCACCTCTGAGCCCACTTTTATTTAATGTGTACACTAAATCATTACATGACATTATACCAGCCGAATTCAAATTAATACAATACGCTGATGACCTAGCTCTTGTAATAACTGGCAAAAACATAAATAATCTTATTAGACTTGCCAATGATTGCCTTGGAGACATTATTATTTGGCTAACTGAAAATAAGCTTTCTTTATCAATAGATAAAACATCAGCAATGATATTTAGTAATATGAAGAGCACAATAAATGACATACCTTTAACAATAGATGGACAGATCATTCCTATCAAAAACTCTATTAAATATTTAGGGTTAGTTTTTAATAATTCTTTAAACTGGACAGAAAACATTAAAAATATTGAAACGAAAGCTCAAAAAGGAATGAATATAATGAGAGCATTATGTGGCACATGGTGGGGAGCAGACCCTATTTCACTTCTGTTAATTTATAAGGGTATTATAAGATCACACCTTGATTACTCATGTACAGTACTAAAACCCTGCAGTAAAGCCAACCTCGTAACATTAGACAAAATCCAATTTAAAGCTTTGTGGATTATCACAGGTTGTATGAGATCTACTCCTACTAATGCCTTATTAGCTGAGAGTGGAGAAATATTAGAAATCAGACGAAAAATCCTGTCTGCTAAATTTGATCTTAAAATCTCAGCTGATATAGAAAACTCTTTGAATGAAATATTGTCTGAGCTAGAGTTCAAAATCAATAATCAGATAGGAATGTGGAAATTGAAAGAGACACCATATCTTATTTACATTAAAAGTAAATTTGATCAAGATCTTAAACAATTATTTAAAGATAGTATTAAGTCCTGTTATCAGATTGAGCTAAAATATCAAATAGAAAGAATAAAAACAATATTCTCCGAAAACGAAAAAGGAGAAACATATAGTAATCAACAATTTCTTAATGAACTCTCAACCATCTATGAAGAATTCACTTGGATATTTACAGATGGGTCATTAGAACCCAGTTCAAGGGCAGTAGGGTTTGGAGTTCACATTCCATCAATAAATTATAAGTATGCATCTAGACTACATGATCATATACAAATATGCACTGCTGAAATTATTGCCATTAATAAGGCAGTAGAAGTTTGCTTAGAAAAAAATATTAAAAAAGCAATAATATTCTCTGATGCAAAAAGTGCAATCCAAAAATTACAAAGTACCTGTTGGGGAACAAATAACCACATTGTAAATTTAACTAAAAGATTAATACTTGAAGCAAATAAAGCAGGATTTGATATTATTATAGCCTGGATTCCAGGCCACTCAGGAGTAAAAGGGAATATTGTGGCAGATCAATTGGCGAATATAGGTAGAACCCTAAACATCCCAGCTAACATAAAAATTGATAAAATGGACTATCTTTCATTTCTTACTTAAACATTAATAAATGAATTTAAACTTGATTGGCTTAAACAGTTTAAACAAAAGGGAAAGTGGTATCAACAATGTCAAAGCAAATTCTCTATAAAACCATGGTTTCATAAGTTTGACTTTGTAGACCGTAGACACCTGACAACAATTATTAGGTTACGAACAGGACATTGTATGGCACCAGATCATCTATTTAAAATTAACTGTATTGATTCCCCTTTTTGTGAGTGTGGTCAAATAGGAAGTATAATACACATCTTGCTAGAGTGCCCTATCAATAAGACACCACTATTTGATTTATATCAAAAACTTATTAAAGATGGATGCCCAACGCCCATTTCAGTACAAAATATTTTCCACAATATCAATGCTAAAACCTTGAAAACGATTGGTAAGTTTATCAATATTTTCCAAATTAAAATGTAAGTAAAATATAAATAAATACCCAACCTAACCTATCCTTTAACCACTGATGTCCTGTCCAAGATGCCAAATTCCAGATATACCTTACATAGCTTAATAGATGGAACAAAAAAAATCTATATCATTAATGACATAATATAGAATTATTTTAGAATATCCACTATAAATTGTCCAAAATAGTTGAAGGGAATATGGTTATTTCCAGAATCTCTGTGAGGAGAATTCCTTTCTATAATTGAAATAAAAATATATACATGAGCTGGCCACGTACCTAAGAGGTGGAGGCCATAAAACGAAAGAAGAAGAAGAAGAATAGTATTCCGTAGCTTCGAATTCCATGGTCTTTCTAATACTGATTTTCTGTGCGAATATTTTATGTTAAATTTAATTTTCTAACCTTGTTTTTAGCGCTTCGAGTTTTGTTAGTTTTTAAATTGGTTATTTGTTGTTAATACGATTAATTTTTGGAGTAGGTCTATAGAAATTTTTGGTTGTTTTTCATAATACATATTAATATAAGTAGGGGAAGGGTGAGCAAGTCGACATAGTAGAAGGTAAAATGGATTTATTTTGAAAAATGTAAAAGGTATCATGAATTAACCCGGCACCTGCCACGTGGGGTACTACCAGCACCCCATAACACATTTTCACCAAATATTTCGTATTTCAAGTTTTGCAACACTGCTGCGCGTCATAGTAGCTTTCTATAATATTGTACAGCATAGATCTATTTGAGTTTGAAGTGGTTATTTAGTGGCATTCTGACCTTGTAGCTATAAAGTCGACTGGAGTGTCATCAGATCCCCATCTGGCAGTTTAAGTTTTAAATTTTTTTTTGTGTTTTTGATAAACAGGTTGGTATATTTACAGTTTTTATTGCAATAACTGATTTAAATTATTATATAGGCTGTATACTAAATAAATATTATTTTTTTTAGATATTTTACTTCACGCCCAATTTATTATGGCTTGGTACGAACAGGAACAAAACCGCTTGAGAGCTCTTCTAGAAGAGATGGAACAAGATGATATAGCAGAGATTGAGGATTCATCTGATTCTGAAGTAGATGCTACCCAGTTTAGCGACCACAATTCGGATTCAGAAATGTCAGCAGCTTCGGACGGCGAAGAATCTGTTTTAGATGCAAATACTGTTGTAGGTAAGGATGGGACTACAAAATGGAGAACTACAAGGGGGAATAGAAATGTTCGTACAAGATCGCAGAACCTTGTTGTTCATTTACCTGGTGTAAAACAGTGTGCAAAAAATTGTAAGACAATTTTGGAATGTTGGAACTTGCTCATAGATGAAAATATTCTTGAAATAATATTAAATTCTACAAACAAAAAACTTCAACAACAAACCGGTGATAAAAAAAAGCATAGTTATGAAACATGCATGGCTGAACTGAAGGCGCTGTTTGGTTTACTATATATTGCTGGGTCTATTCGTTCTAGACGTCAGAACATGGAGGATTTATGGTCAGAAGGTAGAGTGGGCATAGGCATTTTTAGAACAACAATGAGTCTCCATAGGTACTTCATGCTAATAAAATGCCTTCGATTTGACGACATAGACACACGCAGTGAAAGACGTAAAATTGACAAACTTGCTCCAATCCGTGATGTTTTTACAATTTTTCAAAATAACTGTGTAAACGTATATTCCATATCTGAATACTGCACTATTGATGAACAGCTGGTTTCTTTTAGAGGACGATGTTCATTTCGGCAATATATACCGAGTAAGCCAGCTAAGTATGGCATAAAAATATTTAGTATTGCCGATGCCAAAACATGGTACTCATTGACATTTGAAATATACGTAGGCCAACAACCTGAAGGACCTTATGCGGTATCAAACAGTGCAAATAACATAGTTATGCGGCTATCTAAGCCAATTTGGAATTCTGGTCGCAACATTACTGGAGATAATTGGTTCACAAGTGTTCCACTTGCCGTAGAATTGCTACAAAAGAAATTGACGTATGTCGGAACTATGCGTAAAAATAAAAGGGAGATACCTAAACAGTTTGTGGAAATTAAAAGAAGACCACTCAAAAGTTCAGAATTTGCATTTACCGACAATATGACAATTTTATCTTATATACCTAAGAGAAATAAAAATGTAATGATGTTATCGTCAATGCATTTAGAAGACGATTCTATTGATGAGAGCACAGGAGATAAGAATCTTCCAAATATAATTACATTTTACAACCAAACCAAGTCCGGCGTGGACAAGGTGGATGAGCTATGCGGTTCATATTCCACTGCCAGAACATGTCGAAGATGGCCATGTGTTGTATTTTTTAGAATGCTCGACATAGCTGGCATCAATAGCCACGTTATCCACACTGCGAATAATATTAACAACAAAACAATTGAACGGAGGATTTACCTGCAGGACTTAGGGTTCGATCTTGTGAAAGATTGGTTGAAAGTCAGATCAGCTAACTCACACATTCCGCGTACAATACGTGAGAAGGCAATAAAATATATTGGAGGCTCTACTGAATCAAACGAAACAACAGAACCGCCCAGAAAAAAGGCAAGGTGCTCTATTTGTCCAAGGAAAGATGACAAAAAAACAAACTTTTTCTGCGAAAAATGTTACCAACAGATGTGCCTAAATCACATGAAACATATTTGTGAAAAGTGTTTTAACCAAAAGGAAGAAGAACAAGAATCCGATGATAGCTGCTAATGAGTTTTACTTAATTTGTTTATAATAACTTTTTAGTTTTATTTTTTAACTTTTATAATATTAGTAGGTGTTAATAAAACATGTTTTTTTTTATATTTTTGTATTACTCAGCCTATTATTTTGTTTATAAACACGTAGATCACAGAAAAGTTTTAAGGGGTACTATGAGCACCCCACGTGGCAGTTGACGTTTTGCAAAGCCACGTGGCAGGTGCCGGGTTAAAAGCGCCATAATACAAACAGAACATTCTTTTTTAATATTTATTAAGTGAAAAACAAAAACAAAACTTCCTTTCAAAACTGTAAATGTAAAACAAAAAGAGTCAAAATGTCATCTTGCCCCACCCTAGAGGGCTAAACGGCATATACGTTGACTTATACATAAAGTGATGATGGATTTTGATTTTATCCCAAACTCCGAAAAAGAGCTTTTCACTATTTTCAGGCCGGTCGCAGGATTAACGTGATCTGAACTAGTCGTTACACAACTTTTATCATTTGCATTACTTTCTTGACTAACGTAACCATAATTTTAGATACAAACATAGATATTAGATTGATATTCTACTAGTGAAGAAAAAAATAAACTTTGAAATAAAACTATGACTGTGGAATAGGTAATCATCATTTTGATGCGTAAAACTGTATTACGTGAGCTTGTGATATTTACATATAGTTCATTTTGTTTTATTGCATACATTGTAAACATTGTTAATCTTATTGGGCAGCAGCCTGTTGAAAAAAACTAAATAAATAAAGACATTTCTATCTAATATTTGGTGAAAAAAAACACATATTTCAGAAAACGTTTTTTGAGTGTACGTTGGAATTAAAAAGCTCCAATTAATAATCGATATATAGGATGGAGGTATTTGCCAAAATATTAGAGGGAGTCGAGTACTTTACTAATCTTTATCCATTATCGGACTGATGTTACCGTGTTTGATTGAACATTTTTCAAATCCTATTAGCCTGAAAAAAGAGTGTTGTATCTGCGAAAAATTAATGTTTTTAATGGAAAAATGCTTTTAATTCTCCTTTAAATATTTATATAAATTTTTTCATAAAGTAGTTGAATATCAAAAATATTATTCTTTTAAAAAGTGTGTAGAAACCATAGGTAAATTAAAAAGAAAAATAAAAAAATCAGGGTTGTCTTATTTTAAAAAATTTTGATGAAGTCAACTGGTTTAAACATTTTTTTAAACTGCTTATGTTTTTTTTTATTGAGGTTAATGCGTCGACAATTAATGGTCATTGGTATGCTACACAGAATTATTCTGTCTCCGGCTTCTATATACCATGTAGCTTCGCCTACCTTCAAAAATGTTTAAAGTGTTTGTTTGTCTTTGTGTAGTGTATTGTTATTTCCATTTTATATTTATGACATTCCACTCTTGTCGGATAGGCCACAATTTACCAAATGCCCCTGAAGATGATCTAGTGATCGAAAGTACTTGGGCAGGATTAAATTAATACTGTGCTCGATATTTGCCTTGTATATCATCAAAGTTCATTTATTCGAGCATTCAACCTTACATATTATATCAACTTTTAATATATTTCTTCATTACGTCGTAGACTAATTTCATTACGTATTCATTAAGTCGTAATTACAGTGGTTTTTTTTTAATTAAGTTACCGTGTCTCGGCTGCAATGACCATTGACACAAACAATATTGTGTACAATAATTGAAGCTATTAGTGCATGAAGGTGTTAACTCAGTTTTTTAAAAAATGCCAAAAATGGTATGCATGAAAGTGTTAACTCATTTTCTTGCTTTAGTAAAGACTTTGGTGCATAGATGTCGCTAGAGACCCTAAAAACCAATGTTGAAAACACTTCAATTAAAGCTTTGTCTAAAGTAGTCCGAGCAAGAAGGTGTCAACTCTTGATAGTTGTACGAGAAGGGGTTAACTTGCTGTATTCAGTATACATTAGTTTGTTTATATTATGCACGTGTTTTTCGGCGGTGCTGTATTGCTGTGAATTGAAAGTGAATTTTGTATTTATTGAGTTGGGCAAAAACAGTAAGTACTCCTTTCACATTATTTGCTTAATATTATCGCTAAACTTATAAAAAAACTACTTTTTACTTTTATACATAACCTCAAAATGAAAAAATACTCTGAAACTGTGTAAATAATGCTAGGATTTTAAATTTCAGCTTTGAAAATACTCTATAATGGGTGAACATACAAGAACTATTATTATTATGAAGCTAGCTATGGATGCTGCTAAAATTAGTGACCAGGAAACACAAATCGAAGAGGACCCATTTTTAGATTCTGGATCAGACTACACCCCAGAATATGATTTCCCCTCAGACGAAGAAAGTTCTAAAATTTTAAATAGAAAGAGAAGACGATCCGTTGTTAAGAAAGGAAAACAAGGTAATAAAATATCAAATCAAAATGCACGTACGGTTTTTAAAAACAAAAAGCAAAGTGTAATACGATCTGGTCGTATTACTATGGTATTTTAGTAAATATGTAGATAATATGTTCGCTTTAGAAAACCAGAAAGTACACAGTATAAAATGATTGAATGGTTGTCTTGATTTAAAACAAAACATTGCTTTTTATCCCTAGAAAATATAACGTAATAAATAATCAAAATATTCTTTTCATTCACGAAAATATAAAAATAATCTAATTTTTGTCTCATGTATTTCTACACAATTCAATGTTTTCTTTAGAAGTCACAATGTTCTATATTTTGGTAAGTAAAAACTTTTGTATTTTTAGAACAAAAGAAAAAGCAAACATAAAATTTTATTGACGTAAACGACCCTATTCATATGATTGAAAATGAACCAAAAAATATTAAAATCGAAGTAGTAGAAGAACAAACACAATATATTATTGACCTAAATGATCCTATTCATATGATTGAAAATGAACCAAAAAATAATATAACCGAAGAGGTAGAAGAACAACAGATTACTGGTAAGACTTAAGCAAATTGTATGGTACCTACTTGATAATAAAAATAAGCGAAGTTTAACATTATTTTGGTCAGGAAACTTGTTTTTCTGCTAGATAAATGTTTATTTTTTTAGGCATTATGGGAGAAGAAAATGTAAACATTCCTGAGGTTAATGTCAACCAACGACTAATAAGTGGTAAAAAATCAAGGAAGCGTAAAGCTCACCCACAAAATTGGAAAAGAAACATAAATATGTTACAAAGAGAAAAAGGAGAAGCATATACTGACTATAAAAATAGACACGTCCCAAAAAAATCGTCTGCAGTTGGAATACCACTGAGCACAGCAAAATGCAGACTAAAATGCAATATCAGCTTTGCCGATACGGATCGAAATACTTTATTTAATAAATATTATTCACTGCCTACCATTGATGAAAAAAAAACGTCTACCTCTTTGGTTGCCTTAAACCATTTGATGTTAAACAACCAAGTTGTACAAATGCTGTTCGCCAAAAATCGTTCAAATATTTTGTAACTTTAGATGGACAATCAAAACAAGTGTGCAAAAGTGCATTTTTAAAATTATTTAATGTCGGAAAAAAGAAAATAGAGCGAATTCGTAATCAAATTTCTCAGGGACAAGCTATCCCAAGTAAAGATCAGAGGGGTCGCCATATGAACCGCAAAAATCAAACACCCAACGAGCAGCTTGACATAATTCGTCAACATATTAAATCGTTGCCTGCAGAAATGTCACATTATTTGAGAAATAAAAATGAACATCGTCTGTACTTATCGCCTATGCTGTCAGTAAACAAAATGTATGAACAATATAAGAACCAGTGTTCTGAACAAAATCTGCAATTTGTTAAAAACAGTCGATGCAGACAAATTTTTGTTTCCGAATTTAACTTTGGTTTTGGATCTCCAAAATCAGATACCTGCAAGGTTTGTGACTCTAAAGAAAATAATGACGAACACGTTAGGCGCTACAAAGCAGCATTTGAAGAACAGAAAAAAGACAGAAATTTGGCAAGTGAGGGTACCATTTTGTACATAAATTTTGATATGCAAAAAACATTGCCTTTACCAAAGCTGTCTACCAGTGTTGCCTTTTATCTTAGACAAGTGTGGCTATATAATTTGGGTATTCATTGTGTAAGTAAAGGTGATAGTCTTGGTAATGGGTTTTTTTCACCTCTGGACTGAGGACAAAGGTGGTAAAGGTCCAGAAGAAGTGGGAAGTAGTATTTTATCGTTCTTTCTAAACATAAATATTGAAAATAATCATTTAGTAGGCTGGAGCGATTCTGCAGGTGGACAAAATAAGAACTTTTTTGTAGTTTGTTTATGGCATTAACTAGTCCGACAAGGGACTTTTAAAATTATTGACCATAAGTTCTCTGAGGTTGGCCACAGTTTTATGGATATTGACAGAGACTTTGGGGCTGTCGAGAAAGTTATCCCAAAAGCTCAAAATATTTATACGGTAGACCAGTACATGACGTTAATGAGGGAAGCTAGAAAAAGGAATCCATTTGGGTTAACTAGAATGAAAGATAAATTTATTTATTTAAAAGAATTGCCACGAAAGTTAAGTTTGTTTGACAGAAAGAAAACTAACAAGGGGGAAAAGATACTTTACCGCAATATACGATGGATAAGAGTTGATGAATTTGGTATAACAAAATATAGATATTCACTAGATCAGCACGAAGAGTGGAAAGAAGTAGATATTATTAAACACAAACCAACCCGTGCAACAGAAATACACGAAGATCTGTTAGTTCCATTAAATAAATCAAGGTCTATAGCAACCAAAAAATTTGATAACATTCAAGAGCAGCTCCCATTTATTCCGGAGAATTTACGGGGATTTTATATGAATTTAAGTCGATCTGAAAGTGATTAGTATTAAGTATAGTTACCTACTTTTATATTTATCAATTACCACATTTTTGTATTTCTTTTCATCAATAAATATGAGTTAATTCTTTCTTTATTGGTCATTATTTCGAATAATAAAATAAATGACTGTGCATAAAGGTGCTAACTCAATTTTTTTGTAAAAAAGATTAAAAAACACATATTAACATAAAAAAAATTTGGTACAATCTAATCGTCCTTTCAAAATTACTTTTATTGTCTGTATATCATGCAATTTGATTTTAATTTTATGTTAAACAAAACAAGCTCCGACAATATAACTTTAAACCTTAATATCTCAAAAGTGTTAAAAATTGACTTAACACCTTCATGCAGTAATAGCTTCAATTACAATAAGCACATGTTACTAATTGCTACAGTTAATCTATAAGCTTAGAACCTATGACTAAATAATAAAACAGTTTTATCACTAAGTTATAAGTTAAAGATAAAGTACATGGAAAACAAGGGGTCATATTCTGTTGAACAACTGAATGTTTTTCAATAAACCAATTAGGTTAAAGACTTGATCGGGTGAGTTTAAAACGTCTTTGATATTTAACTTAACTTTATGTTACACTCCGTGTTTTGCGTGCCGGGGACACTCGATCAGGATGTGTTTCACAATTAATACACTAAATTATTATAATATAAACTACAGACACTAAATTATTAAAACTATTATAATATTAGAATAAACTTAAATTTTATTATATTATTCAATGTATTTTCAGTTGTGTACTAAAGTAAGTAAAGTAAAAGTTTATCTGCTATATTGTGTATTATAAAATATTATTGATAGTTTCGTGCAAAAACCATTAAGTTTTGTCTAGCTCCTCAACATTTTATAAAAAGATTTGTTTAGTAGAGTTTTTGAAAAACTACAAAGAGACTATTCTCTTTTTTAAAACTTTTAAAATTGTTTCATGTTTAGATTTCAGAAAATAAGAATACCATTGAAAAGTTAAATAAACTTTTTAAAAGTTTGGAAAAGTGTCGAATTCGTTCGAAAATGTTTTCGGAAGTTTGTAAAAGTATTGGAAACTTCATCGTGATTTGTTTCAATCTAAGTTTTTTGTTATGGATTTAAAAATAACCAAAAATTCAGATATAGCATAATTTAAATTATAACTGAATCATTTTTTATTATTCCTAATAATTTTTTGGTAGGTATAAATTTTAAAGAGCACCAAATTCGAAATAACAAAGCTTTGAAACTGTTATTGTCTTATAATGCGTATATAATTCAACCGCAGTGGCGGCTTTTGGGGGTAGGCAGGATAGAGCGGGCCTACTCAATAATTTTAAGAGCTTTAAAATTAAAAAACAAAATTAAGTTAATGCATGTAAGTAACTTTTAAATGTATTAAACCACTCAATACATTAACGTCTGTTAAAACAACTATGTTATTATATTACGACAGAAAGCATCGAATCGTATTCTGGCATTCGGATTATAAAAAGTTTCAATTTCTGGAATTGGGTGACAATAGAAAATTTACAGAATAAGGCGCTAAATTTCCACAAAAAGCCTTGGACTCATTTATGGATACATATGAACCACTTTTTAATAAATCTTTATTAAAAACCGAACTGGAAATCACTTTTTCTGCTATTCATTATGAAAATTTTCAAGATAAGAGAACTAATTAAAAGTATGTTAGATAACGAAACCGATAAAATTCTTCTGAAAGCTATAAGTTATTTTGTTTACTTGCTACAATACCTGCAACAAGCGCTTCAGTTGAAAAAAACGTTCTCCACTTTAAAGTGAATAAAGTCATCTCTTCGATGCGATTTTGGCGCAAAATCTGCTTGCATCACTGTCTACTGTATCAATCCAGAAAGACATCGTTGCTCAATTAATGGAAACGGCCGACACATTTATGAACGAGTAATTGACAAATTTGCACAAAGCAAAGAGAGAAGAATAAACCTGCTCTATAAATAATAAAATATGTTTGTAATCTACGTCTATATTTTAGTTCATAATTTTATGTAGTTTAAAAATAATATAATTAAATGTAAGTCTCTTACAGTTACCTTATAATTTTAAGTATTTTTATAAATAAAAATAAATTTATATTTGCATATTATGTAAAAGAAAAGTAAGTGAAAGAAATAGACAACAGATGTAAACAAGAGCAATATAAGCAACAAAGAGAAAAAGAAAAGAACAAAAAAAGAGAGGCTGCGTGCGCGAGATAACGGCCTAGAATGACGTACCACGCGCGTAAGTCGAGAGTGCGTTTAGTTTGCAGGCATTGTAATAGTGGCTTCTCACGATCGGCGATTCTACAGATCATCGCGGACAGCCGATCAGCACGGACGACAACGCACCGCAGACAGAGCTCTTCCTACGGTCCGTGACAGTCTGTGTAGGTCCGTGACAGTATTGTTTGATTATATCATAATAAGGCCACTCAGGCTTGTAAACATCATCAGCCCCACTTCCAGTTCTAATCGATTCTCCAACTTTTGTTTTTTGCCTTTTGTATGTCGGCAATAAATTATTTCTCTTCTTTTTTAATTCTTTAATCGAAATAGTACTATTCTTCAAAAGATTTTTTATTCGGTTCTATACATCGTATATATCGGTTTCGTTTCTCATGCTCTGGTGCCGTAGAATTCCATAAATTTGTTTCATTTTGATACAAATTTAAAAAATCAAAAATAACTTCGTTTGTCCATTCCATTTTTTAGCAAAAAACTGCAAAACAACTTTGACAACACTACAGACAACTACTCGTGTCAGAGAATGAAAAACTTCTGACTTGCAGTTGTCTGTTAAAACACAGACGCGCTAGGATCGCGAGCACAAGCATATACTCACCTTTGATGTTACCGACTCTAGATGTAAAGGACGCACCAGCACGGACGTGCCTGTGCTACCACGGACGAGATCTTTCCCACGGTGTGTGGTGCGGGCACGTTTACGTCCGCAATATCACCGACCGTGGGAAGCCGCTATAACACGGATGCATCCGGAGGCAAGGCCCTCAGGGGAAACTGAGTTCAGATGTACTCCGTTTTCTCTGAATCTAACACACGCCAGGTATGATTCATCTTTTACGGTCTTTAGAAGACTCCCACTCTCACACAAAAAAAAATATGAATTAAGGAAGTCATGGATCTTGAGGGTGATTACTTTTCTCTTATGCAAAGTCACTTTTAGTCTTACCACCAATAGGATAAATAGGTTTTCAAATATTTTAAGGAGGGAACATAACCCCTTCCTCTGGATCCACCGCTGATTACACATAGCTATATGTAACTTGCTGGCTTGGCCTACCCAAAATTTAACCACATCAGTCGCCAGATTTCAACCGTTGTTTAAACTCTTAATTGTTGTGATTATGAAAACTCTGTAAATACACGACATTAGACATTGGAAATTTAAGAGAACTTAAGAAATTGACACTTTTTCTTAATAACAGAGGTAATAAAAAAATAAAATTCATGAATGCTTGAACTTTCCAGTGAAATCTCTGTCTGATGGTGTGTCTGATGATGGTCTTTATTATTTAAAATTTATGGTTTATGGTAATGAAAGGGAACGGACATGACAGATGTCTATATTATTAAAGTATAATACCTTTAGACTAAAACTCGACCCGTTCCAGCATTTCCTCAAAATCCAATAAATATTGCCAAATATTGAGGTGGTGGACTTTTTTGAGTAACCAACACTGTACGCATAAAGGCACAAATATATACACACATACAGTAGGATTTTTAAATTAGATATACACACTATAAAAGACAACAATGTACGCCGTTGACTTTCCACGAACCACCGTCACTTTGCCAATAATTTGTCATTATACGGTGGTTGTTTAAAGCAATAATAGCGTGGATTTCAATTTATTTTTGTAAACATGTCTGTTTATACACCCGCAGGAAAGGTTCCAAAAATAACATGGTTTTATGGTTCCAATGGAGTTTTGTGAAACTCTAATAACGAAGGCTAATCATGAACCCAGTTTTATTAAATACATTTTATTTACTGATGAATTTTTATACCAGATGAATATCTGACGCCAGCTGGGCATCTTATTGAGAACTAGAATACTTAAGTGCTATGTTTTCTCCACCTTGCTCTATGGTGTTGAAGCCTGGACAATGACAGAAGCATTATAAAAAAGAATACAAGCACACGAACTCTGGTGTTACCGTAAAATGCTCAGAATATCCTACATGAGCCATACAACAAATGCGGAAGTCTTGCGGAGGATGAATAAGGAAGGAGAGCTCATGCTTATAATAAAAGAACGGAAAACACAATATTTTGGTCACATCGTAAGAAATCTAAAGTATGAACTGCTCCAACTTATAATCGAAGGCAAAGTTAATAGCAAAAGATGACCAGGAAGAAGACGCAACTCTTGGCTTAAAAAGCTACAGCAATGGACGAACATGACCTCCATAGAACTATTCAGGGCTGCTTCAAATAAGATTAAATGGGCAAATGTAATGGCTAACGTCCTTAAGGATAAGTCACCGTAAGAAGAATAAGATGAATCTTTTAATTCGTTAGTAGGGAGACACAATTCATTAATTATGAGGTATTGGAGCGGGAAAATCAGCACAGAAGTGTTGTTTACCGAACTCAACGTCCTCAAAAAATCAACGTCTGAACTGGTATTTTAGGAGACCACATAATAGATCTGGGAGGTTATGAGCACGATGACTGGGTGGATTGAGTAACTCAGAAGCCGCGTTCATGCCCACATCTGGTCTTAAGTCCGGATAAAAGAGGAGGGTTGATGGGCCAGGTTAGTATCCTACCAATTGTAAAAGAAAACAAGGCTCAAAGAAACGATATGAAGCCTCGGAACCAGATGGAACCTAAGATGACGAACCACGCAAAGAAAAGGAAAGCAAAAAGGAAAAGTACACACAATAAGAAAGGTAAAGGCCAAAGAGAATATAACCAATATTTCCTAGCATAAAGTTGAGTGTAGTAAGAAGAACGAGTACGAGCAGACGTAGGTATAAATAACTGCCGGTATATCTCCGAACCAATAATACGTATGAACATCACAATACACTAAATTAAAAAAATTAAATGTCATATTTATCTATAGCCCCGAGGACTGCAAACATAAGGAAGAACGAGAGGCATTCTACGAACAATTGCAAACCATCCTAGATGAAATATCTCATAAAGAGCCGTTAATTTTTATGGGTGACTTTAATGCACGAATCAGAAATTAAATAGTTCCATAAGTAAAACAAAGATTTATTGAAAACTATGTCAACGCAAATGGAGAACTCATGGGTAATCTCTGTGCTTTTAATGAACTCAGAATCAATAATACATTTTTCGACCATAAACTCCAGTATAAATACACATTTAAAAACTCCAGGGGACATAAATCTATAATTGATTTTATTGTCAATAATAGAAAAATCCACCCAACGCAAACTCTAGATATCCGCACTTTAAACTCAGCAGACGCAGGGAGTGAACACAAACTAATACTAGCAAAGATCTGAATGAATATAACACTAAAACAAAACTTTCTACAGGAAATCACCGACGAGTTAGGAAGAATACTTTCCTAAATCGGGTTATCAGTGGACCAGGCCATATTAAGTGGCCTGCGCGATAGGTCTTACACCCATTTCTTTTTTGGGGACATTTAAAAAGCATCATCTATGATGATCTTAAGACTAGAGCCTAAAATTTTTAGGAATTAAAAAACTGAATAAGAGTAGCCTTCAAATCTGTTACAGCAGAAACTCTTACATCTGTCGGCAGTCGGAAAGTTTTTATGACATATTGGGAAATTGTTCAGTCATAAAGAATCATTTTTTATTTTATTAATATTTTTTTTTTATTTTCAATGAGAGTATGATTTTTGTTTTATGTTTTTAAAGAAATATGCTTTAAAAATATAATGATCAGTATGTTTTGTCGAACTAATGTTATAAGAAATATATCAGGTATACGTAAGCAAAACAAAACTCGACCGACGGAGATGCATATCCCTTGGCTTGTTATGTATCACTAAATGGTTTTCGCGTTTTCGTTTTTTCGTATTTTGTCTATAGTAAAATTCAATAAGCGATGCAGGAAAATGTAAACATTAAATCGTGTCCGAACCGGTATGACCCGCCGATAACTTCGCCAGACGAAATAAAGATGGACATTTCGGTTAGTTTTTAAATATTTTTGAAGAACTGTTACTTGCATTTATGCATAAAATATTCATTAATTTTATAAATCGGATTATTTTTTCACTTACTATGTATTCAGTGAAAACATTAATTTATTTACTATGCAGTAAACACGAATATTTGAGAAAAGAAAAAAAAATAATAAAGTGTCATAATTATAATGTTACTTATCGGAACGAGTAGACTCATTTGGAACACGTTTAACAATTATCTGTTAAATTTATCGTTGTTTATATGCCTTGCATCGCTTAATGGAATAAGGTATAGAAGTGTAAGGTGTCGGAGGGGTCTAATTACCTCGCACACGGCAATGCTGCCAATTTTAGCGGTTTATGTAGTTTGCAATATCTAATCCCAAACTTTTTGTGTTATGCGGTTGGTTATTATTCTTGTTAACAAATACTTAATAACACAAAAACGCATAACACAAAAACTTAATTTATATCAACCGGTTGAACAGGCGGGATTTAGAAAAGGGTTTGGCGCTAATGATCACTTACAAACCATCAGAACACTAGTAGAAAAAACCACAGAATATAATGTACCTTTACATATGGCATTTATCGACTTTCATAAGGCTTTCGATAGTATTGAGACTAGGTCCTTTTTGTCAGCCCTGAAGGATGCTCGAATAGACTCACGGTACACTACACTCATTAAAAACATTTATGAACAGGCCACATTCCACATCAAAATCAATGAAGACGTAAAAACTGAAAAAATGCGCCTTGATAAAGGTATTAGACAAGGTGATACTATTTCACCAAAGCTTTTTACCTTAGCATTGGAAAATGTATTCAAACAGCTTGACTGGGAGGAAAAAGGTCTAAACATTGATGGTGTACGTTTGAGTCATTTGAGGTTTGCGGATGACATAGTATTATTTAGTACAGATATCAAGGAACTGGAGCAAATGTTGAAGGAATTAAACCAACAGTCAAATAAAATAGGTCTCAAAATGAACCTTCAGAAAACAAAAATAATGAGTAATTTACAAACTAATCTTGTTATTGACAATGTCAGTCTTGAAAATGAAGACCACTATATATATCTTGGACATACCATTAAAATCGGCAAAGAAAATCAAATAGCCGAAATAAAAAGACGCATACAACTGTCTTGGGGAGCTTTCGGCAAATTAAGCTTTATTTTGAAGAATAAAGATATACCAATGTGTCTAAAACGTAGAGTTTATGACAAATGTATCTTGCCTGTAACTATATATGGACTGGAGACCATGGCCTTCACAAAGAAAACCTTAGAGCAGCTCAGTACAACCCAAAAAGCAATGGAGAGGGCCATGCTAGGGATTAGTTTGAGAGACAGGATTCGAAATAACGTCATTCGTGAAAGAACAAAAATTACGGATGTCTCAGAACGTATTGCAAGGCTCAAGTGGCAATGGGTCGGACACGTTGCCCGAGATAATCCCGAAAAATGGACACAAAGATTAACAAACTGGAGACCAAGAGAGAACAGGCGAGGAGTAGGCAGACCGCAGAAGAGGTGGACAGACGATATCAAACAAGTCGCGGGCAAGCAGTGGATGAGAATTGCCAAAAGTAGAAATCGATGGAAGCAAATGGAAGAGGCCTATGTCCAGCAGTGAACGAACACAGGCTGAAGAAGAAGAAGAAGAAGAATCCCAAACTTAACGTACGTATATATTTTGCTATTGTTACTAAAGTTGCAAAAAAGTTGCAAATTCTCTTTTTTTTTTTAGATATCTGTAGCTTTCAACTTCCACTTTAATTGAAGTGGATTGCAAATCCGTTCAATATAGTACTATGAGAGCAACGTCATAAATACGTATTATGTTATTTCTTTTGTACATATATTGATATTTTATTATGTTTTACATTGCAGGTATATTTTATTTTTAATCTAATTCGAGGTCTTTATGTTTCACATATAAAAGGATGTGAACAGATCTGCAGTCGCAGGGTAAGAATTTCTACGAGAAACATATATAAGCAGTTGAAAACTGGAAAGTATATAATCACATACGAGCACTCAAAGTTCATATATCGAATACGTGAGTATAAGCTTTTTGCCGTATACCGAACACAGTTGCAAGTGGATTTTCAAGGAGCTATTGCATATACGAATCAAAGATAGAAATTTTAGGTCGTCATAGTCGGTAGCAATATATGATAGAAAAGGGTCAAAAGGTTTTACTTATAATAACGTATTTACCAAAATTTTAAAGAAATTTTTTCTTTAAGTTTTAAAACAGTTACAGAAATACCATAGACATAAATTTTTTTTTTCGTTTTAGGCATTTTCTACCTTTTATTTTACCATAAAGTATATTTCTTAAAAGTTTAAATTTTTCATTATTCGTAATGTAATATTATGTCCCAAATATTCGTGATTCGTGATAAACTTCTTGATTTTATCAAGTTAAAATTTCGTATTGTTTTTCTAGTTGTTCGAGAAATTGTGGATTTGTTTTACGATACCTCAGTTATATTTTCAGAATGTGTCAGCAACACCACATTTCGAATGCTTCTAGGTTTTTAATTAGTAATTGTGTTCTTATCCAAGCTTCAATTTTAGATAAAAGGGTAAAAAAAGTAAAATATCGTAGCATTCTCATCTGCAGGATTATATTGATATTGCTATCACAAAAAGTTGTCTTGTTGTACGAATGTATTCTACTATAAGAGTAAAAACTCTTAATTATTTATTTAAAAGCTGGTATTATTTTTATATGAAAATAAGTTACATGTAAATTTATCAATTAATATAAATATTGTGTGTATGCAATCAAATTACGGTACATGTGATGTTGATCTAACACTTCTGCCTCTTCCACAGTGCACTGGGGGAACTCAGGGGGCAAAAGCTTCTTAAAGTTGCATAGTTGAGTTTTACACAAAAATACTGGAGTGCTTATCGCGCTGATCTATACAAGACTAAGGTTGAGGTGCGTGTACTATGGTAGCTTCGCTTCTCTTAAGTCTATTAGGGGCGAACTGTACAGGGCCGTATTAATTTACGATTATAAGACATAAACATACATTAATTAAATAATTAAATATAAAAATAAAATAATAAGAAATACTTAAATACTTAAGAAGAAAAAATAAGAATATGTGTGGAGGGACGTAACACCTGTTTTATTAAAAGTTGATCGTGTTAATTCTATACAGCATCTTATGTCTTTTGTTTGATTAGCATCTTCCGTTATGTACGCTCCAAGGTATTTGTACAAAGATATTTTCTCGATTTCTATATTATCTAGTATAGGTTGTTTATCTCTAAAAAAATAATATTTTGTTTAGTGCTATTACAATTTTGTAAAATATTGCAATACATATTGAGTTGTTTAGCAAAGTGTTGCAGTTCTTGGAGAGTTTCTTCAGAAAGGATTCTGTTTATTATAAGGACTTTACTTACTTCGGAGAGCGCTAATTCATTTATGGCCTTACTATATAAATTTAACAAAAATGTTGGAAGTATACAAACTTGGCACAGCCCATGGTGAATCTGGATGTCCTTGGTCAGTTTACCTTTAACTTTCACTTTTGCTGTTCGATTACATTACAGGTAACACATGATTCTAATGTCTCTGTTGTCCATGTTTTTGTGCAACAAAATTTTTTTAAGACGATTATACTGGACTCTATCTTTTAGAAATCAATAAAACAGGCATATATTAATAAAGGCAGAATACTGCAATTATCAAGACGAAGTACAAAGTGGATTAAGACCTGGTAGATCTTGTACAGATACTGTGTTTTGCTTAAACAGATCACAAAAAAGAAAAAAGCAAAAAATAAAGACGTAAATATCATTATTATTAATCTGCAAAATACCTACAATATAGTGCCCATATCTGAACTTTGGGAAGTACTTAGAGACGCTTATATAAATCACTTGCTCATAAAGATATTACAAAATGTATATAATGGATCGACATTTCAATTTAAAATAGGCAACATCGTATTACTCGGACTTGCTAAAACGAAAGAATTAAGTCAAGGTTGTTGCACTTACTCAACACTATTTAAAATGTACATAGTAAAAGCGTTACATACTCAAATAAGAAAGTATCATAGTATGGAAATATAATTGAATAATACCTGCCTGCATGCACTTTAATTTGCAAATTATTAGGTTTTTAAAGCAAACGAAAACAAAACGAACAAATATCTCAGCATTAACCCTCTAGTGCATGAATTAAATTTTAAGTAAATAAATTCCTCATAATTTTAGAATAGAGAAATGTGGTTATAAAAAGTAGAAATTTATTGTTATAATTTAATTTAGATAATAAAAATAAAGCCTGCAGCCTAAAACAGGTTGGCCGCCTATAGGCAGACTTGTGCAGTAAATATATAAAATCGTAGCATGTAGTAGTTACTTTTATTAAACCAAACACAGCAAATCTTTTACTAAAAAAAAAACATGTTGATGAATAAAAATATCTGTTAAGGAATAGTATTCAAAGAAGCAACAGATAACAAAAATCTGAAGGAATAATACAATCCAGAAAAGCTATTCTAGCCGTAGAAATTAAAAGCAGCATAGAAAAAGCCTGAGCTACTTTTGTAAAAATAAGAAACGTACTTTGCAGTCACGATCTGAATATTGAGCTACGCGTTCGAATAACATATTGGTATATTTTTCCAGTGCTACTGTATGAGGCGTAAGCGTATACCTTAGGTAAGGCGATGCTTAAATGCTTGGAAGCCTTTAAGATGTGGTTTTACGGATGACTACTACGAAAAGAGTTCAACATCAAAAGATGATAAACATTTTAAAAGAGGCAGACCTGGATGACAAAGACCTCAGAATAATTTCAGAACTCTACTGGAATCAGACCGCATACATGAAAATTAACGAAGAAGAAACAGATCACATATAAATACTACGTGGAGTTAGACAGGGATGTATCCTATCGCCGTTGATATTTAATATGTACTTAGAGAAAAATTTTAACGAGGCTCTTTACGGAATAGACGAAGGCATCCTTCTAAATGGTGAAAGAGTAAACAATGTTAGATATGCCGACGACACCATGGTGATAGCAGATCGTTTAGAGGTACTTTAGAGGCCAATGGACAGAATAAACGAGTACAGTCAACAGTACGGACTAAACATTAATACCCACAAAACGAAACAAATGATTATCAGCAAGGAGAATATAAATGGGACTCATCTATACGTTAATGGGACGCATATAGAGCGAGTAAAACAGTATTGTTACCTGGGAACTATTAACGAAAGGCAAGAACGGTCTTTAACAAAATGAGCGGCATCTTCAAAAGTCACAACATATCCCTTGATACAAAAATGAGACATTTGAGATGTTTTCTCTTTGTTGTTGTACGGGGCGTAGGCATGGACGCTTACAGACACCACTATTAAAAAACTTGAAGCATTTGAGATGTGGCTTTATAGAAGAATGCTGAGAATATCATGGAAAGCAAGGATCACGAACAAGGAAGTTCTAGAAAAAATGAAGAAGGAACCAGAGTTTGTGTTTACGATCAAATGCATAAAATGGCAATATCTGGGACACGTTATGAGAAATCAGCACCGTTACTCCTAGCTACAGTTTATACTGCAAGGTAAAGTCAAAGGTAAGCGAGGACCCGGTAGAAGAAGAATATCATGGCTGCGGAATTTAAGAACATGGTTTAAGAAAACCTGTTTCAAGCCGCAGCGACCAATATTATGATTGCCAATATGATTTCCAACATCCGAAACGGATAGGAACCAGAAGAAGAAGAAGAAGACTACGAAAAAGCAGGGTGGTTGGCAGAGTTAGAAATGAAAACGTTTTTACTGGCCTGAACCAAACAACATAAGTGGTGGATATAATCGAAAGACGCAAGCTGAAACACGGATATTATAAGACACATTATGAGATACCCTAAAAAATATAAACTTTTACTTTTTTTTTAAATCTGATTATTTAGGGAAAGATCCAAGGTAAACGTAGTCATGATCCAAGTCACGATAGCTAATATGGTAAATGGTAACCAACATGAAGTCAAACAACGATAACGGTCATGTAACTAGAAGAAAAAGAAGAAGAAGAAGAAAAGCAATAGAACATCTTTAAAAAATCCTGTGGAAAAAGACTAAATTAATATAGATATAGGAGTATAATACCTATAAGACTCTGATAAATAGTGTGCTATTATAAAAAGGCGATTAACACAGAGAAACAGAAGAAAGATAGAAGCTACGAAAATGGATGTAATTAGGCGAAAGCAAAGGATTTCGAGAAGTGAGTCAATAACAAGAAAGAAATTATGAAAGGCATGGAAATAGAACGTACAATAGTAGGTGACCTTAAACCAAAGCAGCTTATATGGTACGGGCATATCTAGTGAAAAGAAAATAAAAAATTCTCGAAAAAAGTTCCCGCATGAACACCTATAGGAAAAGAAAAAAGATGAACACCAACGAAAACATGGATGATAGAATTAAAAAAATCAATAAGCTTAAAAAAACGTAAAGAGGGACAATGGAAAAAAAAATTCAGCATGGAACAACGTCAAGATGACTACTTTAGAAGAATTGAGTTTTTCATTCTTCTTTCAAAATAAATAATTCAAAATAAGTTTTGTGAAACTCTAATAACAAAGGGTAATGATAAACCCAATTTTATTTACTGATGAATATTTTGTTTGGTTAGTAGGGAGAAAAAATCCTTTAATTACGAGGTATTGGGTGCGAGAAAATCAGTACAGAACTGTTGTTTACAAAACTCAACGTCCTCAAAAAGTTAACGTCTGGACTGGCATTTTAGGAGACCAGATAATAAGTTTATTTTTTATTGAGAGCAACTTGAATAGTGGAGTATAGTTTGATTTGTTACAGAATCATGTTTTTCCAGCCATTCTCAATCTTCCTGACGTAAATCTGCAGAATGTTTGGTTTCATCAAGACAGCTGTTAAGTTCACAATGCTTGAATAATTAGAGAGCACTTAAACAATACTTTCTTGAATTGAGTTATCAGTGGAACGTGCGATATTAAGAGGCCTGCGCCATATCCAGATCTTACACCCACGGATTTTTTTTGGGGGACATTTAAAAAGCATAATCTAAATGAAGTAATCGAATAAGAGAAGTCTCCAATTCTATTATAGCAGAAACTTTTATATCTCTCCGCAAAACTTTTTATAACAGATTGGGATACTGTTGAGCCGTAGAAGGTCAAATATTTAAAATATTTCTGTAGGGTATTTTATTATTTTTTATTTTCAATGAGAGTGTATTTTTTGTTTTATCTTTTTAAAGAAATGCGTTTTTATTTTTAATTCAACCACAAAAAATTGTTCACATTATTAAAAACCAATACAAATTCCCTGCCTTATAATGTTCAGTGTATTTTTATTAAGTTTATGGTATAAGAAATAAACTAAGTCTACGTAAGCAAAACAAAACTCGACAAACAGAGTTGCATATCCCTTGCTTTATTATGTGTTAGAAAATGGTTTTTTAGTTTTCAGTCTAGGAGTCTAAATGTTAGAGTGGCAGGGATCGGAGAATTACAATTACCTCGTACGAGTCAATGCTGCGGATTTTGACGGTTTATGCATTGCAGAGGAATTGGGAGAAGGAGAATATCATGGTTGAAGAACCTGAGGAAATGGTTCTCCACAACAACAACGAATTTATTTAAAGCAGCAGTTAATAAAATAATTATAGCCAGAATGATTGCCAATATTCGGAACGAATAGGCACTGAAAGAAGAAGAAGAAGAATGTATTTGCAATATCTAATCCAAAACTTACCATACTGTATAATGATACTAAAGCAGGTGTAGACACCTTCGACCAAATGTGTTCTAATATGAGTTCCAACAAATAAAACACGGAGAAGACCATTATTCATATTTTATGTAATGGTAAATTCAGCCAGCATAAACTCTTTATTATAAGGATCTGAAATTCTTAACATAAATTAAAAAATGGGGACTTGTTTGCAAATATGACATAGGAAAAGAAAAGAGGGGAAGATTTAAGCAAAAAAGAAACATGACCATCAACTATTGCAAGGAGTGCAAGAAGACAACTTGTAGAGAACACTGAGACATAGAATAATAAACAATAAAATAAGTACGCGCAGACAGAATCAGCCATATTTTAGTCAGAACCAGTGCTGTTCAGTAACATTTTGTCTGGTTTGCATAGCAAAGTTAACCTGGTTTAATTTATTTAAGGCAACTATAGACAGAATGTGCACTACATTATTCGTACTTTTATTTGAAAAATAGATTAAATTATTTGTGTACTAAATTTGGATAAAGTGTACTAAATTATTAATCTCTAAAAATTTAAATTACAGTTCTGACGTAGCTTGTCACAAATTTTTCAATTCGAGTCTATGTTTTCGTTTAAAATATGGCGATCGCGTGCTGACAAACTTCAAAGGCGGCATCTGAGAGTGGGCATTCTGATTGTTATTTATTTTATTTTGTAACTGAGATATTTTTTGTACCTTTTGTTTCTAAAAATATCCAAATATTATTTATAATTTTATGCTTTTGCTTTTATGGTGAGAATTTTAGTTTCTTTTTATCTTAAAATACAAAATTATAGGCTTTTTTCAATTAAGTAGTAAAACTAACGATATTCCCGTACTTTTGTTTGAAAAAAACGGTACCGTATTCTAGGGTTATAGTATATTACTTTATGAGGCGGAGAAGCATGACTTTTCTTGACGCGCCGAAAGAAGTGAAGCGCGTAATAGAGTCAAGCGCGTAAAGTCAAGAAGAGTCGCTTCTTTGCCGAATAAAGTATACTATTTTTTCTTCAAACGTAGCAATTTTCAACTATAAATAGTACAATTCATACGCTATTTTTACTCGAAATTAACTGTGACAACTATCAAAGTCGTCTAGATGTTAGAAATTAAAATAATTAAGTCGTCGGTGGGATTTGCGTCTTCCTGGTTTCAGTTCTTTGACAGTTGTTTGCAATTATTAAAGACAGCTTATTGTTGTTGCAACCGCAAGCGCAAATTTAGTGCGAAAATGGAAAACCTAAACGAAATTGAGTCCGCGGCTAATGATGCAGTAGCACGTTTGGGGCCCTCCAAGTCCGGAATAAAGTATCGGTTAGCGTACAAGCACTTCCAAGAGTGGTGCGATACAAGAGGAGTAAGACAAGTTACCGAAGACGTTTTACTGGCATATTTTAATATAATGGAAAATGAAAATAAATAGAAATCTTCTACAATGTGGTCACGATACTCTATGATAAAATCCGAGTTAGTTATTAGAAAAAAATGTGGATATAAGCAAATTTTTAAAGTTACGTGCCTTTGTGAAAAAAACAAGCTAAGGATATACTGCAAAGAAGTCTAAAGTTTTCACTAAAGACAAGTTTGATAAATTTTTGTTTGAAGCGCCAGATAAGTTGTATTTAGGATTAAAGGAAAAAAAATATATTGCAAAGCATGTAGTATACTCTACTAAATTATAAAAATATTTCAGATTGTTTTGGTAATTGGGGTTACCGGCGCCTGTCGATGCGACGAAATAGTAAAAATGAAGACTGTGGACATTGAGGATAAAGAAAATGTAATAATTATCAAAATCCCAGACAGTAAAATACGACAAATTAGATCTTTTACGATAATTGGTCAAAACTACATTCAGTTGTATAAAAAGTATGCATCACTGCGGCATGAACATTTCACAGAAAACCGATTTTTTATCAAGTACCAAAATGGAAGGTGTTACCGAAGCGTCATGGGAATACATTCGATCAGCGCAGTAGCCCAAAAAGTAGCTAGTTATTTAAGTTTAAACGATGCAAGCGCATACACGGGTCACTCTTCACGACGAACTTCAGCAACACTTTTTATTGATGGAGGCAGAAATCTAGAATGCCTCAAACGACATGAGGGCTGGAAATCAAACACGGTTGCCGAAGGATATATAGAGGATTCAATAAGAAATAAGAACGATAATGCTCAAAAAATTTTAAACCCTCCTGATTCTATAACATCGGGAATGATTGCTGAAAGTTGTTCTCGACCATCAGTATCATCAACAATTACCAATGCGTATCAAGAGTCGGGAACATTTTTGCACGGTTTCAATATTGAAAATGCCTCATTAACTAATTGTACTTTTAATATTACTATAAATAAAAATGATGTTTAATTGTTGTTAATGACATTTGTATTGTTGCTTTGTGACATGTTTCATATTGTTGCCATGACAACATTTTTCCCTCCGCCGTAAAGAAATGGGGAAAAAAACTGCTGCCGGCGGAGACATCAAACTTTGACAGGATCAAGTTAGATAAGTAATGTCATCATTATTTGACGTTTGAAGAAAAAAATTTTATCTAGTAAAATAAATTTTTAATACCTTTTCTGTTAAATAATTTTTAGTCCATTTTGTTTTTACAACGTACTACCAGCATCCTTATCTGACATTTTACTGCGTTACATTTTTATATTCAACCTTTTCAGTTCCGTCGCTGTTCGAAAATAATATTTTGGGTGCATGATGCGAAAGGTATTATTGTAGATTTCTTTAAAGCCGGGAGCACTACAAAAAGGTTTAGTATGGTTTCTTCTCACAAATTCAATTCGTGGCCTTTTGAGAAAAAAGTTCAATAAAGCGTCCGATGATTGAAGTGAGGAAGTTTGGACGAAATGCGCGTATTCCGAGAAAGACATGCGACAGGGTATCCAAAAGAGAATATAAACTTTCATTTTTATTTTTTTTAGAACGCTTTTTGCCAGATGTCTCGAAAAAGGGCCGGTATAGTGAACAAACCGTATAAAGGGAACAGTTCTCGATTTTCTGTAAAGATGGTTTTTACAATAATGGCGATATTTTATTGTATCTTTTTCGCCATTATTTTTTTATTAAATATTTATTGTCAATAATAATATGAAATAGTATTTAGTAAATGAACTCCTTTGTATATTTTGTATTCTGTTTACACGTAATCTGCAGCAAAATTCAATGTTTAGTTTGTTATTAATATAAAAATACAATATACTGCAACATAATTCAATATAATAATATAATAAAAATTAAAATGCAATATTCATAAGTATATATTAAATGACAATGTACATATATGTTTAATTTACCATGATAATAATATTAATAAAATAAAAATATTGTTTCGTGATAGAACTTTCAATTTGTCTGATATTGACAGATACAAAATTTAATGGTTGATTGTTGTGTGTATAAGTACACATTTGAACTTTCTTGAGATTTTTACAAGTTTTAATTTATAATTTAACATCCCGCATGCTACTCGCAACAGACTCGTTCTGTCTAGTTTTTCACTAATATTAGGTATCTATATCTAAATATATTGAAAAATATAATTAATTATTGTGTACTTATAGAATAATTTTTTTGTTCTACATGTTTAAAGTGATAATTTAATTATTGAATTAGCGTTTTAATTTTTTGTATTCTGTGTGAAAGACAAGTTACATTTTCCTACTATTCTTTATGCATTTTTTACTTTATATGTCGTTTCGTGGTCTTAATTTCCTTAAAGGAAGCTGTTTGTAGACTAGGTAACTCAAGGTCTATTGCTCTTCAACCAACTTTATTTAATCGAATTTTCTTCCTTCCAGATATTGTTTTTTTGTTTTTTCTCTATAGTAATGTGAATGTATGTGATTCATAGTGTATCCAATTTTTTGTTCTTCAGTTTTGTTTATATCGTTGTTTTATTTTCCTCTTCTTTTTTTTTCTACACATCCAGTTTTTGACATTTTAGCAATAATTATTTCCACAGCTCTGTTTGAAATATCAAGCATAGCAGTAAAAACTTTTTACAAACCTACTTTTTTTGTCATCTACCAGGAAACGGTAAGCCTTATTCATTAAATGTTTACGGTTATTATCTTTATTGTTAAGTAAAGTAGGAGTCATACATTTTGATATGTAATTTCTCTGGCGAGTATTGTCCACTAACTCATAAAATTTTTTAGCAGTTATTCTCCATAATCTTTATCTATTTTTTTTAACTTTATGTAAACAGTTATCGCATAATGGTTTTAGTTTTTTGGCTTCATGCAACCTGTCCAATCCTGACAAATAGCTCCGCCCTGTTGCAGCCTTATGTGCCCAAGCATCAGCTTGGGTGAAAGGTGCTTTTAATTCATCGAGAGCATGCCGATATTTATTTTCATAAACAACATTGTTTAGTAAAAAATAACTTTTACTTGATCTTGCGTCAGGTAAACTGTAATCGGGATCCCCATCTATGTTTCATCTACGTCTTCTAGGTCACTTGGATTAAAACCATGAAAATACTGGGCAGTATGTTCTGCAGTATATTTCGCTCTGGACTTGCAAGCAGTTCCACCAAGGCCGAACGCCACCTTTTCTACATCACCTGAAAACCATAATCATTATATCTGTTTAAATTTCTAGCGTACTTATTTCTAAATGTGCTCACTATGCTTAGCCAATATAAAAACCATTTACACAAACACGCTACTCACAATTACTTACCTTTTGATTCATTTTTGTTATCCTTTAACAGGGATACTATAAATTTTCTTCTTCCCTTTATTCTTCGTCACTATTTTTTATAACTAAAGCTTTTTATGAGAAACATCTTACTAATACGTGACTAAATAAAAATAAACCTATTGCTAAAAGTCTATGGTGGTGTGGAATTAGGATGCAGATTTTTGTATTGTTATACAGACCTCAGTATTACCAGTATAAATACAAGAAATTTTATGTAAATAGTGTGCTACAAAAAAAATTAAATTTGGGACTTGTTGCTCATTGTTGCTTTGAGGTATCGACATATTAACGGAAGGACTTGTCAAATATCTGGCTGTTAAAGCGTTCAGAGAAAAATTATTTCTCTGAAGTGTATGCACCTGTAAAACAGTTGTATTATTAGCGTAGACAAAGAGGTTTTTTATTTTAATAAAATAAGGAAAAGACAAACTGAAAAATAAATCAATAAAATTTTTGTTGTTACCTAAATAATGAGTTGATAATAAATATAAATTTCATTTCTAGATGAATATTATTTACGATAGAATAGATACATTATAACCAACGTTTCGCATTGCGTTGTAATAAAGTGTTTCCTTTGCTTCAAACGTTTTCTTTGTCTACATAAAGGGCTTTAAGTATACAATAAGGAACACAATAGAATTTAGCGAGCAGCCATTTGAAAGGGAAAGGCCTTCAATAAGTTTCTTAATTGCATTAATATTGATGGAGAGTCTTTAGATTTTTGATTCCACCCAAATTGCTGCCATTCATTTTGTCCTCTTCCACAAATTTAGAATGCAAATTTCACTTGATAGTGACTTTTTCTTGGGTTTCTCGTTTTTATTAAATTCTAAGGGCATGGTAAAGATAATTAAAATCTTTAAAACGTAGTTAAAAACACAGGAAATTTTGGCTGCTTCATGATTCATAATTGAATTTCTGTTAAGAAACCATGTAAGGTAAATCATAAAGATAATAATCATTGTTCATTTTTTAACCTTATGTAGCTTCTGTAGCTTCGGTGTTTGAAAAATTTGTATACTGTTAGTTTTTCAATGTTCTATCGTATTCAAAATTTTAAATACAATTCTCTAAATAGTACGGCAATAATTTTTCCATGAAGAAAGAAAGTATTTTACTATATATATATTTTTTTATTGAGTTAATGCCTCGACAACTATGATACTATATTTTAAAACATGTGAAAAACAAATTAACAATAAAAAAACAATTTAGCCATTAGTTTCTATTGTGCTATAGTTATGGTAACTTGTAGCTCCCGGTACTTTGTCCCCACTTATGGATTTTTCCTCTTTATTATACACACACAATATTATAGTTGAGGTTTCCTTTCTTCTTTTTTGTCTATGATGTTTGTTGTTACATTTGGTAGTTTTTACTTGTACTTTTCCTCATTTCTTAAATTATTGTCAGTGCGTGGGGACATCCTAAATATTGATAGCTTGCTGGTTTCATTGGTTGTGATCCTGTGCCAGATAGACGGCTTTATGTAGAGGTTTTCCCACCAGAGTCTTCATTTGGTTTGCTTATCTTGTTGGAGATCTTCTTCTTGGTCTTTATTTTTTGACCTTTTATTCAACTCCCAATAGTTTTAATTTAGGTATTTACTATTACCCTCCATTGTTATTGGTCCTAAGCAGCTATTTCCCATTGCTGTATTCCCATTTTGCGTAGATCACTAGCTACTACGTCGTTCAATCTCTTTCTTGAGTGACCAACTGACCTTCTGCCATCGGGACTTTTACTATTACTCTCCATTGTTGTTGGTTTTAAGCAGCTATTTCTCATTGCTGTATTCCCATTTTGCGTAGATTACTAGCTACTGCGTCGTTCCATCTCTTTCTTGGGCTACCAAGTGACCTTCTGCTATCGGGACTTTCCCAGAATGTGGCGTACAGGAGTCTTTCGGTACTCGATCTTAACTGTGACCCGCTCATTTTATTCGGTTTGCTTTAATATAGCGTACCATGTTTCTATCTCCATAAACTGTCTGGAGTTCATCTTTGTGTCTTCTTCTCCATTCTTCTGTTGTCTCTCCTCTGCAAGGCCCATATATAGTCTGCAGTATCTTTCTTTTTAGTACCATTAATTCTGTCGTCGTTTCCGAGTCCATGTCTCGCTTCCATACGTTATTGTGGGACGAATTATTGTTTTTAGTATTGTATACATCCTTACCTTTGCTGGTATTGAGAGTATTTTTGATTTAAGTACTGTCATTAATGAGTAATATACCCTGTTTCCTGCAATGATTCTGGCTGCCACGTCCTTTTCATATTTATTTTCATGTTATGATCGCTCCCAGGTACTTGAATTCTTTGACAACTTCAAAGTCGTACTGTTACGTTTTTTCTAATCCTTGGCCTTGAGTTCTTCATAACCACCATATACTTGGTCTGGTGCAATTGTGTCTGCGTCATCCGCAAACTCCAATACTATTTCTGATCCTTGGGCGGCAAATCTGTTTGTCAGTTAGGGTGGAGCTTTCCTTACCGCATGTTCCATTACAAAATCAAATAGAAAAGGGGTGAGAGGATCTTCTTGTCTAAGCCCGGTGTCAATGAGGAATTCCTCCTACGTGGTGCTGCCAATTCTGATTCGTGATCACCTATGCTAATCGTACCAGCTTTCCAGGTACTCCCGTTTTTACGATGGTCTCCCACAATGCTTCTCTGCTAACTGAATCGTAAGCTTCTTTAAAGTCCTCGAAGATTTGGTGTATATTATATCGCGGTTGAATTCCCAGTTCTTTTAACATCTGGCGTAGGACGAATATCTGGTCTAAGGTCGACCTTCCTGGTCTGAATCTGCTTTGGTAGTCGCCTATTATTTCCTCTGTGTATGGAGTTAGTCTTCTAGAGAGTATTAATAATATAATTTTGTACGTTGTATTGATTAACAATATCTCTCTATAGTTTCGACATATTTGTTTGTCTCCCTTCTTATGGATAGAACTTTATGGCTTTCGTGCCAGTATTACGGCATTCCTTCTCTTTCTCATTTCAGACTTCTCTTATAAGATGATATATCTTAAGGTGGAGCTTTTCTCCCCCTATTTTTAGAAGTTCCGCCTGTATGCCGTCTGAGCCCGTCTTTTTATGTTTTTTTAGGGTCGAAATTGCGGACTTTACTTCAGTTAGTGTGGGTCCTGGTATTTTAGGTTTAGCTCACTGGTACTGTCTTTGTTGCCCTGATATTGTGGGTTTTTCTGTATTTAAGAGTTGCTAAAAATACTTTTTTCATTGACGGCTTATCTTCTCGTCGACTGTGAGCAATTGCCCTGCATCATCTTTTATAAATCTACTTTATTTAATAGCCCACATTTTATATTAAGCTCTACCAGAGCTGACAAGCTGGTTGTGTTCTGTCCAGGATACACGTAGAATTCTTCTGTAGACCCATATTTCCAGAGCTTTGTTCTTACTTTTATCAACTTCTTTGATTTCCATGTTTTAGTCTATGTAGAAATGTGACCCAAACTTAATCTTTCTTGTTATTGTTCAGTCCTTCTATATTATAATTAATTTAGCTGTTTCGATTCTGATTACTGCTAGACGACGCTTGATTTCTGAGAAGGTATCGCCAATGTTGGTTATCATGGATCCCAAGTATACAAATCTGTCTACCTTCTTTTTATATCTACACTTTCATTTCTTCTTTCGACTAGTACTCGCAAATATTTGAATGTTTCAACCTTTTTAAAATTGTGTGCATCTAATGTCAGTTCTGTCATTAGTGCTTTCTTTTTCTTGCTTACGGTAATGTATTTTGTTTTATTTTTATTTATTTTCAGTTCTCTTATCTTCTAATTTATCTTCGTCCCATTTTCTCTGTCTTTTCGCTTTTCATTCTTCGTTGTTTTTATTTTATATTTTGTAATCACTAATATATGGTCCGAATCAATGTTGGACCCTTTGTGGGATCTAACGTCATCTAACGATTTTTTGTGTGCCTCTTTAATCAGTACATTGTCTATTTGATTTCCATTCAGACTTTCTGATCTCATCTATGTTATTTTATATATGTCTTTTGTTTATATCTTGTGTTATTTATGTCCATGTTTAATGCCGCTGCTAAATTACTTAGTCTTTCTTCATTATTGTTTGTTGTATCATGTACTAAGTTTGCACCTACAACCTTTCTGAATCAATTTTCTTTTACTTATGTGTTTAAATTCCATAAATATACGTCCCATTTCTCCTATCACCACAAAAGCTGTTACTCCATATCCCTGTTTTTCTTTGCTTGCATACCAAAATGTCTATTTTTCTTTTTGAATTGCTGCAATATATATCTTGTATTGTTTTAAGTGTTCCAATGTATTTTGTCATTTTCTTAATTCTCTCTCTATTTTTTGTAATTTTATTATTATTCTGAATATACTTTAAATTATTTTTCTTTTCGTTTGGATTGTCCGTTTCTTTTTTATCCATCTGTTTGTCTTTTTCTAGTTTTTTTGTAGCATTTTTAATATATGTGAGTTCATTTACTTTTGTATTCCATTTCAGCACCTTGTCGTATATTTCATATTGTATTTATATTTACATAATAGAATACATAATATCAGCAAAATTAATCACCATTTGTAAAATAAATTTCAAGAAACGCAAAAAACAACAATGACTTGAGGTACTTAAGGGGTGGCGCCAAGTCTAATGGACCCAATAGGCTATAAAAATAAAGGTAAAAATCTAACAAAACTTCTCGGTTCGACGATCATTGCAGTAATAAATATAAGGAAGGTACCAAGAGCATACTTTAAATCCCACTCTTTTTATAACATCCAGTACGACGCTTGGGTCTCAGAGACTTGGCGCCACCGCTGCATGGTTAATTACTTTTGCCAATCACTGTATATAAATAATTCTTTTATTGCCTCTATTGGGTAAATTTTAAACAAGTTTAAATACCCATAAAAAATAAAATTTATTTTAAAATTAAGACACTTACAATAAGTAACTAAATATTTCCTTATTTTATATTTCATATTTTTAATGCAATTCAAAACTAAAAAAGTTGTTTCTGAATAAACCGTCTCCCTTAGAAAACCACACTCCAAATTCTATTTAGTATAGCCCTTCACTTTATCTTGCCAGGCTCTTTCCAAGCATCCTGTCAAAGGAGTTCTTCTTATAAGCCTCTTCGTCAGTCGAATTTCAAGGAATAAACCCATCAGCGGAAATAGTAAATGAAAGGTCAATGGGTATATGGGGAGGATTAGGGATTTTCAGACAGTCTATCAGTAGATTCCTCGAGTTTCAATTAATTTCTCGCCAACGCATGTATGGGATGCGGATTAGGGGGATTCTATGTCCTATAATATATCGGGTGAAGGCTGTGCTAGCTTATTTACTAATATTATAAAGAAAAAGTATAAACTACGTGTAGGCGAGGCTTAAGTAGATAGAGTTTATACGATAACTTGTAAACTAAAGGAAAACCTCATGTGTGCATGAGATTTTCCTTCATGGTTAAACTTAAACGGAATTTGAATGTATACGCTACCAAGAATTTATAGAAAAATGTAGTCGATTAAAAATCAAAAATTTTTTAGTTAAATTATGGTATTTATTGACTAGAAGAAAGCATGTGGTAGAGTAACTTAAAATGTTCTGTAATAGACATTGAATAAAAAACTTGACCGATGATTAGGTCTCTCTAATGGAGTATTTAACAAGTACTGTTAGTATATTATATGTGAAATAAAGTGATAAATAATAAGTATAAATCAATTACAATCAATAACAAATGTTTGGAATTCACGGACTAAGAACTTCGATTAAATAAACAACAACAAATATTTAATTAAGGCTCCTTGTCCACGAAGTGACAAGTTTTTGATGAAACTGTTTAAATACTGTCGTAAAAAAGCAGTTGGATACTATTGTGTTGTGATCAATTATGGATGACCTAGACGAGACAGCTATGTAGTAGATGATTTGTAGCCCCCTCAGAATTGCAACAAGATAATGCAAAGTTTCATACATTCTACTTCTTTTTCTTCTTCTTAGCCTTCTGTCGTCCATGTTTGGACGTAGGCCTCCTTCCATCGGTCTCTATCCTGAGCAACATATTTCCAATTTGTTCCAGCTATTCTTTTAATGTCATCAACCCATCTCATATGTTATCTTCCTCTTGGTCGTTTAATTTCGTAAGGTCTCCAATGTTGTATTGTAGTATTCAAACTTTGGTCTTTCTGTCTAACAGTGTGGCCCGCGAAGCTCCATTTAAGTTTGGCAATTTTTGTTGTTATCTCCTCGACTTTTGTTTTGGATCTTACCCAGTCGTTCCTCTTTTTATCTGACAGTCGTATATCTAACATTGCTCTTTCCATTGTTCTTTCTGTTGTGGCTAGTTTATTCATGCTTGCCTTGGTTAGGTCCAGGTTTGACATTCATATGTCATGATAGGAAGGATGCATTAGTTGAACACTTTGCTCCTCAAGTATTGGGGTATTTTGCGGTTCTTAAGTATCCAACTAAGTTTTCCAAATCCTGCCCATGCTTGTCTTGCTCTTCTAGTAATTTCCGCACTTTCGTTCTCTTCGTCAAGTCTCAGAATTTGGCCTAGGTAGATATATTCCTAAATTTGTTCTATCTCACTGCCGTTTATAGTTATATGTCTGAAATCATCTGTGTTTATCATTATTTTTTTTTTTCATATTCATTTTTAGGCCGATGTATTGGGAGCTGGCTGCTAGTCCCCCCAGCATAATTTGCAGTTCTTCGAATGTGCTAGCTATAATCACTATGTCGTCAGCGAATCTAAAGTGGTTTAACTTGTTGCCATTAACGTTAATGCCATAGGTTGACCCATTTGTAGTTTTAAAGACGTCTTCTAGGGCTAGGTTGAAAAGCTTTGGCGATATTACGTCTCCTTGTCTCACTTCTCTCTTAATGGGGATGGGATTTGTATTTTCGTCTAGTTTTATCATCATAGTTGAATTTTCATATATATTATGTATTAGATGCCTATATCTCAAATCTATTCTACATGTATTAATAGCTTGTTCTATGGCCCACATCTCGATACTATCAAACGCCTTTTCATAGTCGACGAAGGCAAGAAATACGGGTAGCTGATATTCATTTGCCTTCTCTATAAATGTTCTCATTGTCAGCAGATGGTCTGATGTACTATATCCTTTGCGGAAGCCAGCCTGTTCAACCGGTTGGTAATTATCCATTTTGTAGGTTAACCGGTTATTAATAATTCTCATACATAATTTATATACTTGACTGAGCAACGATATACGTCTGTAATTCTGTAGATCACATTTGTCCCCTTTTTTGGGTAAGAGTATTACTAGACTCTCGTTCCAGTCTTTAGGGATCTGGCTATTATGGAGACATCTATTAAATAGCTCTGTTAGTACAGGGATTGTTAATGTCATGCTTGTTTTCAAGAGCTCGGCAATTATGCCGACCTGGAGCTTTATTATTTTTTAGTTCTTTTAAAGCTCTTTCTATTTCTTATCTCTTTATATTTGGTAGTACTTCTGATCCCACGTTTTTGATTTTTCTTTTGACGTTCTCCTTTGTTGTTTCATTAGGCTGGCCTTGCGAGCTGTACAAGGATGTGTAGAAGTCTTCGACAATTTTTGTTATTTTATATTTATCCTTCTCTACCTTATTGTTGGCGTCTTTAATTAAAATGATTTTTTGAACTTCCAGAGCGGGCCTTAGACATTTTAAGCCTTTGTTGTTTTCAATGACTCGCTCTATTAAGTTTTCGTTCCATTTTTGTATGTGGTGTGTTAGTTCTTTTATTATTTTATTAGGTGCTCTATATTCTTGAATATGGCGTTTGTTTTGCGCTAGTAGTGGTCTACTTTCCGTCATTAACTGTTTAGTTTCATTGCTTATTTTGTCTTCTTTAGTCCGTATTTTCTTTGCGACCTGTAGTCCTGCTGCAAGAAGGTTTTTTTACAGAATGAGCAAAGAAACCTATAGACTTCTTATAGAGATCTTCTTCTTAGGGTGCATGTTCATTCCGAAGGTTGACGATCAGTTGGCTATGATGACTTTGTTGACTGCTATATGAAATAGCTATATTGAAATCTTTGATTTAGTTTCAGTCTTCTTACAAGTGTCTCTGACGATGGGTAGACTCAGAAATACGAAAATGGTAAGACACTCAAATTAAATCCATAAACAACCGTCCATGTTCGTTTATAGAATAAGTCACTCGTGAAAAATCACTGGCTGTTATTGTTATTAATTCGTCACAATTGTTTAATCAAATAATGAATATCTTATAATTTAGACCAAGGTAGGAATCTTTCTTGTTTAAGGTAGCGTCAAAAAAGTTGCTAAAAAGTCCCTACATATTTTTGCAACATTGTTTGTTATTAACAGAAAAAGGAAATTTTTATTTGGAAAAATTATAATCTTGAAACAATCAAATTAAGTGTATATTAACAGGCCTTTTGGTTTTGCCAGTGCCATTAACTAAGGAAAAAAACTAACTAATAGTATAATGTAGTATTAAAACAATAGCAGTTGCAGGTTGTGTTGACTTCATTTGAAAGAAAACAATAGTTCTATGTCTATGCCATAAAAAATTCAATCACTATTTATTACACAAAAACACAAAATAATAATATAAATAGAAATACAAAAATAAACAAATAAAGTAAATATAACCTATCATGAATATTCTCTTTTAGCAATGAAAAAAATAAAACCGGAGCTGTGTACTGTAACAGGGTAGATGAACTATTGTGAGCATTAACTACCCCTGCAGCGTAATGGCAAAGTCAATTACGAAATAAAGGGCTCAAATCAAAAACATCGATAAAGCATTTTGTTGTTTTTTAATTCATAAATACAAGCTTTGTTGAAACCCACCACTTTATTTGTTGAAATTCGTATCAGGTAACTTTAACTTCACGCTTTAAAAAATCGTATTTTACATTCCATTGTTATTGCTATCGGATCTGTCTGATATCAAAGCATGAAGCATTGAATACGTGTTCAGCGCAGAACTATAAGGACGAACCGCATAAATCTTAGTACATAATCAGAAGGCGGTAGTCATACTAATATATAGCTTACCACTATTATCTATAGTACGACTGGAAAATATTAAGATTTTCTGGTGTTTTTTTATTACCTTAAAGAAATAGAGATACGTTTAACTGGTAATTTTAAATAACACGTTTAACAGTTACAATAATTAATTTGGAATGCTACATGCGTAATTTTTGCTTACGACAATAACTGTGGTCCTCTTAAAATTAATAATCGGTGGACGGGACATAATGATAATCTTCAATATATAAATAGGAACCATAATAAGTGTGTTTATTGGCGACGTGCAAGTACTTGGAGGGGATACGAGAAACGATCGTGCGCTAGTAGTGGAGAAATTTTGCATTTTTTACTGTACATTTCATAGATTATAGATTTCATAAATTCATATTGTCAATTGTCATATTTCTAATTCGTTTTGTTTATTTACACCTTCTGTCACTGAAGAAAATGGGATTTAGGAAATGCTGTGTTATAAATTGTAAAAATACAACAAAAAATTGTCAATTTAAGTTTTATTCGTTTCCAACTTCGAAGCACAAAGCTACTACAAAGAGAAAAGTGGATTTATATCATAAAAAAGCATAAGTAACATAACCTAAATTATGCATTATTCTTGCGCCCGATTTTAAAGTCAGTTTGAAATAAATAATAAATAAAAGTTCACTTTTAAGTGTAAATTTTAGTTTCATAACACTTACTTAGAGTTCATTTTAACTAAAAAATCAAGTTTAATGTTTGAATTTTATTTTTTTGAAGTTTACAAAAATGCATCAAGTATAAGTTTTTCTGAAGATGCATTAAGATATATTCGCTGTCCAAAAGTTTACAGGAAAGGAATTAATTGTTCAAACCAATATGATGATATCATGGGCTTAACCTGCTAATTTATGTATTAGCATTATTTATGGTAATTTATTTTTCTTAATTCTTCCACTCCACATAATTCTTCCATTCTTTTTTGACATTTGCCACTACTAAAGCTTTTCCCTTTGACTCGTGCTTGGTTGATAAGTTATTTGGTGATTTACTTTCTCAAATCCAGTTTTTATTATTGCATCCATATTAACAGTAATGCTGTAATTCAATAATATATTTATTTGTATTTACGCTACATCAACGTTTACCTTTTAATAACATACCGACATAACCTCAATCTTACTTTTTCTTCTTATTCTTTTTTGGGGCCACGTCCTTGACAGTTATCCGGTAACCTCGATCTAACATGAAAGCGCAGTAAATTTGGCTGATTTACGACACCAGGTGTCGCTGTTCCGAACTTGCACGGTCCCAATACTGCAAATGGAAATATCAACGAGGTCGTTATAAAACGAGGAGTACGTCAGGATGCCTCCTGTCTCCTCTTCTCTTTAACGTCTATGCGGAACATATTAATGAGAAATTTCTGAACTGCACAACATCATAAATGCTGGACATACAATTGAAAATGTGTGGACTGACAATACTGTAACAAGTAGTCAGCAAGCTTTTGTTGAAGGTCTATCTCAAGGATTCTGAGGAACAAGAATTTTGCAAAAAAATGTAGAGACTTTTTGTAACCTTTTTTTATGCCACCAAGCACAAAGTTTAGAATCTATTTCTTTTTCAAAAATAAAAAATATATTAGACTGTCAGATTAGTGTCGTTTATTCTTCTTCTTCTTTTTTTCCTGTTCTTCTTCTTTTTTTCCTCTTCTTCTTCCTCTTTATATGAAAAGCCTGCTTGTTGATTGGCGGATTAATATCTCTATGGAAGGTTGTCACTAGATTTTTTGCATTGTTTTTGAGGCAGTTTCGAGTTTCTCCTCCACTTCTTCAAAACTATTTCCTTGAGCACATATTGCAAGATCGTCAGCATAGAGGAAGTGCTTGGTTTCGGTCGGAGTAGGTTGGTACTAATATTGAAGAAGAAACAGGATTTAAAGCATTACATAAAGGATTACAAGAAGAAAGAAAAAGCGATTCAGGATATTTTATAACTAAAATTAAAAAAAAAAAAAATTATATTATTTTTATGTTGATCCACAATAAAAGTCGTAGAAGATTTAAGATAAGACAAAAATTTACCATTTGACATAAACAAATAAAATTTGACATTTCTATAACGGTCTTGCGGTTGAGTATATGCAAATTGGTTCCAGAGCAAATGGATGTTTAAATATATCATGTCAATTAGACTGTAATTTGTATCGTATATGCTAGTGTATGTATTAGTACAACCCTTTAATAAACAAGTAAACACATCTAGGATAAACAAATTAAAATAGGAAATAATTCCTATTGAAGGTTTTATTTATTTAAAAATCTATAACAAAAGTATATTATCAAAATAAATTGCAGACCTTTTAGATGTGGTTCAATAATATATTTAATAAACTTTTGATAGTATTTTACTCCACTGCAATCTATTTAAGAACTGAAATGTATACTTTGTAAATAATATACATTTTTATTATTCAGTTAAAAAATTCGTATGCTATAATTAATTTTAAATATAGAATATTATACAACAACGATTTGTGTTAAGATTCGACTCTGAACATAGTACCTAATACGTGTTTTAAAAATTTAAAATCGAGCTCTTAAATTGAATTTAAAAAGTAGTGAAATACTAAAAATATTTTCATTAATTAGTGATCCAGCAGTGAAATAAAACACATAAATACAATAGAGATAGTAAGTTACTTTAATCATAAGAGTTTTTACTACATATTATCAAATATTATTTCGGATAACCTACAAAATCTAGGACAGGTATTTATACCAAACCTGTCCTACTATAGACTAAGAAGGTTGTTTGCCAGGACCGTACTCCATTTACCAATGATAATTAAAAATGGATAGTTCTATTCAATCCGAAATTACTGCAACTACTAGTACACCAAACAGCACATCATCAGATCAATTTAATGGATCACGTACATATTCTTCCGTAACAAATCAAACACCACAATCTAATATTTTTCCATCAAGAAAACAAGCAATTATTTTTGATTCAGTTGAAAATACCAAACTAGATGATTACTTGTTCGCTCTGAGTCGTCTGATAGAACCAACCCAGCTCATCTTCTGTTCGAAATTATCAAAAAATAGAGTATGTATTTATTTAGCAAACGAAAAACTAGCTGAGGATTTTATAAACAGAAATGAAAAAATTCAAATAGGCCAGCAGCTTTTACAACCTCGTAGACTAATTAGCCCCAGCCAGCGATTAGTATTGTCCAATGTCTGTCCCTCAATCCCACACTCAGTCCTAGTATCAGCATTAAAATCACATGGATTAAATCTTCTGTCACCTTTAACATTTTTAAGAATAGGCACATCAACACCACAATTCCAACATATTTTGAGTTTCAGACGTCAAATATACATATCTCCACTAAATAACCAGCCCTTACCGGATTCTTTTCTTATCACACATGAGGAAACGACATACAGGATTCTCCTTTCATTAGATAACCAAGCTTGCCAAACATGTAAACAAAACAACCACTTAACAAAAAATTGTCCAATGTCTA
This sequence comes from Diabrotica balteata, assembly GCA_918026665.1. Classification (NCBI taxonomy): domain Eukaryota; kingdom Metazoa; phylum Arthropoda; class Insecta; order Coleoptera; family Chrysomelidae; genus Diabrotica; species Diabrotica balteata. The sequence goes on from OU898279.1 coordinate 138,348,371, forward strand.
CTGCGATTACAACAGATAATTCAACATCAAATAATGCAGTTCCAAATATAGACCCAATTGAAAATACAACTAATCTATCAATTCAAAAAACCCAGACAAACACTAAACAACAACAATCAAAAGAAGAAAGCACACAACAAGAATTCCAACCACAAACTACCCAACAAGAAAAACTACACATGCAACCAGCCAAAGAAGATTTAGAAACAACAAACGAGCCAAAAATAGATCTAGAAAATAAGACAACGCATATAAACACAGGCAAAGCACAAAACAAACGCACAATCTCCCAAATCTCTCCACCAGCTACTACATCTAAAGAGGAACCTACCTTTATTACACCAAAAAATAAAGAGAAGAAAGTAAAATCAGATCAAAATGTCAAACCACAAAAAACACTAGAAGAAATGCTAAGCTACTGTAAAACTTTATTTGAGAACCCAAATTCTAACTACCCTATAACTTACGAACAGTTATTAGACTTTATTGAAAACTGTGAGAACTCATCAGACCCGTTAAGTATCGCCAAAATGTATACAGAAGAAACAGCAGAGGTCACAGATCTATTAACTAATATATACCCTTACCTAAAGGACCGAAAAATTAAAGTCAAATGCACTCGAATAAAAAATAAAATATTAAAACAAATCAACTTAGACATTCAAACAGACTTAGAAAGCGACACATCAACAGAAAATTAATAACACATCATTTTCAACTCTCTAATTCAATGGAACATAAATGGGTATTATACCCATTTAGAAATGTTAAAATTATTAATTTCAAAACATAAGCCTAGTCTGATATGTTTACAAGAAACCCACTTCAAAAACAACAAAGCTCATGACTTAAAGAATTTCAATTGTTTTTTTAGAAATCGAGAAAATTCGAAAATTGCAAGCGGAGGGGTAGCAATCTACATAAAAGATAGCTTTGACGCTAAACCAATAAAACTTAGAACAACTATCGAAGCAATTGGAATTAGAGTCACAGACACAATTTCTTTTTCAATTTGCAATATTTACATTCCCCCCAATAAAGAACCCGATTCAAAAGAAATTTCAAACCTATTAAATCAACTACCTGCTCCACGGATAATAATTGGAGATTTCAATGCACATAATCCGTTATGGGGTTCAACAAAACTAACATCTCTAGGTCGAAAAATAGAAAAAATAATAGAAGAAATCAATCTAAATATTCTTAACGACGGGCAACATACGCGCTTTGAAATAAGAACAGGTGAAGGCTCTAGTATAGATCTAAGTATTTGCGAACCATCAATTACACATACTCTTACATGGGATGTGTTACCAGATCTATATGATAGTGATCACTACCCTATCATAATAAGCAATGAACTACAATCAACTACCCCGCAACAACTAAAATGGAATTTAAAAGGCGCAAATTGGATAGAATTTCAAAATTACGTTGAAAACAACCTGCAAAATCTAAATAACAATGTAGATATAGACAAAACAATATACTCTCTGACAAATGTAATCACAGAATCAGCAAAAAAGTACGTTGGAATAATTAAGTACGATTACAAACATCAGTCGGTACCTTGGTGGAATCATGACTGCAAAGAAGCATTAAAACAATCGAAACAAGCTTTTAATAAATTTAAACGACACAAAACTCAAGAAAATTCTATAGAATTCAAAAAATTAAGAGCAGTCGCTAGGTATACCATTAAAAAAGCCAAACGTGACTCTTGGAGAGAATATATTACCACAATACATAGTTCAACTCCTATAACTGCTATATGGAAAAAAGTCAACAAAATGTCTTGTTCCAAACCCCATAAATCAATCAACTTTCTAACTCAAAATAACACTATTTATAAAAGCCCAGAAGAAGTATTCAATATACTAGCATCTACTTATGAATATAACTCAAGTAACTTAAATTATACTTCCAATTTCTTAAAAATCAAAATAAAAGAAGAAAAAAATCCTATAAAATATTACGATCAAAATAATAACGATCTAAATATACCAATAACAGAGGAAGAATTAGAAAATGTATTTCAAAATTGTAAGAACACTTGTCCTGGACCCGACAATATACCGTTTATATTCCTAAAAAATTTAGGCCCTCAATCTAAAAAATATCTACTCAAAATCTACAATATAATCCTATCCAGAAACGTATTTCCTAAATCGTGGAAAAATTCAATCATAATACCTATTCTAAAACCAACTAAACTACATAAGCCACTAGGCTTATGTGGTATCTAGAATCAAACAACTTAATTATTCCAGAACAATGTGGTTTCCGAAAACGTCGCTCAACTTTAGACAACCTCGTTGACTTAGAATCAGAAATCCACGAAGCATTTGCAATAAAACAACATTGTGTTGGAATATTTTTTGATATAACCAAAGCATATGATACAGTTTGGAAATATTCAATCATTAAAACACTCAGCAACTGGTTAATAAGGGGTAACATATTAAAATACATTTCAAATTTTCTTGAAAACAGACAATTTCAAGTTCGAGTTGACGGAACATATTCTCAAACAAAAATTCAACAAAATGGTATACCACAAGGATCAAATTTAAGCACAACTTTATTCTTAGTAGCAATAAATTCAATATTAACAGAAATTGAAAACCCTGTCAAAGCTAGATTATACGCTGACGACCTAGTTATTTTCTGTAGAGGAAAAAACATAGCAACGATTTACAATCACATTCAAAACGCGTTAACACACATTGAGAAATGGTCAGCTACAAGTGGACTTCAATTTAACACTTCAAAAACGAAAGCAATCTGTTTCTCAAAGAGAAATCAAATCCAAACAAAAGAATTATATCTACACGAACAAAAACTAGATCATGTAGAAGAAATCCGATTCTTGGGTATGACGTTTGATAAAAAATTAACTTGGAAGACACATATTCAACAGCTGAAAAAATCCTGTCTTCCTGGTATAAATTTACTTCGATCACTTGCCTTTAAAAACTGGGGTGCTGATTATTCAAGTTTAATACTTATTTACAAATCCATAATTCGATCAAAACTTGACTATGGAGCCATAGTCTACAACTCCTCCAAAAAAACACATTTGAAGTCACTGGATATTATCCAAAATAGATGTCTACGTATTTCTTTAGGTGCTCACTATACAAGTCCCATTCAAAGTCTTTATTGGGAAAGTGGAGAACTTCCTCTTTCTTTCAGAAGACAATATCTAAGCCTAACATATGCAGCGGCAGTGTCATCAAACCGAAATAATCCAGTACTGCATAACGTTTTTGCTGACCGATTTACAAATAAATTTCAGCAAACACATCAAATTGATCATCCTTTTTACTTTCGTATACAATCATACTTATCCAAATTAAATTTTCAATTTCCAAAAACCTATGATACCTCATCAATCCACAACCCTGCACCATGGACAATATCTATTCATGCTATCGACATCAGTCTAACAAACCTAAGAAAATCAGAGATGTCATCAACCGTCATTAAACAAAAGTTTCATACACTATTAAACAGATATGGCAATACCTACAACGTATACACTGATGCGTCAAAAAATGAAGACAGAGTTGGAGCAGCAATTTATTCGGAAGACTCCTCAGTTAGTTTCAAATTGTCATCAATTACAACCATCTTTTCGGCTGAATTATTCGCAATTCTAAAAGCACTATCCTTAATACAAAACAAAAACAAAGAAAGATGTATAATAATCACAGATTCTCTAAGTTCATTAACCTCACTGACTCAAGTATACTGTGACAACCCCCTTCTACTTCTTATTAAAAAAGAACTTAAAAACATTTCAAATAAGAACATCCAAGTGCACTTTTTATGGGTACCTTCTCATGTAGGAATTGAAGGTAACGAAGCTGTAGATAAACTGGCCAAAAACGCACCAACTAACCCGATGTCCGAAGAAAGCAATATATTGGTACAAAACGATCTAAAACCATACTTAAAACAAAAAATAATTCACAAATGGCAACAAACTTGGAACAACACTCCATCAAGGCTATACGAAGTCAACAAACACCCACATCTATGGAAACCAACAATAAAAGACAGAAGAGAACAAGTGATACTTACCCGTCTCCGTATCGGCCATATACGACTTACTCATGACTATTTATTACAACGCAAAAACAAACCAGTGTGTGAAGTGTGCAACAGTGTTTTAACGGTAAATCATCTTTTAATACAGTGTCCCAAATATAACAGTGAACGACTCAAATATAACATACCTAACTCCCTAAAAGATGCCCTAGAAGAAAATACACATAACCGAAAAATTTTTTCCTATCTTAAAGACTGTCAACTTCTCCAAAAGATCTAAAACGTACATTTTAACATACATACATATTATTATTATTATTATTGTAAACTAATGTACATTCACATATTGTATCAACTGTCACATATGTTAAATAATCTAAATACGCTAATGACCCTGCGTGGTCGATGCGTTAATAAAAAAAAAAAAAAAAAAAAAAAACGATTTGTGTTCACGACGTTTATGACAAACAAAATGAAAAAATTTCCAAGATTTTCTCAGATCGTTAGGCAATAGTAAGATAAGGTTCTAAGGTCATAACAACTAAATGCAAGGAATTAGCTGCAACCATACCAGATAACAAGTCAACATACTTAAGTACTGGCCAACCAACCAACCAATTGGTCAAACGATCCAAGAAAATGACCTGATCGACTAGACCTTTGAATGAAAAAACGAATCAGTAGAAATTATTTTCAGATTGAGTCTTCTTTAGACTTATCAGATTACTCGCCAATCTTAGTGGGGACAGCGCCAAAAAAAAAATGGCTGATATCGAGATGCGCAAGCGATAAAGCAAAACTAAAAAGAGCTACCAAAGATCTAACAAATTTACTATATAATATTAAAAATAAAGGTATTGAGGAGAACCTAAGGTTTCTTGCAGTCTTTGAAGATACAAAAGAAGGTCACTTTATAAAGTAGCAGAAAAGCTAAAAAAAAACAACAACAATATTTTTCTCCAATAAGAGACATGCAGGGTAAATGCAGTAAAAGTTTTTAAACCAAACGAACCAGATCACAATGACAATTATAGCGAGATTTGTAACTTTTTAAAAGCTTTGCTTTAACTGATCTCACCGATTAAAATCTTTACGCTTATCTTTATAAATATAAAACCAAAAAATGCACCAGATGTTCATTTGATAACAAACAAGTTACTGTTAAAATGAACAATAAAAGAGTACAAATATCTGCAGCTTATTTTCAACGTTATCATCGGAACAGGCTACGTTTTAAGCCAATATTAAATTTCAAAGATTATCCTGACAGCAAAACCTGGCAAAAGCCAGAAGACGTAAAATCCTATAGACCTATAAGGTTACTGCTGATTGTATCAAAGGTATTCGACAAATTTCTATTTATAAGATTGAGTACAATCTTAAAAAAAAACTAAACTAATTCGGATCACCAATTCAGCTTCAGGTTAAAACATGGGACAATCGAACAGGTATAAAGAATAGTAAAAAAATCTACTAAGCGCTGGAACTTAAAACCTACCTCTAACCAGCCTTTCTAGACGTCAGTCATGCCTTCGATAAGGTTTGGCATAAAGGCCTACTTTATAAGAGAAAAAAACAATCGCCATATCATTTCTTTCCTTTACTAAAATCCTACCCATAAGATACATACTTCCTAGTAAAGCAATACAATGAACAAACTCAGTACACTACTATATTACTACTATAAAATACACTATTTTATTCCCAATGTTCATTACAGACTGCCCATTCAGCACTAACACAAAAGTGGCTTTTGCAGAAGACATCGCAATACTGGCTATGGACTTTAGTCTCACAAAAGCAACAGGAAATTTACAAAAAAAAACGTAAATAAAATAAAAACTTGGTTAAAAAATGACGAATTAGAGTTAATGAGAACAAGTCAATACATGTAACCTTCACAATTAAACGAGGTGAATGTCCTCCAGTCACACTCAATGGCAAGCAATAGGTAACCATCTTGACAAACAACTAACCTGACAGAAGTATATCCTTACCTAAAGAAAACAACTGGGCATTAAATCTATACATATGTAGTGGTTGCTTCAATAAAATTCCAAACTAACATTGTATAACAAACTTCATAATATGTACAAGACGATCCTTAAGCCCATATGGACATATTGTATCCAGCTATGGTGCAACCCTAGCAATTCTAATCTTGAAATCGTCTATCGCTTCCAAAATAAAGTGTTAGGCTCTATATAGTAAATGCTTTATGATATGTTACATGCTACCAGTTTCGAAGAACTACAGACCAAGATGACGAAACTATTTCAAGCTTCAGAAAAAGTAGGTCTTAAGAGGAACTTGAAAAAAACAAAAATAATGACAAATACACCGAACATTAGATAAATAGCGTTGAATGACATAAATTTCGAAACAGTAAACGAATACATCTACCTGGGAGAGATAAGGAAAGTTAACAAAGAAAATCAAACTGCCGAAACTACCAGAAGAATAAGATTAGCGTGGGCAGGATTTGGAAAACTAAGTTGGATCTCAAAAAGTACTAAAATTGAACAATACTTGAAAACCAGAATTTACGATCAGTGTATCCTCCCTATACTCACGTATGGTTCACAGACGTGGACACTCACCAAGTCTAATACAGATAGAATAGTAAAAACACAAAGAGCGATGGAAAGATCAATGCTCAGGGTGAGACTTATAGACAAAAAACAAACAAATGGATTAGAAGCAAAACCAAAGTAAAAGACGCAGGAGAATTTGCTGGCAAATTAAAATGGAGCTGCGCAGGACACAATACCCGACTGAAGATGGAATCAAGCAATGCAACAATGGAGACTATGGTTAGGAAAGAAAAGCACAGGAAGACTACAAATGAGATAGGCTGATGACATTAAGAAGATCGGATGACACAACTGGAAACAAGTGGCGCAAAATAGAAGACACTCGATTGATTTGGGTGAGGCTATATCCAAAGTTGGATTACGTAAGGCTGAAAAAGAAGAAGAATATGTTACATCCTCTTTTATATAAAAAGATCTGGAAGAGCTTTCGTTAAAAAAAGTTATTAGTAAAGTAACAAATTACAGTGTTAAATATGGTAAACATATGAAAGTGCATCCCAATGTACTCGCTAAGTGGTTATTTGATGACAATAATGAAGTGCGTATGCTGAAACGTTTTAAACCAAATGATCTACCAAACATAAATATTGAATGTTTAAGCAAAACTAACCGGTTTTTTAATTAAATTAATTATTCGTTGCGTAGTTGTCATTTTGTTTTATTATTATATAGCTTTAAACTTACATACTTTTTAATTGAACTATTCATAATAAATTAATAACATTTACAGTTGCTAAATTAAGAAATGGAACTCCGCACTGAAAGAGGCTCCGTCACGCCATATAAACAAACAAATTACTTATTATTCTATATTACTATTTTAGACGAGATTGTAATTTTAATTAAAGTTAATAAAAACCATGTTGTTAAAAGTTTACAAGATAATGGAAAAGTAGACGAGCTTGCTAAGGATGCTAGTCCTTCTAGTATGCAAGATCCAGTAACAGATATAATCAAATTTTATAACTAAACAAATAAATTTTAACTGGTAATACAAATGAAAAATATTGGCTTATATGTTACCATCTCTAACAGAATTACCGGATAATCTTAATTTTAAGAATCTGTATAGTTTTACCATATATAATTGTGAAACATATCGATTAGTAGTTTAATAACAGTTTGATTAACTTAATGCAAACTATAAAATAAAGTGCCTAATATTTATTAAGTAAATGCCCTTATTAAAGAAAAATAAAGTAGATAAATCCTAGCGTTTTAGTAAGAATATAAATATAGCTATAAAACTAGTTTGACAGACAGTCTATTATAAACTCTTACCTTAACAACAATTATAGTGTAATAATCCAGTAGCTGTCCATAAAACTATATTTTACTCCAAGAATTTAACATTGTATTTTATCATCGTCAATCGAGAAGAATCGGACAAAGAGAATTAAATCAATTTAAACCTATAATCACATTCAAATTTGTCTACCACACATATTCCATTACCATCAGCAGAACTATCTAAAGATTAAAAACTAGTCACAGTTAAAACATTATAGAATTAGGAATGTGCTGATGCGATAATATTTCTTAGTATAATAATAATGACGTTCTTTTTTTATGTATTAAAAATAAACTACTTTCATGAAAACCTGGTAAAGAAATACTGTGCAACTTCTAGTAAACATAACCCACCTACTATCACTCAATCAGAAATCAATATCGAAACTTGTTAGATGCATCCGCATATATTATATAAATTTGCTACTATAAGTTTCAATTCTTAAATATAACATACACTACCAAGCATAAAATTAGGGTCACCCCGTAATTTGATTTTATTTTAGAGATTATTATTCTGTTTTAACTATTTCCGGTTGTAGCATAGTTTACTAATGGATTTCTTGAAAAAAAAATTGTTATCGGTGTTGTTTTGACAAGCGTTTGAGATAAAAAGGGCCCCTTAGCCTAATTCCTAAAAACCGTTATCAGCAGAGTTTTTGTTTCTATGGTTTTAACGTCAATTGTAAATTGTTTGTGTATTGTTATCACTGTCAGTTTATTGCAATGAGCATAAATTCTGTTGTGGCGGCAAGAATTGTGGCGGCGTTAGATGGCCACGGTCAGCGCAAAACTGCAAGAAACGTTGGTGTAAGTCTCTTGAGTATGCAACGAGTATGGTAACAATACAAAGAGACCGGTCTGCTTACTCGAAGACCTGGTTCAGGTCGAGGTACCTTGTCGTTTCTAGTGCTTTGAGAAACTGAACGGTCACGGCAGTTTCCCTTCGAAATCATCTGTAAGAAGTGAGAAAAGTAAACATAAGTGAATGGACAGTTAGGAGACGACTTAATGCTGCTGGTTTATCTTCTCGAACTAGAGTAACTGGTCCAGGCGAGAGATTTGCTTAAGCATGTGTTGCCGAGCATCTTCCATTTGGTGGACAGTCAGTTATGACATGGGGAGGCATATCGTTTGATGCTTGAACGGAGTTAGTCTTTATCGAGAATGAGACATTGACAGCGCCTCGGTACCTGACACAGATTCTGGAAGACCATGTTTTACCGTTTATGGTTCTTCTCCACAAAGGAGAATATCGACAGGATATCCAAAACACAAAGAGAAATGGAAAGACAGATGCTGGGTATCGGTCTTAAAGACAGGAAAATAAACTCATGGACCAGAGAAAAAACAAAGGTGAACGATGTATCAAGACAGGTTGCAAAACTTAAATGAAACTTCGACGGTCACACTCTCCGACAAAAAGATGAAAGATGGAATAAGCGAATTCTACACTGAAGACCATGGGAAAAGAAAAGAAAAAGAGGAAGACCACAGATGAGATAGACTGACGATCTTAAGAGAAGGGCAGGAAAGGACTGGATGCAGATCGCCCAAAATATAGACCAATGGAGATTAACAGGGAAGGCCTATGCTTAAGAGTGGGCGATAAAGGCTAATTAGATAGATAGATAGATAGATGGTTATTCTTGGAGACGACGCCACATTTATGCATGATAATGCACGTCCCCACACTGCTAGGATAGTTACTGAGTATCTTGACGAGGTTTAAATCACACGATTTGTTTGGCCTGCTCGCAGTCCAAATATCAATCCCATAGAGCATGTTTGGCATGAGATAAAGAGACGTTTACGGAGTCATGTGAGAGCCCCCAGAAATTCGAGAGAGCTTCGCGACATATTGGTGCAAGAATGGAATAATCTTCGGCAGAATGTGATCCAAAATCTGATCCAAAGCATGCCTCGTCGTTTGAAAGCTGTTATTACTGCCAAAGGAGAGAATACTCGCTACTGAAGTTCTTAAAATTTCTTTTTTTTAACAAAAAGCACATCAAATTAAAATTGTCCCTTTTCAATATTTAGTATATCAAAGGAAAATTCTTCATTTTCATTAGTTTTAATAAACTTTAAACGACAAAAACGTTGTTTTCTTTAAGTAATCCGTTAGTAAACTATGTTACAACCGAAAATATTTATAGCAGAAAAATAATTTATAAAATAAATTCAAATTACGGGGTGACCATAATTTTATGCTCGGTAGTGTATACTATTCAAAAATCTATGGCAAAAGGACTAGTTTTCATGCCAAACATACTATCACCATCATCACCATCATCATAAATGAAATTAGAAAACAATAATAATTATAATATTCAAAAATAATGCCTTCCTGTATTATATCGATCACTGTGTGTATGCCAGTTTTGATCTTTGTGTAGCATTTGATGACAAATATAATTTGGCTGTCAAAATGTCTCCATATCAAGCAGACCGTTGCTTTCCACAACGAATACAGCGTTCATAGCCGCTTTTGTGCCAAATTACAACCGTTAAAAGGAATCAATTAAACGTTTGTAACGCCCTCTGCAGCTTCGTGTTCGTTCCAGCGTGGCACTAATTAATAACCAACAACCTTTATATGACAACTGATTCCAAACCCAAAACTAAATATGCGTGTAGACACAGACTTAACTAAATTTACCACCCGCTGATGCCATCAACATTTGTTTCTCCTTGTTTTATGCCCTTTGTATATAGTTCTGCTTTGTATTATAAGGGAAGGTTAGCGTCAAATGAACAATTGTTATTTACCTTATTTCATTAAATGTTATGGTGACGGCATAGCCGCTAAATGAGCTTTTTTGGCAAAATGTTTTATACTTTGTACAATAAGAAACACAAAAAAACAAGAACTATTATTAATATATATTTTTCTCACACCAAAAAACATTATTTATATTAAATTATGTAAATAACTATTATCTTTTTCATATATTTAAAGCATTTAAAGTAGTTATTATTTAAATTTTAGCTCAATTGTTTAATAAAAAAGTTTCTTGCTATTTCGTGGTAACCACTTAATAAAAAAAGTTTGGATTTACTGAAAATGTTTTATCATCAACCATGCCGGTTTGAGACCTTGAGGAACGAATACACGTAAATTAATCACCAATTAGCATAAATGCACCCGTAAATAGTACGAACTCATAATCGCAGTAAAAACAGGATTTTAGAAAACTGGATAGATTTGCAAACTAATCACTGTCCTACCTACACTCCGTGGTAGGTAAAGACCATAAAATGTTTATAAAGTGGTAAGATTTTCTAAACTAAAAAAATAATACAAATACTGATGTATAATATGCAAGATAATATTTCGCTGGCTTGTTATTATATTTCATTGGTATTTTTCTCTGAGTTCCTCAGTTCCTCAAAGTATTCTGCCCATCTCTCTAGTTTTTTTGATAAGTCGCCTATTAGCGTGACTTCTTGACTTCTGCAGCAGCATGCGATTCCCGGACCCGTAGCATCATTGACTTTGACTTCTCGGTAAAAGTTCTTAATCTTTGTGTTTATCATATGACTTTCCGTGTCTTGTAACTTTATTTCCCAGTATACTCGTTTTTTTTTCTGCAGTTTTACTTTATTCTTTGCTGCTTCATAACTTATCCTCGTGTTTGTTGTCTTTAGTATATTCATATATTCATTACATATATTTGTATTTTAGCTTTTCTTCTGGCCACGAAATCCCTTTTACATTCTGTATCAAACCAATCTTTATTGTTAGCTTTATTTATTTTTCCTAATGTCTTTTCTGTCGCGTTCGGTATTATCTTCTCTATTTGGGTCTATTCGTGGTCAATATCTTCATTTAAAACTGTGGAGTTTTGATGTTTTCATCCTTTAGCTTTTTTACATTAAAATGCTTTGTAGTATTTAGTTTTTGCTTAGGTTCCTTTTGAGTTTCTTGTTTTATAGTCGCAACTACCATAAAATGGTCCTTGTTGCTGTCTGGATCTCGGAAACTTCTAATATTCGTAATGGTATTGGCGTGTATATTTTCAATTAAAACACGGTCTATTTGATCTATTTAATAATTATAGATAATAAGGATGTAAAACAATTTCTTAGATTTTGTTCATTCTGTTTGAATGGTAATAATGTGAGGCCTAATGCTCAATAGTGATCAGATTGTAAACCGCACTGTATAGAAAAGACTCACACACAATATACAAAAAAAGTTAACTTCTAGGCGGTTTTAAAAGGTATAATGACCGGTGCCATATTATGTGTATATAAGATAAATGTTCTACTTCTCAATATCAGTATCTTAAATTGTTTAAAATCGCACCATCTTTTTCTTGGCCTCCCATTACTTCTTCGTCCATTTGGTGACTTATCTCGTGCTATTCGTACTATACTATCCTCTGCCATTCTACTTATGTCTTTGCTACTCTCCTCTTTCTCGACTGTTCCATGATATTCGTCGGAGTATATTCATATCTGTTGTTTCTAGTAGTGGTCTCGTTTTAGATGTGACAGGTCTTGTCTCCGCTGTGTATGTTAATATAAGTCTAATTGATGCTTTATAGATTCTTGTTTTCGTGTCTTGTCTTAGGTGTTTGTTCTTCCAGATTGTGTCATGACGAGTTTCCGCCGCTTTACTTGCTTTTAAGCTTTGTTGCCGTACTTCCTCTTCCGCATTTTCGAAACTAGTTATATCCCTTTCAGGCCCAAGACTTTATTTTGTGAAAATTATAATTTTTTCTTGTTATATGTTATATTTAAAGACTAAAGAACATCAAAAAATCTTTAAAAAAATATTACGTCCTCTCCTCCACAAATACAGCTATGCCACGATCGTGCGTTGGTGCAAGAAGCAGTAGTTAATTTTAACAAAACTCAAGTATTAAAGGTGGTATTAACATTATTATTTATTATTTTCACATTAAGTAAACATTTTAAATGCTAGTTCTTGTAATAGTCTTTGAAACATGATTTCACTCGCGACAAACACAGATATACATCGAACTTTTCACATCTTATTTTAGTTCTGCTGCCACAGTTTTCAAGCCTGCATGATCTGGGACTATCAATTTGGTCAAACAGCGGAAAATGTTCATATTCGTCGTATCGTCTTGTTTCTGATGGTTGTAGACATGGTCTGTGTCTTTTAGGATTTAGATCTAGATGTACATTCTCAATCTGTAGGTTAGTTTCATCCGTTAAAACACGTTTTTTTGCTGGGGCTCCTATCAGACATTCAGCTATTTTAAGTCGAAATTCAAGTAAATCTTTAATTTTCTTTTTGGAGATATGCGAAGCAATAGCTTGGGATTTGTAAAAACGCCAAGCATTCACGACCGATAAATCTATAAAATGAAGTATTACCTTCAAAGTCCATTTCTTTGTTTTTATGTATGTACGGTCAAGCACATCTACACCTCCCATATGTTGGTTATAGTTGTTAATAAGTTTTGGCATAGTAATATCAATGTATTGTTTCTGCTTTTTATCCCATCGTTTCACTTTAACTGTTTCGTCAGCTGACGTGCTGTTGGATGCTACCAATACTAGTTTGTTGTCCATCCATTTAACGATGACTATATTATTACAGAGAAACTGTTGTGATTCACCCCGATTCATTTGGCGATCTTTTTTAAAAGGTATACGTTTTCGTTCAGCCAATCTGTTGAACATTAACGTTCTAGATCCATGCATTCCCAATTCTGACAGGCGTTCCAATAATGGAATTGAAGTAAAATATCTATCGAAATGGAGTACACCTGGAAACAAAAATGATATCTCAAAACAAAAACTCATGAATGTATGTATTTTACAATAAATAATTTTTTTAGCCCAAACGTCACGATCGTGCGGTAGCCAAATCAAACACCAATATTTTCAAGAAACAATCGTTTACCTATTAAAATCTGGTATCTGCATTATAGTTGATCATTAGTTAATGAAACAAATCTAATAGTTTTTATTATTTCGCTTTGGAAGAGTAAAAAATATTTACTTAAGTTTACCGAGTCGTTGGTCAAAATACACAGCCATATTTGTCGCCACCTAGATGTACACTGAAACAATATTAGACGAAATGCTTTTACCTCTCGTTTAAAATAAGAACCGCATGATCGTCGTTTGCTGTCTCAGTTCCCAAAAATTAGAATGATGACCTTGATTTTTACTATCGAAAATGAACGCACGATCGTATACGCGCGGCCGGAAAGGGATATCTATTCCCAGATATATAAAACCTTGCTTTCTGCTTTATTATTTTCCTATCAATTTCGATTTCACATTGTAGTGGGTATTTAGATGTTGTCACACATTTGGTTTTTCTGATAATATTATCCTATTGTATTGTTTAGTCCATTATTATATTAAAGAGTGGGCTTAACGAGTCACCCTGTCTGACTCCAGTATTTTAATGGTATACACTGTGTTAGTTTTCTAATTATCTTTGGCTGTATTCGATTATGGAGGTAGAAGAGTTCGATGGTTTGTATAATATTGATCGGTATATTTCTTTTAGAAACTCTTATTAAACCTGTCCTGATATACGCGTCAGAGACATGGACTATGGTAAAAAGCGATGAAGAACTGTTAGACCGCTTTGAAAGACGAATACTTATACACATATAGGGAGAAGTACAAGAAAGCGGGATATGGTGCAGGTGCAACACTTTTGAGTTGTATCAATGTTATGAAAAATGCAACATCGTCCGGTCTATTAAAATTAATAGAATAAGGTGGCTAGGACACCTTGAAAGAATAGACACTGGAGAGCTCCAAAGACAGATATTCTATCAAGAGCCAGTAGGAACCAGGAAGAGAGGCAGGCCAAGATCTAGATTCAAAACCCAAGTCGAAGATAACTTGAGGAATCTAGGGGTCAGAAATTGGAAAGCCAGGGCGAAAGATAGGGAGGAATGGAGACTAATTCTTGAACAGGCCAAAACCCACCTAGGGTTGTAGAGTTAAAGATGATGATGATAATGATGTATTTCTATTATACAGTAGGTGTAAGATGTGTTCGACTTAAATGCGATCGAAAGCCTTTTTCAGGTCTACAACACATAGATATGCTGGTTAATTGTACTTGATGGCCTCTTCTGTGATTTGTCTTAGTCCAAATACGGCGTCTATACAGAATCTCTATCCTTGTTCATCAAACTCTGCCTGGAGTTATGAGAGCGAGAACTGGGTGATTGAGTAGCTTAGAAGCCACATCCATGCCCACAGCCGGTCTCATGCCCATAAACTAGAGGAGAGTTGATAAGTCAGGTTAACATCCTACCTATTTTAAAAGAAAACAAGGTTCAAAGGACCGATATAAAAGTGAAACACTTTTATGCCTAGGCACAACAGTGTAAAAGTCAAAACCTCAAAAGTTTCGTAAACTGCAGTGAACTTGGTAGGCAGCAATCATTTGGTTAAGTTTTGGCAGTGCACAAAATTTCTGGAGGAATGTCTTATGCCGTATGGTCTTCGAAATCAGACATAATACTAGTACTTTTGGGAGACAATAAATACAAACGTTCAAAAAACTTAATGGGTAGCGCAAAAATCGGGGATTTTTCTTATTTGTCAAAGTGAAAATCAATAGAAGTAACCATAGTAATATAAAAATTATTTGCGACGTTTAAAAAACAAAAAGTATGTTTTATTCGGAGTATACAAACACCCATACCTGAAACTGCCTGCTTCTACAAATTTATTACTCGGTGGCGATTGCAAAAATACTATATTTTCCGGAAATTTTATTATCTAAACTTGATATTCTTTTCTAAAGTACAGTAATACGACAAATAATAAAATATGATGATTTTAATCAAATGACTTTTATAAGTAAACGATAAAACTTTGAGACAGTTTTTAAAAAGATACTGGATATCAGGCGATGTTCCATTACTAATTCACAACAATAATACGAAACCAATTACAGTTACAAAAGGAGAGAGCAGCTACGGCAGGTCTCTAAGCATGAAGATAAATTGTGACCTCATTATAGATCGCATAATATATCGGAATTCCCCCATCGCTTGCTTCTCTCCCAAAACTAATTACTTCACACACATTCAAATATTAAAGTTGATTCGAATTGAATTAGAATGTTCAAACGTCGTTTCTCAATTTAAACAGGTGTCAATTCGAAATTAAATTGAATTCTGTACCAAATGGAATTATTTACCCTATTTCTTTTATTAAGTTTAGCAATGGGAAGAATAATCAAAAATTCCAGAGAAAGAATCGGTCAGGAACCGATAAATATAGGGTGTAACAGATTTAAGATAGTTAAAATGGACATCTTTGTGTATAATGGTGATATAATACTTATCTCTTATTAAAAATACAGACAAATGAGCTACTTGTAGTACGAACATAGTAATTACTAAAAACAGATATCAAAATAACCGCCAAGAAAAGTAAAGCCATGGTAATAAATAGACTTCGGCAAATATGCAAATAAAAATGTAGAAAATATGCGCATAAATATGCACGTGTTTACCCGAAAATATGCAAATATTTTACAAAATATGCATACAAATAAATAAAAAAATCGTAAAATAGTAACAATTTTATAAAAAAAAAAGTGTACATAACTAAATATTTCCTACTATTCATTAAGATTTACATTTATTTTAAGTAACTACATCATTTTTAAGTATGAATAAACTTATTTAGAATTATGGTAACAATAAATGATCAAGTGGTGTTCAAAATTTTCTAACAAAAACTTGTGGCTTCTGTCTGAGTACATATATTTATATATGGAAAAACTTCGTTCAACATCAACTGATGTAATGGGAGCATTTTTCAAACTAACCAAAACATTTGGTTCTAAATTAATTGAATCCGAAATATTTCCAGCTAGAACACTGGCTACTTCAGAAAGAATATGGTAACCTTTATTTTTTTCCATAGTAGCTTCAAATTTTTTTAAAATATCTTTTCCAATATTAACTCTAACGTTCCGACAACATGACGCAAATTCTTTTATTAATGCTGTACTTTCGAACAATGACAGTTTTGGTGATTCTAACTGAGTAATTGTTTTTTGAACAAAACTAAAATTTGATTTTATAAATGAAAGTTCTTGTTGAAGCAAGTTACTTTGAAAAGTTTGTTTAGAATCCAAAAGAGATTGGGAACTTTCATCTGTTAACGTATCAATTATGTTCTTTATTTTAACAAAATGATCTGCATAAAAATTAGCTGCTTCTAACCATGTTCCCCATCGCGTTAAAATAGGTTGTGGTGGAACAGGAATATTAGGTAGCATTTCTTTATAAAGTTGAATTCTTAAAGGAGATTTAAGAAATACTTTTTTGACACTGGATATCATGGTATTTACAAGAGAAAACTTTTTTCGTATTTCCTCTGCAACTCTGTTTAATCCATGCGCTACACAACTAACATGTATTAAATCTGGGAAAAATATTTTTAAATTTTGTCCTGCTTTCACCATATAAGGAGCAGCATCCGATAAAATAAGCAGTAATTTATTAAAAGGAATAGTTGTCGGAAGAAAAAAAGTTGCTAATGTTTCTCGTATAAAACGCAAAATTGTTAAAGCATTTGTTTTCTTAAGTTGCTGGCATGAAATAAGATGAGATTTTGGTAAGGTATCTTCTTTAAGAACACCAATCAATAAATAAGCAATATACTTTCGTGAGGAATCAGTGGTTTCGTCTACAGATATGTAAAAATAATTATCTGCAATTTCTTCCTTAATATTAATTAACACCGACGAGTATAGCCCGTTCACATTATTTCTTCGTAGAGACCGATCACTTGGAACATTAAGTTTGCAATATTTTGTTAGAAACGAACTAAAATTTACATTTGCTAATTTTGAAAGCGGTAAGTTTGCAGACACTAATGCGCGACACAAGTCTTCATTAAAAGTTTCTTGCTCATCTAATTTTTTTGAAGTACATTGGAAACATTTAGCCATTGAAGTTTGATGTTTTCCTCCTATTTTTCCTTTTTTTGCAATGTGTGAAGCAGTTCTCACATGTTGGTCTATCTGAAATTTCTTCTCACATGCTATCTATAAATAAAAATAAAAACCTTTATTTTAACCCAACCTTTAAAATATAAAAATATACAAGGTGTTTTTGGTTAATCAAATAACTGAGTTGGAAAAAAAACACTCGCTAAGTGTTTTAAATACAGTATTAATCCACAAATTAGTTTTTGTTACTAACCATTAGTACATCATATAACTTATTTTAAAATTCAACAAAAGTTTCTTTTGTTAATTCAATTACAATAAAAATAATTGTGTTTTAGAATAGCTGACTTCATAAAAAAAAGTAAAGGTGAAAAATTTTTCTAAATACACACCATTGTATTGTACCAAGGACAATTTTTTCTCACTAAAGGAAGCTATTTTTCATTTAAAAACAACCTACGAGTACTATATTTCAAGTAAATACGTTTATTGGTTTTAAAGTTATTGTTGTTATTAACTAAAAGAATTTATTTTTTTTTTAATTTCAACACCCTGTATCTCGAAAAGTAAATAAGTTTGACCCCTCATTAACTATATCGTTTTTTTCAATTTTTCGAGAAGTATCTACAGTCAAACGTTGTAACTGTCATTTGGAAACACCCTGTATGTATGAAATATTAGATATTTAATAGAAAATATTAGATACTTACAATTTTGCCACAGACTGAACAGTAGATTTTTCCCATATCCATAGACAGCTCTTTATAAGGTTTAATCCAAGTTGAAGCACTGGTTGTTTTAAGCATTATAAAATCACAATCTTCCTTTTTGTTACGCACAACGAGTGTTTACGCTTTGAATATCAAAACGAAAATGATTTACAAATCTGAGCATCAAATTAGAAATGTTTAGGTACCTAATTCAATAAACTGGGAGATTTTGGAAAAGCCCTAAATTAGGAACAAAACTATTAGCCGTTTACCTGCTGTTAAGATACAATAAATTGTAGATAGATTTGGGGATTAGATCATAAAATGCAAATGAGCGAACCCTTAGCGATTATCCAATAACTGAATGCCTCAGTGACCGAGACTTTCTAAGAATGTTGAGGGCTACTTAAATTGATCTTCTTTGAAATTGTAAATGTTTTGTACCTGTAGAGATTACGTACTTGGATCATTTCTTGATTAAAATGACTACAAAATTTTATACAAGAATTGAAATAAATTGGTATGTTTAAAAATTTTCAAATACAGTATAAAAATCTGAACTTTTATGCACTTTATGCAAACTTTTATACAAATATGCCAAAATATGAAATATTTGCATAAAATATGCACAATATGCAAAATATGCAATATGCATATTTGCCGAAGTCTAGTAATAAACAACAAAATGCAAATGCAATTATACCTATCTTATTTATTGTATGTTTATTTACTGCTACCCTAAATAGCATCTTCTTCGTCTTCTTCCTTCTAATATGTAGGCTTTAAAGCCTGTTTCTTCTTTAATATTAGCCTTCTATAAATTGTATTAATTGTCGAACCGTCTTTTTCTTGGTCTGCCAAAACTTCTTCGTCCATTTGGTGACTTTGGTGCCTCGTAATATTCGTACTATTATACCATCTGCCATTCTACTGATGGGTTCGTTCCACTCCTGTATTCGTTTTGTCACCCATCCATTTATGTTTTCTATATTGCATGCTCTTCTTATGTTTTCGCTTCTCTCCCTATCTTCTAGAGATCTTTTTTTTTGAGAGCCAATAAAAAAATCAGTTTTTTCATTTTCTAAAATTTGCACTGTTTGCAAATGGTCGGTTTTGGAAGTAGACAACTGAATTGTGTAATATATTTGATGCTTTATTTTATTCTAACACAACTTATTTATATATTTGGAAGTAACAACCAATAAAATTTTATTTTTAAATTTTTACACGATTATCAAGATTTTTTATCAGTGTGGTTTATGCCACAAAATTGTATCCTAATTTTCCGGTTTCAAATCAGCACCACTTCTGTCAGTGTACTTTTAAAAATCTCTGTTGTGCTAAAAACCTATTACTGCCCATACTGTCAAAGTTCCTCAGCCTATTTTCATACCCCTCTGAATATTTCTAATGGAGTTTAGGAATAAACTCTCTGAAGCGGATATTTTCAGCCGGTTTTATCCACGCGGTGGGAGCTTTTTTTGAAACTTTGACAATTGCGTTCGAGCGTTGTTCAGTTGGTTTGTTGGATATAAAAGTTGATTTCACTTTACTGATTCGCTAAAGAGATATTTCACTTCAAAGTTTTCTACTTGATGGATATGTCGTATCGTTAATCACAATATTCATAACGTATTTCACGGTTATTTTTCAGTCTAAAAATATTTGAATGCTTTAAAATTGATAGTGGTAATATTAGTTATACTTGTAAAAACACATTACACATATATAGGTATTAATAGAGCTCAGAAATCTCATTTAGCATAATTAGAGCCGCTTCTTTGATTTTTCTTTTTTTACCATCCGTTTCTTTTAGGACTACATTTGAATCATTCCATTGAACCTTATGTTCATTATCCCAAGCGTGTTTACATATTTGAGATCTATCAAATTTTCCAGTTTTAATATAAGATTGATGTTCACTTAATTCTTATTCTAACATTTAATGGTCTTGATGTTTCACCTAAATAAAACTGATTGCATTCACAAGGTATCGCGAAGTTTTATCTTAGGCAGATGATTACCTGTATTTTCTTTCTGCTCTAATTTTTTTTTCACGAAGCAACTTCTTTTTTTTTTAATATTAGTACTATTTTTAGATTTATGTGTAAAGCATATTTATCCTTACCCATTACTAGACTTCGGCAAATATGCAAATAAAAATGTAGAAAATATGCGCATAAATATGCACGTGTTTACCCGAAAATATGCAAATATTTTACAAAATATGCATACAAATAAATAAAAAAATCGTAAAATAGTAACAATTTTATTTAAAAAAAAAGTGTACATAACTAAATATTTCCTACTATTCCTTAAGATTTACATTTATTTTAAGTAACTACATCATTTTTAAGTATGAATAAACTTATTTAGAATTATGGTAACAATAAATGACCAAGTGGTGTTCAAAATTTTCTAACAAAAACTTGTGGCTTCTGTCTGAGTACATATATTTATATATGGAAAAACTTCGTTCAACATCAACTGATGTAACGGGAGCATTTTTCAAACTAACCAAAACATTTGGTTCTAAATTAATTGTTTCCGAAATATTTCCAGCTAGAACACTGACTACTTCAGAAAGAATATGGTAACCTATATTTTTTTCCATAGTAGCTTCAAATTTTTTTAAAATATCTTTTCCAATATTACCTCTAACGTTCCGACAACATGACGCAAATTCTTTTATTAATGCTGTACTTTCGAACAATGACAGTTTTGGTGATTCTAACTGAGTAATTGTTTTTTGAACAAAACTAAAATTTGATTTTATAAATGAAAGTTCTTGTTGAAACAAGTTACTCTGAAAAGTTTGTTTAGAATCCAAAGGAGATTGGGAACTTTCATCTGTTAACGTATCAATTATGTTCTTTATTTTAACAAAATGATCTGCATAAAAATTAGCTGCTTCTAACCATGTTCCCCATCGCGTTAAAATAGGTTGTGGTGGAAGAGGAATGTTAGGTAGCATTTCTTTATAAAGTTGAATTCTTATAGGAGATTTAAGAAATACTTTTTTGACACTGGATATCATGGTATTTACAAGAGGAAACTTTTTTCGTATTTCTTCTGCAACTCTGTTTAATCCATGCGCTACACAAGTAACATGTATTAAATCTGGGAAAAATATTTTTAAATTTTGTCCTGCTTTCACCACATAAGGAGCAGCATCCGATAAAATAAGCAGTAATTTATTAGAAGAAATAGTTGTCGGAAGAAAAAAAGTTGCTAATGTTTCTTGTATAAAACGCGAAATTGTTAAAGCATTTGTTTTCTCAAGTTGCTGGCATGAAATAAGATGAGATTTTGGTAAGGTATCTTCTTTAAGAACACCAATCAATAAATGAGCAATATACTTTCCTGAGGAATCAGTAGTTTCGTCTACAGATATGTAAAAATAATTATCCGCAATTTCTTCCTTAATATTAATTAACACCGATGAGTATAGCCCGTTCACATTATTTCTTCTTAGAGACCGATCACTTGGAATATTAAGTTTGCAATATTTTTTTAGAAACGAACTAAAATTTACATTTGCTAATTTTGAAAGCCGTATGTTTGCAGATACTAATGCGCGACACAAGTCTTCATTAAAAGTTTCTTGCTCATCTAATTTTTTTGAAGTAGATTGGAAACATTTAGCCATTGAAGTTTGATGTTTTCCTCCCATTTTTTCTTTTTTTGCAATGTGTGAAGCAGTTCTCACATGTTGGTCTATCTGAAATTTCTTCTCACATGCTATCTATAAATAAAAATAAAAACCTTTATTTTAACCCAACCTTTAAAATATAAAAATATACAAGGTATTTTTGGTTAATCAAATAACTGGTTTGGAAAAAAAAAACACTCGCTAAGTGTTTTAAATGCAGTATTAATCCACAAATTAGTTTTTGAATTGTCAAACTTGACAATCATTTATGTAGAACACTAACAACTGTACGGAAATATCATTTCCTTACAGTAAGGAAATGACATTTCCTTACAGTAAGGAAGTCCTGACTTTTTCTTCAAGAAATTTTGACAGGAATTTCAAAATTTCCTGGCGATTTGCGGAAAAAGTTTTTTTTTGTTAATTCAATTACAATAAAAATAATTGTGTTTTAGAATAGCTGACTTCATAAAAAAAAGTAAAGGTGAAAAATTTTTCTAAATACACACCATTGTATTGTACCATGGACAATTTTTTCTCACTAAAGAAAGCTATTTTTCATTTAAAAACAACCTACGAGTACTAAATTTCAAGTAAATACGTTTATTGGTTTTAAAGTTATTGTTGTTATTAACTAAAAGAATTTCATTTTTTTAAATTTTAACACCCTGTATCTCGAAAAGCAAATAAGTTTGACCCCTCATTAACTATATCGTTTTGTTCAATTTTTCGACAAGTATCTACAGTCAAACGTTGTAAGTGTCATTTGGAAATACCCTGTATGTATGAAATATTAGATATTTAATAGAAAATATTAGATACTTACAATTTTGCCACAGACTGAACAGTAGATTTTTCCCATATCCATAGACAGCTCTTTATAAGGTTTAATCCAAGTTGAAGCACTGGTTGTTTTAGGTATTATAAAATCACAATCTTCTTTTTTGTTACGCACAACGAATGTTTACGCTTTGAATATCAAAACAAAAATGATTTACAAATCTGAGCATCAAATTAGAAATGTTTAGGTACCTAATTCAATAAACTGGGAGATTTTGGAAAATCCCTAAATTAGGAACAAAACTATTAGCCGTTTACCTGCTGCTAAGATACAATAAATTGTAGATAGATTTGAGGATTAGATCATAAAATGCAAATGAGCGAACCCTTAGCGATTATCCAATAACTGAATGCCTCAGTGACCGAGACTTTCTAAGAATGTTGAGGGCTACTTAAATTGATCTTCTTTGAAATTGTAAATGTTTTGTACCTGTAGAGATTACGTACTTAGATCATTTCTTGATTAAAATGACTACAAAATTTTATACAAGAAGTGAAATAAATTGGTATGTTTAAAAATTTTCAAATACAGTATAAAAATCTGAACTTTTATGTACTTTATGCAAACTTTTATACAAATATGCCGAAATATTTGCATAAAAGATGCACAATATGCAAAATATGCAATATGCATATTTGCCGAAGTCTACCCATTACATTCGCAGAATACCTCGTTATATTAGGGGATGATTAGGGAATGACTTTTTATAATTCGACATATTATCAACTTCACTGTTTTTGTCTCTACTCGTTTTACTTCTTGTAATATACCTTACTATAGATATTGGCAGAAATACTATTAAATTGTAGATATATTCTCTTATTTTTTAGCCTTTAGGTTTATTTCTTTTTGTCTAAATTGGTTGTTTTGTTTATGGTATAAATTATTAAGTTTCTTTTTGGAAAAAAATCAAATTTTCAGTCGTTTTATATTAAGCTTTCTAGGTACTCATAAAAACTCCTCAGATACTCCAAAAAAGAGAGCAAAACTACCGCACCAGATGACGGACCCATCGAATTATTAAAACTCATTGATGAAGATGTTATGGATGTAATGGTAGAACTCTTTAATCTAATATATCAGACTGTCACAATCCCCAGACAGTGGTTGCAATCAAGCTTTGTGGGAATACTCAAATAGTCAAGTGCAATATCCTGCTTAGATCACATAAAAAAGCTTTAATGAGTCACACATTTAAAATATTTTTGAAAATATTACATACCGTAGAATGGGGTGACTTTGATTCTTTCTATAAGGTGACTTTGATAAAACATGAATATTTTGTTTCAAGAGAGTATACAACCCAAATGTTTCGTCCGTTATGGTGGTTGTCTGAACTTTATTTCAGTGCACATGTTGATTCACTATAGCAAAAGGTGTTTGTGGCCAATATCAAAAGTATACGGTTGTAAATTCACCATTAAAGTTTTTGTTTGAATTTGAAGATTTTATATTGTGTTACTAAATTTAAACATACAGCTCTTACAATAGAATTGCAGGTAATTTTGTGTATGTTGCCTTAATGTAGGTCTAGTTGTCACTATTTTAAAATATTTAACCTAACTTATTTCCGTAACTACTCCATGAAATTGAATGATTTCTTATTCAGGGTCACTTTGATACATTTTTCGGGGTGACTTTGATACTTTATTTCTTTTTATAGTTTGCTTAATGAAACTTCAAAACGTTAATTATTTTCAGGATTTCGTCATTATCTGAAAAGAAAAAATGACGTGAGTTTATAAACGAAAGTTGGGATCAAGAAGCTACAAGAACTTCTCTGACGAAACTCTTGAACATGCTCTGCTTCAAATAGTAAACGGAAACTTGTCCATTATCGACGCTAGATGTACAACTTTTCACTAAGAGTTGTTTAGAAAGAACTGGAAGAATTATCTCTAAATTTAAAAACGGGGTAAGTCCTGGTAATGACTGGGTAAAACTTTTTTTAGAGAGACATAGTCAGCAAATCTCTGAACGACTTGCGTCTAACATTACTAGAGCTCGGACAGGTGTCACAAAAGAAACGATAGATTTATATTTCAATAATTTAAGAACAACTCTCTCAAATTGCCCTCCATCACACGTTTTCAATTAGATGAAACCAACGTTAGTGATGATCCGGGGAAAAGAAGATTGCTTTATAGAAGAGGGACCAAATATCCAGAACAAATCACTAATCATAGTAAAGCCGCCACATCAATAATGATGTGCGGTGCTGCTGATGGTACACTACTCCCTCCTTATATAATATATCGCAGCGAACATATGTGGGATGCATGGACATTAGGAGGTCCACAGGGCTCTCCTTGTTGTAGTAGTGGATGTTGCGCAAGAGAAGCTAGATATAACCAAACAAAAAATGGGTGGATGGAGGTAACTTGTTTTACAGACTGGTTTGAGACCATATTATTACCCCACGCAAGACGGCTGGAAGGTAAAAAAGTTATGATCGGCGACAACTTGGCGTGCACTTTTCAGATCATATTTTAGAATTGTGTGAATTGCACAATATTGAATTTGCGTGCCTTCCCAGTAATTCAACACACATATGCTAGCCTTTGGATGTGTCTGTTTTTAAACCCATGAAAGTCTCTTGCCGAAAAGTTTTGACGGAATTTAAATTGCGACACCCAAAAATTACTGGTGTACCTAAAGATCAATTTCCGTCGTTATTAAAAAAATGCTTGGAATTAATGGATCAGACAATTGCAAAAACTGAGTACAAATGTGGAGATTGTGAAAAAAGTGCAATTAAGAGAGTTTTGAAGAATGGGTTCGAGGCTTGTGGCATGGTCCCTTTCGATCCAAATAAAGTGTTGAGTAAGATTACACCAATCAACCATGATGTTGATTATGTAGAACCTCTGATTAACGACAGCCTCACAGACTATCTGATGAATAAGAAGTCCGAGATAGAAGTTATTAAACGGCAAAGTCAAAAAAAACTTCATATCCAATCTGGTAAAAGTGTAAGTCGACATATAACGGCAGATGACAGCTCCTCCGATAGCGAGTTAAACAGCAATAATAGTGAAAGCGAAAATGAAATTAAAAATGAAGATTCTGTGGAGGACCAATCATATGAAGATGATATGAATACAAAACCCTCCCTTGCCGAATTGAATGTTGGAACTTACGTGCTTGTAAAAATTACGTCAGGTAAACAAAAATGTAAAAATTACGTATATGCCGGAAGGATACAAGAGAAATTACCTTTTGACGAATACGAACTCATTGGACTTAAATGACTGGATGAGATCCATAAACATTTTAAAGTTGTGGAGACCGACGTTTTTAACGCTCCTTTCGATGATATCTTAGCAATTCTGAAGACCCCATCGGTTGAAACAAATGAAACAGCAACTACATGTACATTTCCTGGCAGAGTTGATGTTAAAGAAAAATAACTTTGATTTTGTTTCCGTTCAAAATACATTCTTTTGGCTTTTTTTACTATTTTATACTGTTTTACTAATTTGCTAAAATGTTTTTTACCTGAATAAAGTATTAGCTACCTGTAAAATTATTTATTATATACTAATTATTGTGCCTATAGCAGCTGTCAAAGTCACCCCAAAAATTAAAATTGAAATATCTAAAAATTGGCTTGATCGATTTAAAAATGGGTTGACATTGACACCATTACAGCTTTTATGCATCGTCCAAGCTATTTTAAAATAGGGTATCAAAGTGACCCCACATCAATGGGTGATTTTGATATACCATTACTTTTTTTTTTTGAGAAAATCCTCAATTTAAAGATATATATACTAACAGTATAAATTACATAAACATAAGATGAATCCCAATGGACATTTTTCCACATTTTTTTGATCACCCATTCAAAAGTTACGTAAGAAAATATAAAAAAAATTAACAAAGTCACCCTGTTCTACGGTAGCAAAATTGTTAACACTCTTAGTGTCAGAAATAAGTGTCACACAATTTGGCTTTAGAAAATTTAATGTTTAATTTCTCTCTTCATGCGCACAGGAAACAATGAGGGAACTAGTAAGTCTGGTCAGAGAAGGAGGATCTTTGAGAAAAGTAGCTGCTTTGAAAGTTATACCATTTGAGACATTGGCTAGATATGTTAAGAAAGCCAGAGACGTAGACGACATTTGTTAGATACGGATGCGTCCCAACTACAGTATTAATAAAGTATTTACGTCCACAGAAGAAAATTCCCTAGAAAACTATATTATAAGCTGCTCACGCATGTTTTATGGGTTGTCTGTTGACAATTGTAGAAAACTTGCCTATGAAAGGACAATCGAAAATAAATAGAAAATTCCTGTCAAATGGCATGAAAGAGAAATGATAGGGCTAAAGTGGATGAGAGGTTTTCGCCAAAGACATGTTTGACTTTCGGTTCGTACCGAACGATGAGTATAGAAGGATGTAGTTTATTCCGTGCGACGTCATTTAATAAACATAATGTATCAATTTTTTTCCAAAATTTTAAGAATATATATTCAAGAACTGATGCGTTCGCTGACGAAAGAAGAATCTACAATTTAAATGAGACTGCGACTACGACGGTTCAAAAATCAGCAAAGTTGTTGCTGAGAAAGGGGTAAAGCAAGTTAGCAAGGTAACAAGTGGGGAGAAAAGTACATTGGTTACCGCTTGTTGCATCTTTAGTGCTAGGGGTTAACACCTACCACCAGCAATGGTTTTTCTAGGGTGCATCTAAAGGAGCATATGCTACGAGAAAACGTATCCCCATCAGAAACGTTAGGGCTTGCTACTCCAAGTGGGTGGATGAATGCTGATCTTCATTTAGAAGTAATGAAGCATTTTATAAAATATACTAACAGCTCTAAAGAAAATCCATCGCTTTGATTCTATGACAATCATGAAATACATCTTAGTATTCGTGTTCTTAATTTGGCCAAAGACAATGAAGTAACAATTCCAACATTTCCTCCTCATTCCACAAATAAGATGCAACCACTAGATGTGCGGGTATTCAAAGCATTCTCAGCATGTTATAATGTATCTGTAGATACCTGAATGATGCAACATCCAGGTAAGCCTTTCACCATATATGAGTACGTCGGCTTTGCTCATGAAAAAGCTGCCACATCAAGAAATAAAATTTAGAAAATGATGCTACCTTAGACACCAGTATTGAAAATAGCAATCAACAGAACGATAGAAATGGCAATACTGTCATAGATGTTTTTAAAAGCCCAGAAAAATTTAACGGCTTTCTAAAAGCAGGAGAACGCAAACCTAAAATTACGCGAAGAACGGGCAAAAGTATTATAGCTACTGACACACCCGACAAAGATGCCATAGAAGAACGAAGAAAAAAAATTGATAAAATCGAAGTGAAAAAAGTAGAAAAGATCAAGAAACAAATATTTGAAGATAGTTCTGAAAGATCAGAGGAGGAACTTGAACTTGGTTCATCCTCAGGGGATGACTGCTAGTATACAATCAATCCAGATGGATTTGAGGAGCTTCATAGAAAGCCCATAGAAAATGATTTTGTGTCATGGAATTTCCTGGAAAAATGGAAGTAGGTGTATTATATTGGAAAAGTCCTGAAAATAAATGAGTCAGAAGAGTATGAAATTTCATATCTTAAAAAAACGAAGAGCACAAGCAAATTTGTATTTACCAATATTCCAGATGAAGCTATTGTTACTTTAAAAGATATTAAGCTCATCATGCTATCCCCAATTCCTTGTAGGCATAGTAGCCGATAAATGAGTGAGAAGAGTATGCAATTTCGTATCTTAGAAAACAAGCGAAGGGCACCAGCAAATTTGTATTTCCCAATATTCCAGATGAAGCTATTATTGTTGCTTTAAAAGATATCATCTCATCATGCTAT
Source organism: Diabrotica balteata (assembly GCA_918026665.1). Lineage (NCBI taxonomy): Eukaryota > Metazoa > Arthropoda > Insecta > Coleoptera > Chrysomelidae > Diabrotica > Diabrotica balteata. Next base: position 138,377,287 of record OU898279.1, read on the forward strand.
CCCCAATTCCTTGTTGTCACAGTAGCCGTAAGATGTCAAGTCAAGTCAAGTCAAATTTATTGATCACATGCGACATTATACAAAGTACATGTATGAGACAAGTAAAAAATACAGACATAAATCTTAAAATTATATAAATTAATTAAATTGCTTTTACGTTTGAGATAGATTTTGGATTAATGGATATTAGGTAGATACATGACTAGATATTATTTCTTTATGTTTACTCATTTTTTATGTTCTGTTTCTTTCTTATGTTTATTTTGGAAGTGTCTTTTGTGTTTAATAAATATAATTTCTAAACTATGTTCGCAACAATCAGTATCAAAATTATGTTATAAGAATGATATATTAACCTCAATAAACTTTTTCAAAACACAACAGCCCAAATAAGATATTTTGACATGCTAGATTACATATCAGAAAAAAATACAAAATCAACAGAAATATGTAAAATACAAAGAGGTGTCAGAGAGGGTTGTATAATATCCCCATTTTTATTTAATTTATATTCAGATAGAATATTTAAAGAAGCGCTGCATAATTTTGGAATGGGGCGTGAAAGTTAATGGAATTCTGATAAATATAATCAGATATGCAGACGATACAGTTATTTTAAGTGATGGCATGAATGGATTACAATGCCTTTTAAATGTCATTCATAAAGTGGGAAGAGAGTTTGGCCTAAACATAAACTGTTCAAAAACAAAACACATGGTGTTTAGCCGTTTAGCACATCAAGATGCACGATTATATGTTGATGGTCATATAATTCAAAGAGTGTCCAGTTTTAAATATCTTGGTTGCTATATTACTGAACAACTAGATCCAGATGAAGAGATAAAATATAGAATCGAGATAGCCCGTACGACATTTTTAAAAATGAGGTCATTCTTCTGTAATCATCATCATTTGGCTCTACAACTCTAGGTGAGTCTTGGCCGCGTTTACTATTTACCTCCATTGTTGTCAGTCCTGAGCAGCTATTTCCCACTGCTGCACTCCCATTTTACGTAGATCACTGGCCACTGCGCCCTTCCATCTCTTTCTTAGGCGGCCAACTGACCTTCTGGGAGGACCATTGGACCTTTCCCAGAATGTGGTGTTCAGAAGTCATTCGTTATTTGACCTTAGGACGTGGCTCGCCCATCTTATTCGGTTTGCTTTAATGTAGCGGACTATGTTTTCATCTCCATATATTGTCTGGAGTTCATTATTGTGTCTTCTTCTCCACTCTCCTGTTGTTTCTTCTCTACAAGGCCCATAGATAGTCCGCAGTATCCGACAAATGCTGCTCGTGAGCTGCTTGATAACATCAAATGTAGAAAGATGGCCTATTTTGGACACGTAGTAAGGGGAGACCGATATAATATTCTTCAACTTATTATGATGGGTAAAATCGAAGGACGCAGAGGAATTGGTAGAAAGCAGGCCTCTTGGTTGAAGAATATCAGGGAGTGGACAGAAATAAAGAAAGCTGAGCAACTATTTAGAATAGCTCGAGACAGAGACAGTTTCACCATGTTAATCGCCAACGTCAAGGGGACTTGATAGGGCACATTAAGAAGAAGATTACATATATTTTCATTTATTTTCCCTGTCTCACTGTTGGATTTAAAGTGTCTCACTGTAAGGCATATATGTCCTACAGTTGAACAAATGCACCTATCTATATTCTTGCAAAAAAAAATATCAAACTTCAAAGTTACAAATATTTCACTTGAAGAGAGATAATTTAAATTTTTTTTTAAATTTTTTGCAAATGGCCGTTTTTGGAACTAGACGATTAAATTAAATTTAAATTGATTCTAGGTCCATAAAAATTTAAATAACTAGTTGTATGTTCTCATAAACGGCGAACCAAAATTTGTAATTCTATAAATGTTCCCTTCTGCTTAATTCTCTTTTTTTTCGCAATATCCTTTCTAGAAAGTTAATACCTACAAGGAAACCAATTAGACTAATAACCCTCGTCGCAACGCTTAATACTTTTTAAAAATCAAATCCAATAATGCTGCTAACCATTTAGAATCGAGGTCAAAACACATACTTGTCTGTACGTGTGTTCGACTCTCGCTGTTGCGGTTTTAATCCCAGGATTCGATGCAATTAAAATAATTGCTAATTCTACATTCGACACTTGCGCATCGACATTAACAAATTTAACCGTAAATTAGATAGTCTTTAGCTTTTTACCACGTCCATTCATAAAAATCGTAAAGAATTTTAATCAAATATTACCTAATTAAAAACAATATAGATATTCAACTGAGCCGCAGAAATTCGTACCTCTTAGAATAAAATAATGTGAATAGAATAAAAGTGATTTGTTTATTTTAATGCAAAAGCCAAAAGCACGGAAAATTGTAAGGTAATAGTGGTAGTGGTACTGACCTTTATGGAATGCTCCACTGTACTGTACCGTACTGTACCGAATACTGTACAAAAAGAAGTTAAACCCACAGTGAATGGAAGAACTATAAAATTAAAATGTCAAAGCATTACTCAAGAACAACTGACCAACAATGCGAGATGCGTAAATATACAACTGTGGAGATGGTTACTATTGAAGATACTGCAATTGAGAATGTTAATAACTATAAATATTTAGGAACATGGATAACATCAGATGTAGACCAAACCAAAGAAATTAAGACACGTATTGAAATAGCACGTACATCATTTATTAAACTTAAAAAGTTTCTTTGTTGTCGGGATATAAGGTTAGAACTACGCCTGAGAATGCTTCGATGTTACGTGCTTTCTACTCTTCTTTATGGTCTGGAAGCTTGGACACTAAAACAAGTTCATCTAAATAAGCTGGCCGCCTTTGAATTTTGGTGTTACAGAAGAATCCTACGAATATCATGGATTCAAAGAATGTCAAACATGGAAGTAACTAGAAGGATAGGAAATGAGGCGGAAATAATATTAACTATTAAAAGACGAAAACTTGAGTACTTGGGACATGTGATGAGAGGGCAAAAATACGCATTATAACAACTTATTATGCAGGGCAAAATCCGAGGAAAGCGAAATGTGGGAAGACGAAGAATATCCTGGCTTAAGAACTTAAGGGAATGGTTTGAATGCAGTAGTGCAGAACTTTTTATAGCGGCAGTCAACAGAGTCCGCATAGCCATGATGATTTCCAACCTTTGATAGGAGATGGAACTTAAAGAAGAAGGAGATGGTGTAACTAAATTACGCAGAGATATCGAGAGTGTAAACAACGCCAACTATAGATCAATTGAACCTAAGCAAGCTAGTTTTATAAATTATTCAAGAATAAAATAGTAATGTTAATATAAATATGAAATTAATAAATTTTTAATGGGTATACTCAGTGCAGGAAGTCTAAACAGCCGAGCTGGGTCCCCCACTAGGTGAAGCTGCAATAAAGTTTTTAAAAATAGATTTAAAATTAGTACAATTTAAATTAATTTGAGTATGAAGACAGTAAGACTTTTTATTTGTTTCCCTTGTAATTTCCAAATCTTCCAGGTAGTAGTTCCAACCTCCAAATAGTTTTCCTTTCTACTAGTGTCATGTAAAATAGATGAACCAGTATTGATGTTAAAATTGTGTTTATTTGATAATAAGTGTTGACCAAAACTTGAAGAGTTTGGTGTTTTGAAATATTCTAAAATTCTTGTAGATGATTTTTAATTTAGTTAAGAAATTTAGTAGAACTTTTGAATGATTCTCCCTACATAAGAGGCATCACAATCATCATATTTTAATTTATAAATACCACTTTTGCAAAGTGTGTACATCCTATCTTTGGTGTTAATTAAAAAAACCTAAAGTGTTATTAACGATTTGAACGAAATTTTGATGAAGTTTTGATATTTTATTGGAAATGTTGCTAATATAAGTAAAGAAGAAATATCTAATGTTATTTGAAGCATTGGGTTGAAGCAAACATTATGATGAATAAGCAAGCTTCTCTGAAATTTTAAGTTTAGCTCTATTTTAAAGCTTATGGATAATGTTGGGATCATAACCATTATTGAAAGCAATTTCCTTGAGAGAATTAAGTTCTAAATTGAAATTATCATTTAAAAGTGGAAATTTGAGTAACCTATGAATGTAACTGTTAAAAGCAGCCATTTGTTTATGTATTCATATATAACAAGACCTATTAGAGTAGGTTTTCTGTAAATATTGTACTCTAGAGAATGTTTATTACGAGATGCAGTCATATCCAAGAAGTTCAACTTATTGTCAGATTCTGGTTCCAGTGTAAAAGAAATGTTAGGATGGAGGTTATTAACATCATCCAGAATCTGTAAAGCATCATAATGGGTTTCCCTGTATGGGAGCTATACAATTATCAACATATCTTAACCAAAAAACATATTTTGTTGTTGTTTTTAACAAATTTCTGTTCTAAGCTGTCTAAGAAAATATTAGCTAGAAAAGGTGATAATGAAGATCTCATCACTAAACATGTTCGTTGTTTATATATTTTTTGATTAAATTATTACAGACAGCTTTGAGTTTGAGATCTGGATTATGCAACCTACTTAAAGTAATTTATATCATTTCAAATTTCAGTTGATTTCCTATAGTAGTGTCAGTTGGACCTTTGGTTAATGCTCAGTTTCATAGAATTTTGAAATGTGCAGATCACATTACCATGATTGTGAGTGCTCATCCAAGTTGTCATATATGTCACATGTCACCTTAGCATTTCCGTTAAGACCAGGAGCCATTTCTCTCTTGATGCCAACCAATATGTGGCTTAGCCGTTTTTAAAATTTTATACTGTTTATCCTCATGTGGTGTGTTAATGTATAATTATTATGTTTATGACATTCTCAATAGACTGTTGGATTGGCCAAATTTGACGAAGTATGTCTCAAACGTTAAATTAAATAAAAAACTTGTATCAATCATCAACTTCGAGTTTTTTATCATTTTTGCCATTAATTATTTTCTTTTTAATAAGTTTATTTATTTTTATATATACCTCATTGCGTTTTTTTTTTCGTCGTACCAGTTTTGATTTTGTAATCAGTTTTTATTCTTTTGTTTAACTTCTCTGTTTTGTTTAATATATTTTGTTTGCGACAGACATAATTTCTCTCGTAAATTTCTCGTATGGTTTGGTTTTAGGTATTTCGACCATGGCCGGTATTAAAGGTGAGTGCTTCCAAAATAAAGTCGATAGAGCAAAACGAATGGATTTTAAGCTAATATATTACCGATCATGTATCTACAACTTTGTTAGTTTTTGATTGATTTTTGTTCAGCTTTTGATGATTTTTCTTTTTATTTATTTTTATTATGCTCTCAAATTCTATTTAAAAACGCCGATGAAGTGGGTCGGTTAAAACCTTTTGTATCATCAAATTTGATTAAGAGACTTATAGAACTGAGTTTTAAGGTAGTTTTATTAAATCATGTATCTTCCTTACTTTATTTTAATCGTAGTTTGTTTATTGAATTCTAGAGATCACAAATTTTAAAACACATGGTAGTTAAAATAAAATACAAAATAAACAACTGCTCATTTATTTATAATTTATATTTTAAAATAGATTTTATGTTGTCACGTCGTTTGGTTAGCCTCTCTCGTAAAAATTGATCAGAAACTGAATTAAAATGTGCATTGATTAACTCTTCATCAACATCTGACAATCTACTGGGATTCCATTGTGGCGCTCGTGTTCTGTCTATCAAAAGTGCTTTTGTGCCTAAAATAACAACACAGAAGGCTAATAATTTTGCATTTCAATACTGGAACACCAAAACAATATTAAACAGAAATCATTGACCTTTAGTTGAAACACTCAGATCGAAAAAATGGATTTTTATTTTTTATTTAAATCTTTCTATAATATATTACTATACTATACCACGTGATATGGAATATGTAATAGCCACTTTAATATACTTAAAGAGTAGCAACAACAGTAGCATATAATATACTTTTCTATAGATTTTTTATTAATTTTTTTCACCCCTGAGTTGGGGTAAGACCCCAAAACAAAGTTGTTAACTGTTTTTAACAAAGAGACTGACCAAAAAAATTAAAGCCATTACAGGCCTGCTCTAGTTGAGGGGACTTACTCTACAAATTAAACCGACAAAATGTTTCAGATCTTTGGAATACTGATGGCAGCAGTAAAGATCTTATTCGAACAACAATGTCACAACCAAGATATTCCATTTTGTTGCAATGTTTGCGATTCGACAATATGCAAAATAGAGTAGAACGGAAGCAGATCTACAAATTGGCAGCAATAAATTATTTAATCAATTCTTTGGCAACTGTAAGACACACTATGTACCATCCAGGACGAAAATCTGGGGTCATTCATGGGACGGGTCTCATTTCTTCAATACATACCGAATAAGCCTGCGAAGTATAGGTTAAAAGTATTTGCGCTAGTGAATTCCAAAACTTACTACTATCTAAACATGGAAATTTACATCGAAACACAGCCAGAAGGACCTTTTCGACAAAGCAACAAGCCGCAAAACATAATTGGACGTTTTATTGGACCAGTTTCTGGTACAAAACGTAATATTATTTTCGATAACTGGTTTACTAGCTATCTGCTCATCATCAATCTACTTTAGACTCATCATCTTACATCTGTTGGGACAGTTAGGAAGAATAAAAGGCAATTTACAACAGCACTTCTGAACACATGAGCAAGAGAAATTAGCAGTTCAAAATTTGCCTTCAATAAAGATATAACGTCTGTCTCATATGAGGCAAAAAAGTCAAAAAATATTATTTTCATTTTTACATTACGTGATAATACTATAATCTAAGAAACTGGTAAAAACAAATTATCTGAAATTTAACTTTTACAATTCAACTAAAGGCGGTATTGACACATTCGATGAGTTATCTGGTAATTACAGCGTAATAAGAAATAGCTATCGTTGGACTTTGACACTATTTTTTTTCATTTTTGAATACAGCTGAAGTAAATGCTCAAGTTATATATAAATCAGATACAAAAAACTTTAAAAAGACGATTTTTGTTTAAGAAACTGGGTATGCAGCTGATATCTGAGTTTCGAAACTAACGAAGACAAAACCCTTCCTTGCGTCAACCACTACGTGCTAATCAGCAACCAGAGGTACATCAATTGGATCATAAGCGACGTAGGACGAGCAGTAGTTGTTCTATTTGTCCAAGAAATAAAGATATAAAGAGTTTTTACATATGCATGCGATGTGATACTCCAATTTTTTTGGAAAACGCATAATGACGTGTTCAAATTGTAACAATTTTGTTAACTTTTTTATTTTTCCAAAAACATTTTTTTTTCAATTTGTAGAATATTAGGCTATTAGTTTATTAAGAGTAATCAATAAAATGTTTCACAGTATCTGAGTGCATTATTGGTCACTCTGATCATTGATAGTAGATTTGAAATAAGAAAGAAAATGGAAAATAATCAAGACATGGAAAAACTAAAACAGGAAAAACAGACGTACGAAGAGAGAATAAAGAGAATATTGCCAAACAAGGAAGATATAGAAAGTAAACATATCGACAAAATAAACATGATATTTACTGAATCTCTAATGAAAGTGGGTAAAGAAATAGCACAGACAGCAACAAAAAAAATAAAGATTCATATCTCAGGAAACAAAGATTCTTATAAACACAAGAAGAACATTGCTAAAACAAGGGGACAGAAATGAAAGAAAATACAAAGAAATAAACAAAAATATTAGAAACAAGATCAAGGAGTGTAAACGGAGAGTATAGGAAGAAAAGATAGAGAAAACAATTGAAAACAATAGAAACATGAAGTGCTTAAAGCAGAACCTGGGAAACATACAAATTAATAGCATAAAGAACAATGAAGGAGTGGCGACCAACAATATAAAAGAAATTTTACAGACAATGCACGAATATTATACAAATCTCTATAAAACAGAACAAAAACCAACCCAAGAAATCAGTAATCAGTTACAACTGAAAATAAAAACGTTAACTCTGACTTACAACCAGAAATCAGTAAAAAGGAAATAAAAAAAGCACTCAAAGAAATAAAGAATAACAAATCCAGGGGAAAGATGAAATAACTGTGGAAATGCTAAAAAATGGGAGGAAAACTACATTGGAAATCATTTATATACTAATGAATAAAATATTGAACACAAAACAAATACTGACCACATGGAACGAGGCAATAACACTATTACTATTTAAGAAAGGAGATAGAAAAGATCTGAAAAACTACAGGCCCATAAAGCTACTTAATGTAATATACAGACTGTTAACTAAACTACCAACAAACAGATTAACAACTAAGTTAGATAATTACCATTCAAGAGAGCAAGCCTGATTTAAAAAAGGATTCAGTACAAGCGACCATCTGCTTACAAAAAAATGATAATTGAAAAGACCAACGAATATCAAATTTCAATGTATATGGCATTTGTAGACTTTGAAAAAGCATTTGATAAGTTGGAACATTGGGCAGTAAAGAACTCTTTACAAAATGGGAGAATAGACTGTAGATATACGGACTTAATTCTCAATATATATAATCAAGCAACAACATTTATTAAAATTATTGAACAAACGGAGGATACTAAGACACGGCGAGGAGTCAGACAGGGTGACACTATATCACCTAAATTTTCAATCAAGCTTTGGAAGATGTAATGAGAAAATCACAATGGGAAAAACGGGGTATTTACATAAATGGCTAATACTTGCATAACTTGAGATATGCAGACGATATTGTATTAATAACAGATAAAAGGGACGAATTTCAAAATATGATGGATGAATTAAATAGCGAATCAATAAAAATAGGTCTACAAATGAATTATAATAAAACGAAAATTATGACCAACCAACCAAAAGAATTAATAATTAAAATTGTACAAACAACTATAGAACAAGTAAAAGAATATGTATATTTGGGACAACTACTTAAATAAAGAAAATCAGACCGGAGAAATAAAGAGAAGGATACGGTTGGCTTGGGTATCCTTCGGAAAATGTTCCTATATACTAAAAAATAGAAAATCCCCCCAATATTTAAAAACAAGAGTTTTCAACCAATATATACCTCCTGTTCTCACCTACGGTTCTCAAACTTGGACGTTCACAAATGAAAACATTCAAAAAATAGCAAAGACCCAAAGAGCTATAGCAAGGCAAATGCTGAACATCAGGCTAGGAGATACGAAAAGAAATACTTGGTTCAGCAACAAAAAAAAGTGGCCGATGTATCAACGCAGATAGCAAAACTTAAATGAAAGTTCGCTGGACATACCATAAAATAGAAAGACGACAGATGGCATAAGATGATTATACACTGGAGACCATATCGTTACAAACGAAAAAGAGAAAGGCCACAAATGAGATGGTCAGATGACTTGAAGAAACACGCAGGCCCGAACTCGATACAAACTGCCTTCAATAGATAGACTCGGAAGAAGGAAGAGGCATATATCCAAAATTGGACAGCAAGGGCTGTATAGATAGATAGATAGATTATTGGTCACTCGTATTATTTGACTAACATAATTGCAATATGTTGGATACATCATGTTTAACATTTAGATATAATACTTTTACAGTATCGTATTTAATTTATTTGCACCAAAAATAAGTAAAAAACCAAAATTAACCATTTTAAATAATTTAATAATAATAGAAATTTAATAATAGAATAAATAATTTTTCACCTGAAATTGAATTCTTGCTATAGAAAAAAATGTTGTATTGCACACGACGATAAAACCGCATTATCTTCTCGAGAATAATTAGCGTCTCGACGCTAAAAAAACGCTCTCGAAGATAAAGTACAATTTTATGCCGGAACATTTCTCGTGCTAATTTATCTATGCACACTAACGCACGGTTAAAGCTAAACATAGCAATTAACTCATTAATTTTTTCAATAAATCCCAATAATATCCTGAATGTTCTTACCTTCTAATACATCTGTAAACTTATAAAGGTTGTTAGTTATATTACTTTCCATCGCCAAACTCTCCAATAAGTCCATATTCTTTCCATATTGTAGCTGCTTTAATGACACTTTTAAACTACTCGGAGAATATTTTTCTAAAGTTTGTAATGTAGTCGTCGCCCACGCAGACCTATCTTGTTTGAGTGTGTAAAATATACCTTCAATAGTACTTTCGGAAAAGCACTCGTTAATTTTTGCTGCCAAAGGATCTAGGGAAAAAGAATTTACTTATATATTAATAAAAAGTTTCTCCATTAAATCGTAAACCAAGTTTCTTTATCTATGAAACATTAGAGATAGTAATTATTTACAGGGAACTTTATTTTACGATACGATGAAGTTAATTGAGAGATCTATATTAATTTAATTACAACAAATTATATAAGTTTTAAAGTGGAATTAAGTACATGATTATAAATTATAAAAAAAAAATAATATAATGACTGTATTTTCAATTACTAGCGGTGATAAAAATATTAATTTTACAGCAAACGCCATTTATAAAGAGTTAAGAACAATTAAAGTTTAAAGGTTCTGCGCCGATAAATGACTAAAGGATCGAAAAATATTTGTAAACTTGTAAATAAAAAAGAAGAAACTACAACAAATAGGAAAGATATTTTAAAAATTGCTTAACATTGTTACTCAGAATTGTATAAGCGAGAAGAACTTTCAGATCCTCATCAAAATCAAACACCAAAAGTTCAAAATGTAGGCTCAGAAGACATCCCAGATATCACTACAGAGGAAATAAAATCAGCTCTCACGGAGACGAAAAATAATAAATCACTTGGAGAAGATATAATAGTCATTGAACAAATCAAAAAAGAAAGAGGAACGTCAGTAAATGTGTTGAAAACTATGTTCAGTGCTTGTTTGACAATAGGCGTAACCCCCTCCCAGTGGAACAATGCAATAATAACCATAATGCACAAAAAGGTGACATTTCAGACCTAAAGAACTACAGACCCATTAGTTTGCTCTCCCATGCATACAAACTGTTCATGAAGATAATGACAAAACGGCTTGTGACCAAACAGGATAGTTACCAATCTTGTGAACAGGCTGGGTTCCGCTCCAAATACGGAACAAATAATCATCTACCAGTTATTAAAATGCTAATAAAAAAGTGTACAGAGTATAACAAGCCTATCTTTTTCTTATATTCGTAGATTACGAACAGGCGTTCGATAGTATAAATCATCATAAAATGCGTCGAGCATTGGCTGACTGCCGCATTAACTACCGATATATTATCACCTTGATTAAAAGTAATTACGCAACTGGTACATCTTATATCCGCCTTCATGAAGATAACAAGAAGTTTCAAATATAACGTGGAATTAACGTGCGCTGTCACTACTGTAGTACAGTAGTTCACTGCGTAGTGATCAGTGAACAATGTAGTAGTGTCTGGGGGATCGGGAGACCTCGGAAGCCCTGAGGAAGGCATCAGAGAGGATGCCGAAACCTCGGCAAAATGGATAACGACGCGGTTCAACCCGGAAGACTGGTGAGTTTGATATTAATTTAAGTAATATTAATAATCTTAGCTCTAGGTTTCATATATATATATATATATATATATATATATATATATATATATATATCTATATATATATATATATATATATATATATATATATATAGATATATATATATATATATAGTGTGTATAACGACGCTAAGAATACAATTCTTTGGAGGGTAACTTTCGGGAAAGCGTCAAAACAAGAATCAGCTAGAGATGGTATAAGCCAGTTTGGTGTAGAACTTTATTCTAAATGTGAAATTTTCGGTGATATGTTGTCACCTTCATCAGCACCTAAATGAAAAACCTATTATAGTACAAGTGGTGGAAATCAACATTTAAAAACTTACATTGAAAATGTTCAGTTGGTCCTAGTGGTGAAGAACATTGTCACAAACATGTTAAAAATATTAAAAGATACATTTAAAACTTTGAATAAAAACATTACAACACAACAGGGTATTTTTTCAAATACAAACACAACAAAAAAGTCTAAAATTTACAAACTACAAATACAGTAATTTCATGTTAAAGGTATAAATGAAGAAATAATCTTCTTTTTTGATGACATTTCTGTCAATATCCGGGTGTCATATGTAACGAGGTTATAATTTTCACTTTTGCACTTCACACCACATGGATATGAAAAGAAAGAGCCCTAGGAAACATAGTCAGCAAGGAAATGAAGTCTTTTTACATTCTCCAGTTTGTTACTTCTTGTCAAGTCCTGTTGAAGTAGAAAGGAATAAATACAACTTAAGTTTTCAACATCTTTCTTACAGTTCATAGGAGAGCTGCAGTTATGGATGTAGCATATTTCTATGAAGTTTCTCTTAAATTGGTTGCCAACCCTCTTTAGTACTTGCACATTTTCATAGTTAGCAGTGTGTCCAGTATTCTTAATATGTTGGCTAAAGGCTGTGCTGGTGGTCTTCCTCACTACATCACTCTTGTGCAAAGCTATTCTTTTTGAGAGTTTCTGGCTGGTTTGACCGACATACACTTCTGAACAAGAACCACATGGAATAGAATACACTACATTGAAGTTATCCAGTTTTTTAACTCTTTCTGTCAGGTGAGTAAAGTATGTACCTAATCTTTTGTACACAGAATTTGCTATCACTATGTTGACCTCTCTGAAAAGGTTTGTGATCTGTGGTGATAAACCTTTGATGTAAGGCAATCTCCCATAGAAAACTTCTACTGTTTCTCTTTCTAATGTTTGTCTTTGGTGTGTTCTAACTGTTGGCATATCTTGAAATAGCAGTTTATTAAGAAGCATCTTAGGGTAGTGATTTTTTCTAAGAATCTCATACAATAACTTGATGTTCTTATTGTAGTTAGAAGGGTGACAAATTCTTTATATTCTGTTTTTCAGACCTTTGATGATGTTAATCTTCTGCTCGTCTGGATGATATGAGTGAAAAGGCACATATCTACCTGTGAATGTTTTTTTTTCTGTACCAATCCAACCTTACTGTATTGTCCTCATGTCTGGTTACATAGGTGTCTAAGAATGGAACACTATTATTTTCTTCTGTTTCAACAGTGAATTGTAGGTGAGTGTTATATGAGTTGAAAATGTCAAGAGTGTAGTTGATTTTGTCTGCAGGGACTGCACATATGAGGTCGTCTAGATATTGGTAAATGAAGGGGAACTGGAAATCAACTTCTTGAGTACAGTGGTGAAGTAGGGAGTTCATTACAATTTCTGCTAAAGTTGGGGATATAGCTCCACCCATGGGTGCTCCTTTTATTTGGACATAGAATTCATTTTGAAAAGTGAAATATGTATTGTTGTATAAAAAGGTAATCAGTTTCAGGAACAAAACTTTGGTAATTGTACAGTTCTGTTCAATAAGATGGTAATTAGTTGTCAGAATAGAAACTACCAGTTCAAGAGGGATGTTGGTAAACAAGGAAGTAACATCAAAACTCACCAAGACATATCCTGAAGGTAGTAAAAACCCATTGATCTTATTTGCAAATTCAAAAGAATTTTTAGTTTTGTAGGTATTATGAGAAGAAAAAGAAGTGTCAATAATACCTGCCAGATATTTAGCCAAGAATTGAGTGGGGGCATTCTTGCAAGCAATTATAGGACGTAGAGGGCACCCTTCTTTGTGAATTTTTGGAAGTCCATAGTATGTTGGGGTGGTACCGGTGTAGTTGGTTAATTCTTTTTTTGTTTTGGTGGTAATATATCCTTCTTCATATAGTTGTTTTATTAGTAAGTTAGTGTTTCTTTCTACTGATGGAGTCAGATCTTTGGGGATTTTTTTATAGGATTGTGGGTTATTGAGAAGTTCAAATGATTTGGTGATGTACTCGTTTCTGTCCATTATGACTGTAGTGTTACCTTTGTCTGCTCTTGTTACTATAATATCAGGGTTGTCTTTCAGAAATTTTTTCGTTTTTGTTCAATGTAGTGTATTCAATGTAACTTCAATGTAGTGTATTCTATTCCATGTGGTTCTTGTTCAGAAGTGTATGTCGGTCAAACCAGCCAGAAACTCTTAAAAAGAATAGCTTTGCACAAGAGTGATGTAGTGAGGAAGCCCACCAGCACAGCCTTTAGCGAACATATTAAGAATACTGGACACACTGCTAACTATGAAAATGTGCAAGTACTAAAGAGGGTTGACAACCAATTTAAGAGAAACTTCATAGAAATGTGCTACATCCATAACTGCAGCTCTCCTATGAACTGTAAGAAAGATGTTGAAAACTTAAGTTGTATTTATTCCTTTCTACTTCAACAGGACTTGACAAGAAGTAACAAACTGGAGAATGTAGGGAACTTATCATAACATGCATAGGTTACCTATCTGTACTTGAGAAAAGACTTCATTTCCTTGCTGAGTATGTTTCCTAGGGCTCTTTCTTTTCATATCCATGTGGTGTGAAGTGCAAAAGTGAAAATTATAACCTCGTTACATATGACACCCGGATATTGACAGAAATGTCATCAAAAAAGAAGATTAATTCTTCTTTTCTACCTTTAACATGAAGTTACAGTTTTTGTAGGTTGTAAATTTTAGACTTTTTTGTTGTGTTTGTATTTGAAAAAATACCCTGTTGTTGTAATGTTTTTATTCAAAGTCTTAAATGTATTTTTTTAATATTTTTAACATGTTTGTGACAATGTTCTTCACCACTAGGACCAACTGAACATTTTCAATGTAGGTTTTTAAATGTTGATTTCCACCACTTGTACTATAATAGGTTTTCCATTTAGGTGCTGATGAAGGTGACAACATATCACCGAAAATTTCACATTTAGAATAAAGTTCTACACCAAACTGGCTTATACCATCTCTAGCTGATCCTTGTTTTGACGCTTTCCCGAAAGTTACCCTCCAAAGAATTATATATATATGTATATATATATATATATATATATATATATATATATATATATATATATATATATATGTATATATATATATATATATATATATATATATATATATATATATATATATGTATATACTTTTATTGAAAGAAAGAAAAAATTAAATCTTACCTAAACTGAAAGGTGGCAATTTCTTTTCAGAAAATTGATCAAGGACATTGGTGATATCTTGCACCGTAACACAGTTAATAAGTTTATCTTCCAATTTCTGTAATTTATTACTATTACAAAAATATGTGGCAAATCCACCTTTTACTATATCTGTACTTTTAAGCCTTTCTCCCGTTAATCCCAAATAATAGCCCAACTTTCCTTTAGATTTATTAAAAAAATAGGAAGCCCCACAGTTTGGATGAAACCCAAACTTAGTTTCTGGCATTGAAAAAATAGCTTTTTCTGTAACGACCGAATATTTTGATAAGGTCATTATACCCCCGCCAGTGCCAAATGCTATTCCATTTACTAAAGTTATTAAAGGTATTTGATAAGTATTAATAACAAAGAATAATTCATTTAAATCTAGACACCACTTAAAGAACTCTTCAGATTCCTTGCCATCAGCAGTTTTTATGCGTGCTTCTACTATATCAGCGCCTGCGCAAAAAGATTTACCCATACCTTTTAAAATCACCAATTGTTTTTCTTTCTGTCTTTCAATATTTTTTAGAATATTTAGTAAATTTTCGCTCATTTCATAGTTAACAGCGTTTAATGATAGCGGCCTGTTTAAAGTTATCAGAACTGTATTTTTAACTTCCTTAATTAAAATTGTTGGCTCCGTCATTTTTTGTTAACTGGAATAAAAAAATACCATTAAAATAATTATACAAAAAGCGTGTACTTAAATTTTTTTGTTGTGAAATTAAAACAATAACAGACGTGTTCTTCAACAACTCAAGTCAACTACGTCGTTAAGATTTTAATGATCTTTAATTATATTTTATAATTCGATGTTTAAATAGAAGTAACAGAATTATAGGAGAATATAACCGTAACAGCTGCTATTTCCAATTACTAAAATATTGTAATATATGAGGACTGCTTTAAAATCTTTGGTGAATTTTTAATAAATGAAGAGGACATTTTTGAGTAAACGCAATTTTATTTTTTGATATACGTGGCTGGTTATTATAAGGTTAAGTTTAAATTTGTGGGTTTGCGCTCCGTGAACCACGGCCGCCATCTTGAAGCAATAAAGGCAAAGGCTTTTTGCACTATATCTCGTAAATAAACAACTCCTTAGAAAATTTTATTAGATATTATTTATTTGTCAATATAAGGTTGAATGTTCGAATAATTAAACTTTGATAGTATACAAGGTAACTATCGAACACAGTGATCAATTAAATCCTGCCCAAGTACTTTCGATCAATAGATCATCTTCAGGGGCATCTGAAATAAGCCAAGAAACGTTTTTTTATATGAAGGAAAATTTTTTCACTTGGATAAAAAACTCCAAGTTTAAGGTTGAAAAAAGTTTTTATGTGATAAACGTTTATAGACTTACTTCGTCAGTTGTGGCCTATCCGACATGAGTAGAATGTCATAAATGTAAATTTGGACATAACAATACAATACACAAAGACAAACAAACACTTTAAAATTTTTTAAAAGGAGAAGCTACATGTTATATAGAAGCCGGAGACAGAATGGGCTCCCGGTCTTGCGGAAATATTGAGATGACATGTGACAAATGACAGCTTGTAAAGGGCAGTTATGTGATCTGCACCTTTCAAAATTCTATGAAACTAAGTATTGACCAAAGGTCCAACTGACACCACTATAGGAAATCAACTGATGAAATATAAAATTAGTATATTTTTATGTAGATTGAATAATCCAAATCTCACACTCAAACCTGTCTATAATAATTAGGATGTTAGTTTGAAAGCGATTGAAGTTGACATAAAGTATGAATGTAAGAAAAGACTAAACAATATATTAGACAGTGGATGGTTGACTACAATAAAATGGTCCACCAAGCGCTATCAGTACTGTAAAAAAGAAAAATCTGAATATGCAGTTAAATTACTAAAAGTTAAAATCAACATTGAAAGCAAAATATATAAATGTGTTATAATCCAAGTAGTTCAGTTAAATCCACAGTCAATGGAAGAACTTCATAATTAATATTGAAATGCTCAGTGCATGAAGTCTAAACAGTCGAACTGGGTCTTCTACGAGGTGAAGGTGTAATAAAGTTTTTAAATATAGGATTAAATTTAGTACAATTTAAATTAATTTGAGTATTAAGACAGTGAGAGTTTTCATTTGTTTCCCTTGTAATCTCCAAATCTTCCAATAAATCCAACTCAAGATAGTTTTTCTTTCTACTAATGTCATGTAAGATAGATGAACCAGAATTGATGTTACAATTATGGTTGCTGGATACTAAGTGTTGACCAAAACTTGAAGAATTTGGTCTTTTCAAATGTTCAGAGACTCTAGTGGATAACTTTCTGATGGTTCTACCTATATAAGAGGCATCACAATCATCACATTTTAATTTGTAAATACCACTTTTATCAAGTGTATTCATCCTATCTTTGGTATTGATTAAAAAGGAACCTTGTGTCGGTCAGATAGCTCAGCGGGATGTACGGCTGCCTCTCATTCGCTTCACTGTCGAATGGTTCAGTGGATGTGGGATCGAGCCCCAGCTCGGTGTACAGAAAACAAAAAGTCTAACGCAGCAGTTTAAAATTCTAGATGAATCTGCGGCTTAGACTAGAATATGCTGGGATCTGATCGGCCTATAGTGGAGCAGTACTGCAAAAGATAAGGGCTTGCGGCTCGGTGATACTCTTTCATAGATCCCTACAGGACGGGCGTAACGCCTAAAAAACCGGATATATATATATAGGAACCTAAAGTGTTATGTGATTTAAAGGAAATTTTGATGTTATCAATTGTAGACGAAAAAAGTTTAGATATTTTATTGGAAATGCTACTAATATAAGTGAAGGAGAAATATCTGATGTTATCTGAAGTATTAGGTTGAAAAAACTGTGATGAATATTCAAGCTTTTCTGCAATTTTTAGTTTAGCTCTATTTAGAAGTTTGTATATAATGTTAGGATCATAGCCATTATTAAAAGCAATCTGTTTAAGAGTATTAAGTTCTGTATTAAAATTATCATCAGAAAGAGGAAATTTAAGTAACCGATGAATGTAACTGTTGAAAGCAGCCATTTTATTTTGAGTTGGGTGATTAGACGTTCCATGTATAAACCCACCCAAACAGATCACGTTATACATGGAAAATCTAATCACCCAACTCAACATAAAATGGCTGCTTTCAACAGTTACATTCATCGGTTACATAAATTTCCTCTTTCTGATGATAATTTTAATACAGAACTTAATACTGACATTCTAATATAACATTCGAGTAATATTACGGAGGCTTTGTAATAAGATTTAATTAAGCATCCAGAAATCAGATCTAAGTAACCCTAATTCAGTTTTAAAGCCTTTTAATAATATTAATCATTGCTTACTGTTCAATGCGATTGTTTGTTTATGACATTGAGAATATTGCTGTAACTAGAACACGCTTAACGAGAAGCTTTACTAGTGAAATTAGCAATGTAATCGAAATGTTATTTCATATTGTGTACAAATTATATTAGTAAAACATGAATGCATAAACAAACGCACGTGAGTTAATACCTTTCTTTTTTTTCGCCTTTATAGAGGGGGGGGTCTAGAATTTTCAAAATAAATCTCGGTCCAAGACGCCGCCTGACTAACCTTAGTGCAGGATTCGTTCTTCATACGTCGCCGAGTCTAAAACAGACCCTCCTTTGTCATCCAGCGATCTGGAAGCGGAATGGTCGCTGTAAGGCCGGCATCACTTCCGTAGCACTACCTTTAATTATTCATTCTCCATACTTCACACTCCATTCATCAGCAAGGAGGCTCCCTGTCTCGTTTCGGGTAGCACGTAGAAGAACCTCATCGCTCCTAGTATAGCATCATTACCAGACGGGCATTTCCTTCTTCCCCACAGCCACATACAGTCTGACTTACTTTTCTAGCTTCAACTATTAGCTTCTTTTAGTTTTAAACTACCTTTGCCGTTAGTCTAGCTGTCTTGCTTCCTGTTCTGTTTTTTTGATTACTGCACGGATATAGTCCAATCTGATTTATTTTCAATTATTCTCTTAATCGTTTCTTTCACTGTAACAAAATTCACAGCTGTCTCTCTTTCCATTCTGTCCCTTTCTACTATCCATCTGTTGCAATCTAATATCGTATGTGTCACAGTGTCCGGGTGTCCACAGTATAGGCATTCATCTGTGTTAGCCTATATGTTCGCGATCATCATTTTCGTCCACTGTGCCACATCTTCCGTGTTGTTCCATTCTTCTTGCCATCTTTCAATTGACCTTTCCCTTTCCTGTCTTCTCCTGGCCATAGTAAGGTTTGGGCCTCTTCTCTCATAGAGCTCTTTTCTCTTCGCCACCAAAACATGCAACGGAACACATACAGTGATGGTCCACAAGGCTGCCGCAAACACAGTCCTGTAGGCGCATGCCACTCGCAACAGACGTGTTCTGTTCACTCCTTAAGGCCGTTATCTCTACCGCCTTGCTCCTGACTCCTGCCACGTAGAGGACGATCGACTGCACAACACCTTGTAAGACCCTTGTCCTTTCGGATTTGGATTCCCCAATGTTGGACATCACCCTCCTTAACGCAGCCGCACTATTCGCAGCCTTCCGGACCACCTCCTGCACGTGCTATCCCCATTTTCTATTCTGTTGTAATGTCACTCCTAGGTACCTACTTGTTTCTTGTGTGTTAGACATACTCCCGCACATTGTAATTCAACACTTTTCCAGTTCCTTTTTTCCTTCAGAATGATGGCTTCGGTTTTTTCTGCCGCAAGTTTTAGTCCGTGCTGAAAAGTTTCAGTCCGTGCGTGGTACTGCCGTGCTACTTTATCATAGCGTTAAAGTGCCTGATGAGTGTTCAATAAGCTCAGCTTAATATTAGTATACAATGATTTCTTTATGATGAAATAATCAAAGACAAGTGAGGAAGTTTACTAAATGTGTTTAATGATGTGTGTTCTCTTTAGCATCATTATAAACAGTTTGACACTTCCTTGGCATGGTTAAAATTAAATTATCAATTTCGATTTTTGGCAATAGGATCAATTTATATTTAAGAATATGTTATTTAGTATAAATATTGTGCAGATAAGGAGCAATCTGTCTTTGAGACATAATCCATAAATGCTCAATTGGACTATGATCTGGAGATTGTTCCTGGCCATGGTGAAAGTGTGGCCACGACAATCACCCAATCAGGACAATGAAAATGGAATTTCCTTATGACGAAACCAATATCTTACTATTGCTACAGTATATGTACTGATATTATCCTGCTTATAAGGCAAATCATAACCTGCAGCAGTGACCAATATGAGAACATTTCAGATACGATCAATATATTGAGATTGATTCAAAATGCCTTCTACAAAAACGGGAACAGTTTGATGAAAAATTATTTCAGCCCACATCATACCTTGTAGTCCAATATATAGACGATCACCCTGTCCATGCCTGAATCTCTCTTGTCGATCATATCCTCTCAAAGCTCACACTGTTCTGTAATCAGGGTAGAGACAAAAGCTAGCTTCATCTATGAATAACACAAAAGTTCGTGTGCAGTATTATGCCTATTTCGATGATCGCAAAATTACACTCTGAAACACGTCAAACTGATGTGCAACATTAGCTTGTACAAGACCAGCCTGAATTATATTTGCAGCACTTACCATTATAATTACCAAATACATTTTTAAAATTTGTTTTACTGTTTCTTTATAATTTGAAGCAATTACTAATACGTATTTGGGGCGCTGTCACTTCGGTCTTAATAAAACAATTGACAAAATAATTTACATGGCATACCTTAGGTCTGCCAGCTGGCCATCTGTAGAGAACAAGTTTTTAAATCGAAAGGTATGTATTAACAAAAAAGTTTTTTGGCGAGTGTGGTTTACGAACGATGAACCTATTTTTAATATCTTATCAAATACTCTAATCAATAATGTCGTTCATAAGGATTTTCCTATATTAATTATTAGTTATCAGTTTCTCATGGTCATTTCTATTATTTTTATCAGTTTGTTTAATATGTTGAAATATATTTAGATTTAGTTCATTATTTTTCTTTTCAACTATTAAAATATCACTAACTATCTAGAAACAATAAGTGTATTTCTGTATATATATATATATATATATATATATATATATATATATATATATAAAACTTTAATAAAATGAAAGGCAGATATCGAGCACAGATTTATTAATTAAATCTTGCCCAAGTACTTTCGCTTCCTAGTGCATCTTTAGGGGCATTTTGTCAATTTTGGGCTATCCAACTATCCAATATCCAGAATGTTATAAACATAAAATTGTACATAACACTACACTAAACAAGGACAAACAGTTTAAAATTATTTAAAAAATAGGCGAAACAACATTCTGGTCTGCAGCAGGAGAGACAATGGCTCTCTCTTTCGGGACGGTGGACAGTCGGGCGATCAGTTGACGTTGAAAATAAAATAACTAGGTATTCTGATTAATGAATGAGTTTCAATTTTTGATTTGAAATCTTTATCGATAGTTTGTCAAAGGATTTATTTATTGTAAATATTTAATTAAGAAGTATTTTTCTTAGTCAACATTATTTACCTAGACTAGAATAAGAATAATAATTTTATTTTCAAATAATGTAGGTACATTTGTACAAGATGCAGCTTTTGTACTCCACTTTCTGAATATTACAAGGATTGAAACTTCTCCTGATGCATTTTTGTCCGTTCCGACTACTTTTCTAAAAAATTATTGAATAATTTTTAATAAACTTAATTTTTCATATTCCCTGTTCTAAACATCTCTCAACTTCTGTGGTAGTAACTTTTGCTTTGACTAGAGATCTCAATAACATCAGTCAAAACATATCCTGGTGCTTATATTGGGTCGGACCATAACCCACTGGTAGACTAAAGCTGAAGAAGATAGAGAGTGCAAAAGCAAGGAAATACGATTTAGGACCATTAAAAAATGATGACACCAGGCACCAGATACAAACCTATATAGAAAAAGAATTAAAAAATATAGCTAATGAACCAGATAACGAAATGGCAAATCTACAATAAATTAACTAGACAATCCTAAATAAATATTTTTTCCCAACAACGGTTAAAAAGAAAGAGCGGATTACTGATAAAATCCTAAATATGAAGGAGAATAGAAAATAAACTAAAAACAGAGATATGTGGGAGTATGAACGAATTAACAAAGAAATAAGAAAAACTATTAGAGAAACCAAAAACAAATGATTGGAAGATCAATGCAGAGACATAAAATCATTGGAAAGTAGGTACGACTCGTTTAATCTCCACAAGAAAGTAAAAAAAGCAGCAGGAATATACAAACCCAAGAGATTTGTATGACTGATGATCATGGCTACCCGGTAATAGATATTGAACAAACAAAGAATATATGGAAGAGATACGTTGAGAAGACATTCGATGACGACAGAGATAACAACCAGATAATTATGGAATAAGACACCGGATTACCACTCACTTAGTTAGAGCCGCAATTAAAGCAACCAAAGCAGGTAGGGCACCAGGGCCCGACAACTTTCATTCAGAATTTCTAAAAATCATGGGAGACGAAGGAGTAAAATGGCTTACAACAACGTCCAATAAAATCTATGACTCGGGAAAAAATCCCAGAGAGCTGGTTAAAATCTACATTTATTGCTATACCTAAAAAACCTAATGCAAAAAATGCGAGAAGCATCGTATTATGAGTCTAATGAGCCACATTCTTAGGACCTTCTTAAAGATAATACACAGAAAAGTGTATTAGAAATGCGAGTCACAGATTTCACGAACGCAGTTCGGATTCAGGGATGCGTTAGGTATAAGAGAAGTCTTGTTCGCAGTTCAGGTATTATTTCAAAGGTGCAGAGAGGTCAACTGCGATATTTATGTATGCTTAATTGACTACCAGAAACTTTTCGACATAATTAAGCACGATAAGTTCATGGATATACTAAAGGCAACTGACCTGGATAACAAAGATATTCGAGTAATCAAGAACATAAACTACAACTAATCAGCAACCATTCGGGTAAAAGACCAGAGAAAGAACAGAGGAAGTTGCAATGAAGAGAGGAGTATAACAGGGCTGCATACTATCTCCCCTATTATTTAACGTCTATTCGGAACACGTCATGAGTCAGACCTTAGAGCATATCGAAAAGGGTATTTTCATAAATGGTGAACGCCTGAATAACATGAGATATGCGGACATATCTGATGCAGGACTTTGCAGACAGTTTAGAAGGTTTACAGAGACTAGTAACGTAATTGTGGAGAATTAGTCAAGAATACGGGCTTGATTTTAACATAAAGAAAACAAAGTACATGGTCATCAGTAAGAAACATATTCCACCTAGTGAATTACTGGTAGATCAGCAAAAAATACTCTAAGTGTCCCATTCTACTATTTAGGAACCACCATAAACGACCAATAGGACCACTCCGTTGAGATAACACAAAGAATTGAAAAAGCCAGGTCAGCATTTGTCAGAATGGGCAAGATATTTAAGAGCCATGACCTCCCCTTAAAAACAATAATCCGTTTATTGATATGCTACGTGTTTACAGTGCTGCTCGATGGGGTTGAATCATGGACACTAACCGAGGCATCCATGGGAAAACTCAAGGCGTTTGAGATGTGATGTTATAGGCGGATACCGAGGATCTTCTGGGTGGACCGAATAGCAAACATTGAGGTTCTACGTCGAATGGATAAAACAGGTGAAATTATATCCACAGTGACACATCGCAAGCTAGAATATCTTGGACATATAATGCAAAACGATCATAGATATATCCTGCTGCCACTTATATTACAGGAAAAGGTCTGCGGAAAGAGAGGACAAGGAAGACGAAGAATATCTTGGCTCCAGAACTTACGAAAATGGTTTTCTTTGACCAGTTCAGGAGTATTTCGAGCTGCGGTCAATAAAGTCATGCTAGTAGCCGTAACGGATAGGCACCACAAGAAGAAGAAGATCTCAAAAATATCTTGCATTTTCAGGTTGTTAGTTTGACACGTTTGACAGCATTTTCGTAGCGTAGCAACATAACACGGACGATAGAATGTCTACTAGGAAATGTGTTGTCAAAATGAAATCGAATTTTCGGATTTTTTAGAACATATTTATTTGTAGATGCAATAACGAACTAGTATGATATAAAAGTTTGTATGCACCACGGGTATTAATAGATCTATATGCCCAAGGGCGCCTTACAAACCACTCTATTTAATACCCTTGGTACATAAATAACTATTAATGATAAAATAAATACGCCAAAAAGTCATTTTTTCAAAAGAAAATTGTTACAATAAATAAAAATTAACAAATTTCAAGTAGGAAATAGTTAAAATATGTTTGTTTGTTAAAATAAGTATTATACATCAAGAAAACCTTTCCGTGCCCTGGCTTTTTAAATGTCACGAACAGGGTACACCTTTGCCGTATTACTCTGGTCTAATTGTAGTAGGTAATAACTTTATGACAGTCCAATTTACGCAATACAATTATCAGATCTGTATTCCGTTCACTTTATAAAATTTAACTCCATTCTTTTAAATTTGCCGGTAAAACATTTTTTTGAAATCGGTATAAACAGATTATTGTTTGTCTTAGATAAGGCTTCCAGGTAAATAGTCGAAACGATAATAAACATTTGATTAATTAATTTGTTTGTAATTGTTATGTAATACCCTTTAAAAATATTGCGAAATTATTCCTATATAATTGTACAAAAGTCAAAGTAGAAAAATAATCACAATTACAAATTCTTACCTTACACTCTACACGGTCGAATCAACAACACTGTGTTTTCTGATATACTTTAACGAGCTTGTTACGTACGGATTTCGGAAACCAAGGTCTCCGACCATACAATTAACGTGAATGTTTATAAACAGCTAAATAAGTGTATCGTGCTTATTTAGGTAATAATAACGGTCGCCGACGTAAAAAAATCGTCCGTTTACTTTACTAAATTGTATACTCTTTGTATAACCTTTTAATTTTTTTTATTAATTTTTTATTTATAAAAAGTAGTTAGGTATATACTTGGAGATAACCAGGAGACCGTCCAAATCGAATAATTAGAAACCAAATTGACTACGTTTTAATAAACAGAAGATTTCGTAACGCTATCAAAAGAATCACAGCATATCCAGGTGCTGATATTGCATCATAATCCGCTAATAGCAGATGTGAGGTTAAAACTAGCAGAATGAAGATCAGAGAACATAAGAGAACAAATACAAACACCAGCACGCCTATAAATACAAGAGAACTGATGAGAGACGAAAATCTGAAAAAGAGTTATGCGAATCAAATTAATGAAAGAATGCGAGCAATAGAACAAAATGATAATATCGAAGAGATGGTCAATGATATTAAAGGAACGATTCTGGCAGTAAACAGGAAAGTTAAAACACAGATCAGAAAGAGAAAGCATAACGAATGGATGACGGACGAAATTATGGATCTAATGGAAAAGCGAAGGCAACATAAACAACAACGTAATCAAAACAAATGCAAACAGATACACAAAGAAATTCGGCAGAAAATTAAGAAAGCAAAAGAACGTTAGATGGTGGAAAGGTGCAACAAAATAGAACAATTGCATAAACAAGTAGATAGTTTTGGACAACATTAAAAGATCAAAGAAATATCGAATATACACAAAAGCTACCACAGAACAAGAATCCGCAACGACAGAAACGAATATATAGATTCAGAAGAGGAGATAGCAATGGTGAGGAAAGAATACGCAGAAAGAAACACAACCAACGCGCAAACTTGCTTCCGAAAACTTATCAGGGCCATCAATAATGCGAAGTGAAATATAATTTGCAGTTAGAACCACAAATATGCATAAAGCAACAGGTCCAGATGAAATTAATTTAAAAGCAATAAAACTACTAGACGAGGAGAATATCGAAATCTTGGTAAAGCTGTTCAATAGAATTTATGATACTGGTTACATTCCGCGAGAATGGCCGCAGTCATCCTTTGTGATGATCCCAAAAACAGCTAATGCCACAAAATGCAATGAACACCGCTTAATCAGTTTAATGAGTCACTTGCTGAAACTCTTCCTTAGGATATTACACTCAAGAATGTACAAGATACTAGAAGAACTTAGCGGGTCAACACAACTCGGTTTTAAGGGAGGACTAGGAACAAGAGAGGCAATTTTATGTATGAACACCTTAATACAAAACTGCTAAGATCAACGAAAATATGTCTACTTCACCTTCATCGACTACGAGAAGGCATTTGACAATGTTAAACCTAGTATCATGATGGAACTACTAGGGCCAACATTGACCAGAAGGAGATCGGAATTATTCAGAATCTATACTGGAACCAAATGGCAAAGGTGAGGATTGATCAAGACCAATATACGGATGAATTTGAAATCCGAAAAGGTGTCCGGCAAGGCTGCTACTCTCTCCGATGCTCTTTAATTTATATGTTGAAAATATATTTGCGGAAGCATTAGAAGGCACGGAATTAGGTATTAAGGGAACGGCATACCAATTAGCAATCTACGCTATGCGGACGAGACAGTGATTATAACTGATAATTTGGAAGATCAGCAGTTATTACTTGATAGGGTAAATAGCATAGGTAAAAAATATGGCCTCAAAATCAACATTTTGGAAACGAAATATATGGTCATTAGCAGAAACCCTCCAGAAAACCCAATAATATGCATAGATGACGATCGTATAAAACGCGTGAAAACTTTTAAATACCTTGGCACCACAATCAATGACCAATCCGATCCACAACACGGGATAAAAACCCGAATACAATTGGCAAGACAAGCTTTTCTCAAATTCAGACCGTTCCTATGTAATCAAAACCTAAATTTCGAAATACGCTACAGAATGGTCAAGTGCTACATATGGTCCATCTTGCTTTATGGCATGGAAACGTGGACTTTGAAAAAACATCTGTCAACAAACTTGAAGCATTTGAAATGTGGTCATTGAGAAGAATGATGCGCATACCTTGGGTGAATAGAGTTCGAAACGATGACGCCCTTAAGAGAGCCGGCGTGGAAAGAGAACTCTTTGAATTAATTAAAAATGCAAGATTGGTTACCTTGGGCACATACTGAGATGAGCAAAATATAAAATACAAGGGAAGATCGAAGGTAGGAAAGGAGCCGGCCGCAAACAATTATCTTGGTTAAGGAATATTAAAGAATGAACAGGAATACACAATACAGGTGAGCTGTGCCATGCCGCCAAGAACAGAATTCTAGTAATGAGATAGTCGCCTACGCACTTTGGTGTATGCATGTTAAAAAGAAGAAGATAAATTTTTTTCTTTAAATTTAAGTTTTTTTTCTCATTTTTTTATTAAGTTTTGTCATAAGCTAGATTTTTTCTGGGGGAACATCTTATATTTGAGGCGGTTAAAATATCAGTGGTGTATGTCAGTTTAACTTCATTTTGAGAAACATAAGCTTTTACTAAGATCACTATCATTAAATCCACGACAAACAAATCATATTAATTATCCCTTACCTTTGTCAGTAATGCGTATTCGAAACTCTTGATAGAGGTATATTGAACTAATTTATAAGGGGAGACTTAGAACAAGGGTTGAAATGACTTACATCATTATTTCATCAAAAGTTTATTGGACAGAGAAAGCTACAGAAAATCAAATCAACATCGTGTACAAACAACATTGCAGGTTTTATGTCCCAGGTTCGTTAATCGCTGGAAACTCGTCATCTGTGAGTGGTCCTGAATCATCAACGCGTCCAAGAGAATCAGATGTAACAAGATTATTGAAACAACTATAACGCACAGGTGGGATAAATGGCAACAAGTCAGACATATCCCGTTTTTTTGTAATAGTCACTGATTACAAACCGAGGACTGTTATGAAGTCGGTGTTGTAGAATGTTTTTCAATAATCTTGGCCTTCCTTTCTGTGCGCCTGGCAGAATGTTGATGCTTAAAAAGTCTGATTCTTCATTTAGCGTTTCTTTATAAAATAGCTTAAATGGTTCGTCTCGCTTGCACCTAAGCCACTGTATTCTTAACTACCATACTGGTTCACTCGCAATTCACTTTTCTTTGTGTAATTGCTTTTTTGAGATTGCAGGCACTTTTAAGATCTTCGCTGACCATCTGTGTAAAGTGGAACTATTTATATCTTTATTACTTCATTATGATACAATAACAATCGTTTGGGACATAAATTGCCGTTACTC
The DNA here is from genome assembly GCA_918026665.1 of Diabrotica balteata. Lineage (NCBI taxonomy): Eukaryota > Metazoa > Arthropoda > Insecta > Coleoptera > Chrysomelidae > Diabrotica > Diabrotica balteata. The sequence goes on from OU898279.1 coordinate 138,405,571, forward strand.
TGGAGTAAGTTTCTATTGATCCAAAGTCTGCATCGTTAGGTAGGTAGGAATGACCACTCACCATAAACTTTAGATCAATTGTCTCCGCCTGATTGGTCTCACTAAGTACTATCTTTAATAAGGATAAGGCAACGTTTCAGTTCCCATTTTCTCGGATGCAAGTATCACTGTAGGCAATAATATGCTTAAAGTGCGATGCGCGTGTTTCAATGTGCTTAACTATACACGATGCGATTTCCTGCAAACCTCGAAAGTCAAGTGTCTCATCTCACTCATACATGAAGCCTAAACCAGTTAATAGTTCGTGACAGCCAAAGTTGTAAACGTACATATTGCGTTTATAGTGCGCTGTGGACGGCGCTGGTGAACAACATCATAGTTCAAAAACAAAAACCTTATTATCAGAAGCAGAAGACTTATTTAATTATCTAAAAGCTGAAATGAAATACATGCTTTTTCAAAATTGTTGTAGAATGAAGTCTACTGATTTTGAATGGTTATTAAATAAAATTGGTCCAAAAATCGCGAAAAAAGATACAAAGTTTAGACAAACGATGCCGCCAATAGAAAGGTTAATGTTAACCCTACTATATTTAGCTACTGGTGACTTATATGCAAGTTTTATGCACTGGATACAATTTGTTATAAACAAGAAGAATTAGTCCACTTTATTATTGTAAATTAAAAACTCAAAACCAAATCGGGACGATGTTCGACACTTTTACTCGGAAGCGTACACACTAAACACACCCAAACGAATTTGTTCTTCAATTTTCTTTGATGTACCGCCCAGTGAGCGAAATTTAGCAAAGGCTAACACATCCGTTTGCTATCTCTTGTTGGGGAGTATAAATTTACCCCTTATAAAGTTTTCGGCCACATGCGTTCGTCAAATGTGTACGCGCCTTGAGGTCGTTATATAATTATACATGTCGATGTTCGGGGATGCAATTTGGGTGACTACTCGTACCAATATTGCTTATTTCTTCAAACGATGGGATTAAGATTTAAAATAATGAATTAGAGATGGGATCGTGGTACGACGCGATATAGAGATAATTCCTATTTAATATTTGATATAAAATTTCAAATATTACGAGAGCAGTTTTTTTAATACAGTATTTTTTATAAATTTTTATACAAAATTAAGATATAAAAGTATAGATATTCATAATTTTTCTGCTTTTCACAATTCTGTATATGGACGATTTTTTTTATTTATTTGAATGTAAACGTATTAAAAATAAAATTGTCTGAAATATCTAAAGCAATTTCTAAGAAAGCAATTTTCCTCTCGGTAAAAATATCGCGGTAATTCACATAAATGGATCAATAACGGCGTTGATCACAATAAAACATAGATAAAACGAAACTCACCTGTACAACATTCTTTCCTGTCGATCGGCCTCAACGTATATCCTGTAGTACATGAAGATCATCACCATACCCGGCACCCAAAAACTCACACTCGACGATATAACCGAATACGTTCGATTTACCGTGAAAGAGCAAATATGTGGGTTTTTCCTCCGGAATGCTAAATGCTCGGACGTCGTGTACCATTCCATAAAAATCGGCAAGAATGAGAGTAACGCGGGCGAGCACCACACAACAGCCAACATAAACACTAGTCGCACGTTTGTCATTATTAAGGGATAATCGAGGGGTTGAACTATGGCGTAGTATCTGCAATAAAAAGACATATAAAAATGAGTGTCGTTAAAACAGAAGACATAAATTGTACAATATTAGTAATCTATATTAATATAAATAAATCCCCGAAATTTTTGTATGCGCATAACTACAGAACAACTGCACCAAATTAGAGAATTCTTTTTTTGGTGTTTTTGTTATTATTAGGAGAAGGTTTGTGTGAAAAATAATTTTTTAAAAATTGAACGAAAAGATGTAGGAAATATAAAAATTTTGTTTTGCGTCATATTAAATGCTTTAAATGTTCCGCCTGAACATAGATGCTTTACGATGCAGTGAAGTTCGATGGCCAAATTCTGGAATAAGAATTATAGATGAACATCATATTTATTATTCTGGAGACGACACACCAAAAAACGAAACTATAGAAATAGACTAAAATTGAATACAATGGAATAAAATAAAGCAAAATAAAATAAATTATGACAAAATAAATATAATTCAATTAATATAAAATAAACTTAAATCAAAATGAAAAAATTAAATAAAGTAAAATAGAATTAAATAGGATAAAATAGAATCAAATCTAAAATCTGACGAACTTTAATGGTCCCACAGTATGATAATTCAATTGTTTATTCTGTCAGTTGGTCTGTTTTTTATTTTATATTAGTTTTTTATCAAGACATAGATTTTTATGTAGGCTAATATATCTGTCAAAGAATATTTATGATGCACCATTAATATTTGACAGTAAATAAATGTTACTTATTTTCTTCGTTACCTTATAAAAGAATACAACAGTTAAAGCAACTATGTTTATTATCATTCATAGTCATGTGATATGTCGTACGTTGATATAAAATCATTATTAACGAAGATAATGTGCAGTGCCCTGTTGGTTCTGTTTGATTTTTCTATCCGTCTCTTTGTTTTTTTTTCTATCTGAATATATTTGTTATATCCTCCCCCTTTCATCTGTTATGTCGCATGTTAGGATTGGATTAGTTGTTTATTTGGTACTGAGTCAGAGGACTTCTTTAAGTCAATAAATCAATATTTGTATTATTATGAATCTTTTTTCATTTATAGTTATGATATTTCGAATGTCGGTACATGGTCATTATTAATGAAGATACTGTGTAGTGTCCTTTTGGTAGCTGCCTTGGTTGTTTTTTCTATTCTTTTTTTTAGTCACCTTGTTACTTTTTTCTATCTTAACATATTCGTTATGTCCTTTCTTTTAATTTAACGAATCACACGCTCCAATGCGACCAATAACAAAGAAGATATGATGTAATACCCTTTTGACAATGACGCAATCTGTGTTTATTTTGTCTCAACATATTCGCTACGCATTCTCCTTTTCAATAATGTACAATACATTACGATCCGATGAACTATACTACTTCCACCACAAAATGCTCAAATAATGAGCGGATGAACCTTAACATTTTTTTTAAGAGATTTAACAGGAAAATGAAGCAGAAACAGTATTGCAGCCTTTTTATTGGTATTGCTTTAATTTTATTTTATATAATTTTATTTCATCAATCAGCCAATTGCGTCCACTGATGGACATATACCCCCCTCAGTTTTTTCCAGTGTTCTTTACACTGGGACGTTTGTAGCCAGTTTTCCGCTACAGTTTTTATATCATCGGTCCATCTAGTCGGTGGTCGTTATCGGCTTCTTTTATAGTTTCTGAGCCTCCATTCCATATTACTTCTTGTCCACCGTCCATCTTGTGTTCTGGCTAAGTGCCCTGTCCAGTGTCACTTAAGCGTCGTGGTTCTTTCGATGACGTCTTAAACTCCTTTTCTTTGCCTGATTTGTTGGTTTGTAATGTGGTCTTGAAGGCTAACGTTCAGCATTGCACGTTCCATGGCACGTTGTGTAACTCTGAGTTTCTTCGCAGATTTTTGCGTGAGTGTTAAAGTCTCTGCTCCATAAGTTTGTACATTGGTACATTGGTACATTGGTTATAAACCTTTCGCTTGAGACACGTGGGAATTAAACTTTTTAGAATACGGCTTAATATGCCAAAAGCTGCCCATGTCAGGCCTATTCGCCTCTGTCTTTCATGTGTTTAATTAGATTCGTCAGACATTTGTAAGTGTCTCTTTGTTGTATATTATTATTGTCAAGATTGTCAATAGTTATATTTCCTAATTTTATTTAGTTTTATCTAAAAAATTTTATAATTAAATAAAATTAAATAAATTTAAATAAAATTTGATAAAAGTAAATAATTTTATTTAGTTTTATCAAATTTTATATAAATTTATTTAATTTTATTTATTTTGTCGTAAACTATTAACGTTTGTTAAAGGTCATTTAATTTTTAAAGTAAGTGTACAATATATGTATCTTACCCAATGACCGATAATAAACATATACTATACATCACTGGTCTTGCCTTACACTTACAGTAACATATATTTTTAGCAATTTTCAGAAAAATCTAATTACTATGAAGTAGTATAATTTCCGATTTAGAATATTTGAACCATCCATTTGTAGAGTGAATTAGCAATAAGTTAATCTTACCATTTCAAGAACAAAATATAATTAAAGTGTCAAATGTTGGTAGTCCATATTTCTTTCCTAGGTGGCGTTGTTACCATATTGGACAAACAGTGTGACATTCTAGCCTTTTACACAGATAGATTTTGCGCTGAAAATTCCTCGAAATGTATGGACCAATTATCATTATATAAATTCACGGTGTAATAATTGAAATTATTAATATTTTTATATGTATTGGAAAGACTAATTAATCTGAAATAATAATAAACATTATTTATTACAAAACTTAGTCAAGATTATGAAATATCGAGTAAGTAATTTTACCATTGTTTTTGTAAATATGTGAATAATAATAATAATTAATGAATAAATCGAGGCGTTTGAGATGTGGTTGTATCGAAGGATACTAAAAATTCCATGGACTAGCAGAACCAGAAACGAAGAAAATCTTCGAACAATGGGACATCAACGAACTCTATTAAATATTATTAAGAGGCAGGCGTAAACTAGAATATCTTGGACATATAATCAGAGGACCAAGATATGAGTTCCTTCGGCTAATTCTCAACGGTAAAATCGAAGGCAAGAAATGGATAGGTCGGAAGAAACTCTCTTGGTTGAGGAATTTGCGGCAGTGGACAGGTTTGACAGCGGACCAATTGCTACACGTAGCCCAAGACCGAGATCAGTATAATAATATTATAAGCATGGTAGTCGCCGACGTTCCGTAGGGATATGGCACTCTAAGAAGAAGAAGAATGCTAATTATTGAGACACTGATGCTGAATATAAGCATTTTTACATTTAAAAAGAATATAATTAAAGATCAGAATAAACTGAGTTTCAGATGTGTTCTTTTATTCTTACCTACCGACATAACATTGAAAAGAACCAGACTTATCAATATCATTATCTTACAACAATCAGGTTGAAAAAACCTGAAACAGGATGATTTTTATTGTTAAATTGACAATTTACATTATGAACATATTATACCTCTCCTACACTCAATTTAAATTATAAGAACCCTCTCGAAAATTTTAAATAACAAAGAGGGTCGTATGGCACCTTGTTAGAAAGCGATTTTAGTCCTGTGTTTAGCAATATACAGTTTTTTAAGGTTCAAATTTTGATAATGTCTTTATCGCAAAATTTTAGCTTAAATGAAAAATATAATGTCACATAATATTTAGAATATATTTTTTAATGTACTTTACAATTAAATTAAATGTACAAAATGATTACCATTCACTTCTTGACAATCTATGAGGCGATTTTGGAATTCTCGTACAACATTTTGTACGACCTCTGGGGGTATTTTGTTAATTTCTTCCGTTATCCTAACTTTTAAATCAGCAATACTGTTTGGTCTATTAAAATATACTTTAGATTTTAAATAACCTCATAAAAAGTAATCGAGAGGAGTCAAATCGGGGGATCTAGCAGGCCATTCGATCGTTCCACGTCTTCCAATCCACCTATTGGAAAAACTTCGTTTAAATAATTTTTAACTATACGTGCAAAATGCGGTGGAGCTTTGTTTTCATCAACTATGCTTTCAAAAAGTAAAAAAAAGTCCAATGATTTTATTGTTAATGATACCAGCCCAAACGTTAAATATTTTAGGATAGTGTGTTTAGGTCTCACACGCCCAGTGATGATTTTTTCTGCTTCAATCTATAGTTCTGTTTGTAACCATTCCGTTTAAATCAAACGTCGCTTCATCAGAAAAAACTATTTTGTTTATGAACTGCTAATCTGCGTTCATTCTGTCCATCATCATTTTACAGAATTCTTGTTTATTATCAGCATAATCTTCATTTAACTCCTGAATCGTACAACTGAATTTTGTGGGGGTGATATTTTTCTTTATGTAAAACTCTCAAAATAGATGATTTACTTACATCATTGACATCAGCAAGTTCTCGAACTGTGTTAAGCGGATTTCCCTCATTCTCTAGAAGTACATCTTTTTTCATCAGTAAATTTAACATTTATACCTGGTTTCTTAATATTTTTTACTTGTCCAGTATAACGAATTTTTTTTTAAAATTTTGTTAACTGTAGACTGAGAACCTTGTTGACCAGGGTATTTATTGTTAAAAATTTTGTAAACCTCTTGTTGAGTTCTTGTCTTATTACCACAACCATTCATAATTTAAATGTTTATTCTATTCTGTTTTTGACTAATATTTTATTATCTTCAAAGTTTTTTCGTAATGTTTTGCAGAACAAAAACGAAAATACCTGATTATTTCTGAAGTATATTTTAATAGACCAGGCAATATTGTTGATTTTAAAGTTAGGATAATTGAAGAAATTAACAAAATAACCCCTGACGTCGTACATGTTGAACGAAAATTTCAAAATGGCCTCGGTTATTGTCAAGAAGTAACTAATGGTGGTCAAGTTGCACATTTAATTTAATTGTAAAAATTAATTTTCTCAGTTATATTTTCACAAACTCAACTTTATATTGTTGAAGAAAGGACTAAAATTCCTTTCTAACCAGGTCCCAGACGAGCCCCTTTAGTATTTAAAATTTTCGAGGAGGTGCTTATAATTTAAACTGTATAATTTATTTACTGTAAATTGTCAATTTAAAAATAAAAATCGACGTGTTTCAGGTTTTTTCACATAGTAAATAATAACGCTAAACATAAATTTATTCCATATATATGGAAAGCATGGAAAATCTAATTATTTTTTAAAAAATTTTAAATCCAATCAATCCCACAGATGTTACCTACCAGTTAAAAGTGAATGGAGGCTATTTAAAAGTATAGCAAACATCCGTTAGTTACTCGTGAAAGTATTTTTGTTGGTCCATGATTCAAGGTTCTTTATTATAGTTTATTTTTACGAACGAGAGAGTAAATAGCATAATTTTAACTGATACCTCCGACCACTCCATGAGCGTGCTCAAGATTAATTGAAAAATTACTTTTAATAATTGTAAAAAATAAATGAATTATTTCAGTGTTATAAAGTGTTATGTGTATGTAAACAAAAGTGACCTCTTTTATCACACACTATATTAGAACTGACTGGCCTACATTAAAAAGGGTTTTAAAAAATTTACATTTTTTTTTAATTTTTAAAATTTAAAAGAGAAAAAGAGTTTTTAAAACCGTCTAAGGTATGTTAAATAGATGAATAAAAATATTAATATAAAACTTACAGCTACTTGTTACAAATCCAAATCAGATTTAGAAGATGAACTTTCAGAACCAAGATTTATAATAACTGGCTCGATCATTTTATCAGTAATATTGTCCAGCTTCTCCTTTTTTTCCTCTTCTTTAATAGTGTGATTTACTGCCTTTTCCCAGTTTTCAGGTTTTACATTATTTACGGCCTCTAAAAACAACTGTTTTTCATCATGAATTTTAAAAGTGGTATTTTTTCTTGAAACTTCACTCTTTATCTGTGCCCATAACAGTTCAATCGGGTTTAATTCACAATGATATGGTGAAGATCTAAGTACTGTCATTCCACGATTTTTGGCAATTTCATCAATTTCGTATTTTTTAAATTTTTCTTTATGAAGGGCACACAACAAATAAAGTTCCTTTCTTATAGATCCGGGATGGTACGTAATATTTTTTGAACTCAGCCAATTCTGCAAGTCTTTTTTAACCCACTTGGTTGTGGGCAGTCGTTCTATAAGTCTGGAGTGATAACTTGCATTATTCATTACTATTACACAGTTCTTAGGAAGAAGATCTATCATTTGGTTGAACCAGTCTTGAAAGACATCAGCGTTCATGTCTTCATGGTAGTCACCGGTACGAGTTGATTCAAAAGTTAATAAACCACCTTCAACAAAACCGTCTGAACTGCCAATGTGTACTATTATCAGCCTGCGTCCCTTTCCTGATGGTGGGTTTAAACCAGTAGATAAGTTATTTACAAAAGCGTGCCTTTGACTTGTAACAGTTTCATCCTGCCAAAATTTATTTGGTGTATGACCCTGGTTGATCCATGTTTCATCAAGATAAAATATTTTTCTTTTTTGGTTTCTCATTTCCTTTATGGTTCTTAGAAAATGTCTTCTCCATATGACAATATCGCTTATTTTTAATAAAATAGACTTTCTGGGATTTTTTTTCCAGCGGAAGCCTATTTCTTTTAAAAGTTTCCGTAACGTACTACGACTCATTTTTGGGTAATCCTTATCATCTCGAACTGAGACAAGAACTTTATCCAATGTTGGAAATTCTTGTCTAAAGAAGAATTCATGCACTTTCCGTCGAAGTCCTTCTTTAAAATGATATTCTATTTGAAATTTTGGTTTCCCTGGAGCATTACGTGTCATTTGAAAACTACCACATTTCTCTTCTTAATAACTCTGTAAATCGTAGATTTCCCAACACCAAGTGTACTGCTAACTAACTCAACGGTCTCATCAACACTTTTACATAAACATGTAAATGATTTAAAACAATTAAATATTAATGTTTTTTCATTAACTGTTAAAGGTCCAATTTTTCGGCGTTTAAACGGCACTTCCAAATTTTCCATAATACTAGTATACACAATAAACTGCACCTTGCAACTGAAGTACCTACTTTTAGTGAACTGTTAAGAATTTTGAATATGCCACTTGGACCTTCCTACAAAATGAAAAAACCCACTATCACATTTTCTGTGGAATAAGATTAGAAGGTAATTATCTAGTCAATTACTGTCGTAGATTCCTGGAATTAAAGAATTAAATGTTTGATTGTTGAAACCCTTACTTCGTGGAATGCACTCATTTCAGATAAAATAAAACGTTTTATTTTATCTAAAGAATTAAACTTTATTTTGCAAATAGGTTGGTACTTATTAAACTTTTATTGGTTATATATAACCAATAAAATAAACATCTTACATTTCTTACAAATTCATTAGTACCTGTTAACCTCCATCACTCCGACACTGGCAACCTTATTTAGGGATTAGTAACCCTCACAACTATTGTATTCTATTCTGCTCCAACCTTTATACCTGGTGGTCATACTCAATTTAGAATTGTTTTACTATATACCTACTTCTGTAAACTTGTTGACAAATATCTGTTTTTCATTGAGTCACCCGTATTAACAGTTTAGGGATTTGCATACATAATTTATTGTTTTATTACTCTCTCATACATAAAAATACACTATAACTAAATTCTTTTTATTGTTTTTCATCTATAACATTTTCTATTATTTTTTCTATTTCTAATATTTTTTTTCGTTATCTCTGGTTTTTTTTCTGACTTGTTTTGTTAAATTCATAAAATTACAGATGTCCAACAGATTGTAAAGCTTTTTCACCGACCAAGCTTTATAACAAACAGTTACATTACAGTGTGAAATATTATGCTGAAGTTCTGGCTACCAGCAAAACAAAATCGATACGGTAGAATTTTAAAACCTTCGGACAAAAGCTGTTGTCCCCAGGTAACGATAACAAAAAGTTCGCTTGGTAACTTTGGAATGCAAAATACGGTTCTGGGAACAATAGACGTGGGTTTGGTGTAGCCATGTAAATAATTTATATGTCTGGAAAATGACGGTGACCAGCACTGATTTATTAAATAAAATAATACAAATTTATTATTATTCTTTATTAGGTTCTATTACCCTGAATATAACTGCAGAACGGGGAAAAAATTCTAAAATTATTAACTCGAGCTGTTTTCATCTTTTTTAATTAGGTGGTTAAATGAAATATGCAGTTATCGTGATCTGTTAGTTTCTAATAATATTTTTTCTGTAAAATCCATTGCAAAAGTCTAATAGGCCCATCTCGTGTGAAGTTTGGAGGAAGGCATAGTTTGTAGTAAATAAACAGACGTAAGCTTCTTAAATAATCATAACGAGTGACGTAATAGTGACAGATGACGTTACAGCGCCACTGTGACAGATAATTTTAAATGGGACCCTACAGCAAATGATACCTCGTTCAGTCACACTAATTCTGTTTGAGTTTAAGCTCATTTTAATGAATAAATTAAATAAATCCTAAAATTTAAGCTTTTCATTTAATTAGTAAATATTTAACAATCAGTTCTTATAGTAGTAAGTGTTCCTGATAGTATACTTCCTGGTAGTGATGCATCCTATTTCCAAACTGTTGTCGTACTCGGTCAAATGTGTCGGGGGAAATTGCCCTACATTATTCAACAATTTGTTGTTTCAAAATGTCAATATTGTCGGTTGCTGTAGCGTAAACTTTAGCTTATATATATCCCCACAAAAAAATCTAATGATGTGAGGTCCGGTTACCGATCTGGCCATTTTATCGTACATCTTAAATTAAAACGTTATTTCTAAGTTGCCGAATTAATCTGGATTATCCTTCAAACTTTTAAGTATTAGCGGTTCAATTACATTTTGAACCATCTCCAGATACACTTCACCAGTTAAGTTAGTATTAAGAAAAATATGTGGGCGTATTTTTATATAGGCAGGTTTTGGCAGGTATTCCTAAAATTTCTGCTCAAACATTTATTTTTTTTGCGTATTAAGTATGTGTTTCACGAAAGACGTGAGGATTTTTGTGATTCCGATACCTCACAGTGTATATATTACCACTTCCATTGAGGAAAGAAGTAGTCTTGTCACTAAAACAAATTGTTTTTATATAATCGTGTTGGTTAATTTTATTGGACATATTTTCGCAGAATTCTAGTCTGCGGTCGGGCTCATCATCTGAAAGTTAGTACACTTTTGACTGATTCCATAGATAGATGCAACTTGGGCTGTAGAGGAAGTAGGTTCACTACCATTTCTGAAACTGTGTCAATTTTTTTGTCATTACTAATTGTTGGTCGACCAGATTGTTTGACATCTTGAAAACTACCTGTTTGTTTAAGCTTCCGAAGAAGCTTCCTCAAATAAGCTTTATTCCTGCATGGAAATTATTTCCACATTCACTAATTATTAACACAGCTGCTACTTTGTCAGCTACAGTACATACCTTTCTGGCTTGGAAACATTTTAACGGCTCGTCAAACTATTAACTATTTACTAATATTTAATATTAATTACTAAAAACAATTAACTAAAAATAACTTGAATTGACTAAACTAAGCAAAAACAGAAACTAAATATTAAGCTATAAACGCTTTTGGAACCTAAAAACAACCAAAGAATTGACAAACGTCAACTTTTTTGACAAATAACCAAAGGGGGACGTTAGAATATTTATTATTTAAATGCAAAACTACAATTTTAGTATTTATTTAATTTATTCATCAAAATGAGCTTAAGCTCAAATAAAAATAGTATGGTTGAATAATTATTTTCAATATATTGCAAACGAGGTATCACTTTCCATAAGGTTGTATTTAAAATTATCTGTCATACTGGCGCTGTAACGTTGTCTCAACTTTTATAAGAATATAGAAGAGTAAAATAACATATTGCAGATGAGTTATGAAAAGCAGCAGTAATAATTCTTACTACTTTTAGAAAATTGTTGAAGAATCGGATTTTGAAGAGCATAATAAACAGAGGTTTGGAAATAATAATAATGAATAAGATGAAAAAACGTTTTTGAATTGGCTGGCCAATAACTTGCAATATTAATACTAAATGATAATGTTTTTTCTGTTAACAATAAAATTGTTAGTTCCACCCCATGGGGCGCTGTTCATAAAATAAAAACAGTAAACACACAGCCTTGTGCTAATCGGCAGGAGAATCCAGATATTTTCCTAACATTTTCCCATATAGTGCCCATAGTTATAGAGCTAGTAATCTTCTTCTTGTAGTGCTTTTTCGTTTTGGATCTTGGCGACCGACATGGCAATCTGCCTTTTGAAAAGATTTGTGGTTGTTGTGTTGAACCACTTACGTAGATTTTTTAGCCAGGAAATTCTTCACTTTTCGGGTTCTCCTTTTCTTCTAGTTTTTCTTGAAGAAATAATTGCAGCAAACTATATCTTTCGCTATTGTCATGATGTAATCAAGTATTTAATTTTGGCTCTTTTAATTGTGGTTAACAACTATGTTTCTTTTTGCATTTATAATAAAACGTTTTGGTTGGTAATGTGGTCGGCATAGGATATCTTCAGGATTTTACGATAAAGCTATATTTTGAAATCCTCAATTTTCTTACTTCTCAAGTAGCATCTGTGATAATCCTCAATGTACTAATAAAACGTGTGTACTAATAAAACGCCTGTGTACTAATAAAACGTGGCAGTTGAATAGCTTAGCCATTTTTTGAAGTGCAGATCTTACATAATCTATCCTATACTTTATTTATAGGAAATGGTCCCAATTTTCATTGACGTTCGTACCAAGGTAGGTATAAGTGTTTAATATTTCTATTGGTTCACCATTAACACTGATTCTTTTAATTTGCTGTTCTTTCTTAGAGATCATCATACATTTTGTTTTCTTAATGTTTGGTGAACGTCCACTTCTGTGGTTCTATTCATTAACTTCTGGGGGACCTCATAACTGTCAGCTAATACCAATGTGTCATCCACGTATCTGATGTTATTGATACATTCTGCGTTAATTCTAATTCCGGCTTTAACACCTTCTACTGCTTCCCTACTACATCCTTGCCGGACCCCACATTTGATTTTGATATCATCAAATTGTCCTACCTCTGTACGGATAGACCATGTTTGATTTCAGTAAAGGGTGCTAATAATTCTTAGTTGACAGGTTTTTATTCCTATATGTGTTTATATCTCCATCAGCTTGTCGTGTAAACTATATCAAATGCTTTATGCTAATCAATGAAACATGCATAAATATCTCAATTCACATCTATACATCGTTGACATAGAACTTGTTCGGAAAACCAAACTATGTCCTCCTCAGTCCTAATCCTTTTGGGATGTGGTGAAACCATCAGGCCTTTACAGTTTTTTCACGATTTTCCTCAATTCTTCTCTCTCCTGGGCTAGTTGTTCGGCTTCATGTAACCCTTGGTTAATCAATATTTTTGTTTGATTTACCCAACGGCTTGCAGATCTTTCCCTAGATCTCTTTCCTTCAACTCCACCCTCGACTATCAGTTTTTCCATCGTACCTGTTCTTCTACCATAATATTGCAAATATCTCTGTTGTATTTGTTTAAGCAATCTATCCTTTACTTTAAGTTTTTCTAATATCGATACGTTAGTGCGATGATCAATCCAGGATATTCTCAACATGCGGCAGTATACCCACGTTTAAAAGTGTCCAGTTTATTTTTATCCGCTTTCTTTCGGATGCATGTGGCTACGGAAAAAATGAGTGCCCTTACCAGCCTTAGTTTTGTGTGTATTGTTATGCTAAAATTTTTTTAAATTGCTACTGTACACGGCTGTTACTAATCTGTGTACGGCTGATTTTTTCTTCGCATAGTCTAGATGTCCTTTGAGGTATGATTTTTATAAATAACTTTACAATGTGGCTCAATAAACTGATGGTCCCGAAATCATTGCTGAATACAGATTTTGTTTTCTTTGGTAGAACAATAAACGTTGACTTTAGCCATGGTCTTGGTATTAATCCGTGTTCAATTTTTCACATGCGAAAAATCATGTAATTTTTTGCTGTATTAATTACTATCATTCTACCACAATTTTACAATCATTACCATAGTCCAACCCTTGATAATACTTTCTACTTCAAACTTCAAGTCCAACTCATTAGAAATACACACAGTTTTGAAAATAGCAAACGGAAAAGTCTCTCTCTTAACTGCCAAGTCTCGCTAGCAGCAGAGGTACTCTCTTCTCTCTCTCCTGCTTATAGTTACGCGAAAAATACCGCGAGTACTCTTTTAAATTGTATACAGACGGAAATTTGCTCTATCTTAAAAGAAAAGCTGAAAGCTAAACAGGCTTTTAAATTTGAACACTATCTCTTCACACTGTATTTTTAACTAATTTTTTTTGGTCTTACGTATGACGGTTTTTATTTGTCTTTAAACATTTTTGTACATTCTTTTGTTATTCTTTGAGTTTTTTTTTCTTCCATAAGTTGCAGTATATTGCCGTTCATCCAACTTTTCCAACTTTTCTTTATTTTCTATTAGATGTTCTTCTCTGATCTTGTTAAAAGTTTCAGATATATTTTGAAGTGTTCTGTATCATATGCTTACTTCATGTTATTTAACTTTTCTGAAAGAATCCGTGCGACTATCTCCTTTGTTTCCCTTTTTAGTCTACTTATATCACATTTTTTGTTACTATTGTTTTTTGTAATCTTTTTTTGAAAACCTAAATTTACCAATAACAAAAATATGATCTGATGATACGTCAGCACCAAAGTAACTTTTACCTGATAGGCATCCATTACGGAATCTTTTATTCGCTAATATCTAATCAATTTGATTCCTTATTATATTTCCTGGTTGATCTTGTGGAGAGATCCAAGTAGGTAGTTTTGGTGGTAGTTTAAAAAATGTATTTAGTATTGCAAATTCTTCCTCCTCTACAAATAGTTTTAATCTTTCTCCGCTTTTATTTCTCTTCCCTAGACCAAAATCACCAATTAATTCACCCTTTTACACTTTACCAATTTTCGCATTCAAGTTTCCCATAATAATAGTTACATCTTCTTTTTTAATTTGTTTAAATGAGCGAGCTAGTAATAGTAGATATAAAATCTTTGCCAGGATTTTTTTCTACTTGTTTTGTAATATATTTAGCTTGGGCCCAAGGTTCTTATATTCAACGGTATTTTCTAGAGGTCTGTGATGATTTATTTTATTGAATGAGGTTTTATATTGTTTACTAATTTTATTCTACTATGCATTCCACCACTGTGTGGTTTATTTAAGGTTTAGTATTTTAGTTATAAAATAAATATTAAATAATAATAATTAATTAATAATAATAAATATTAAATAAAATTAATAATAATAATAAATAATTAATATAAAATATTAAATATAAGGGTATATTTTAGTAAAATTTTGGGTCTCCTAAATTTCACCTTTAGAGTTTATTCCAATAAATCACCATATTGGATTATCATACCAGTCCGTACCTCTTTATCTTTAAAACGGATTTCGATTTTTATCAATAGGACATTTCGATCAAAAGATATCGAATTTTTACCGTCGAGTTGATACAAATTATATTAAACATTGAACGGTTCATTCTTAACAAAAAATGCTTATTATCATTTTTGTTTAGAATTATCTCAGCTATATTTTTTATTCGAAATATTCTTTTCTACCGCCTACAGATTATTGGTAAATTGATTATTTTTGCAATCTTAACTCACTACGAGAGGAGTTTTAGGGGGAAGTACGGGGGTAAAAGTGGTAAACGTTTTTGCATCTTTTTTGGTTCTCAAAATTAATATTCCCGGCAAAATTCAACTTGTTTGTAAGGTTTTTAGAGGTTCACTGGTATTTTCGTCTCTGACGACTATTGATAAAAGTGGAATAATAGTAGTGTTCCATAGACTTTTCGATGTATGTAATATATAAGGTTTTTTATATTGCTTTAAGATATTGATTTATTGGTATATTGGGATTATACCTATATAAATAAACTTAACCAGAACAATCGGAAAACATATTTTGCGATTCAAAGAAAAAAAAAAAGAGTTTGTTGCTGTACCTGTTCCGATTGAGTCTACTTTTATTTATGTTTAGTAAACTATTGTATTATAATGTTCTATGCATCTATTTTCTGCATCACCTACATAATTTTGTGACATATTTTACAAAAGATTAAAGGTCATAAAAAAAATCAAAGTATATAGTGCATTGAATATACCCTAAATAAAATATAAGACTACGGTAGTTTTATAACTTACAAATAAAATGGCAAAACGTTGGCAATTTTTCTATACTCAAAGTGTACAAAACTTACCAACGCTGCTAATTATAATTGCGTAATTTCCACAGTAAATAGACCTTTACACCTTTTCAAATTTCTGCTTTAGTATGTCAGAATTATAATTTTCTCGGAAGCTCTACGGGCTGAATTTATTAAAAATAAATTGTTACCTGTTGCTATCTTTACTAGGTTATCTTATTATTTTTTTGTAAGAACTACTAGCTCGAAATAAATTAAATTCTAAAAGTTTATTTTTGCTATTAAGCTTGAATCGTTAATCTTGTTCTGAAGCATGATACTATAACAACAAGATATGCTCACTTGCTGTTCTAATTTTAATTGACTTTGCGCATGTCGTCATAGCGAGACAAAGCCAGGGGACTTATATGTATCATATTTTAAAGATGCATCTAAAAAAAGTAATTTTACATCTTCGCTAACATTTACATATTTTTTTTTTTTTTTTTTTTATTAAATTTGCAAATTTACAATCTGCTATTACAAGCTATTAGTAAATGTGATTATTGCAAATACATGAGAGGAGAAATTATCCATTGATAACACTCCCAATACTAACACTAACAAATTAAATTAATGTATGATTATAATTTAAAACTAAAATTGAGATGAAAAGTGAAATTAAAATTGAAATTAGTGTATAAAGTCTGTTGGCCACTGTCTCTTCAATCTTCGTCTGACTTCGGGTTGGAGGTGTAGTTGTCTTGCTTCCTCGTTGGGGTGGGTTGGCAGATGTTCTAAATAATTTCTTGTTAGTCTGCTGATTTCGTCTTCAACGAACGGTATACCAGAGTCATCATGCAGAGTTTTGTTACTGACGTACCACGGCGCGTTGAAAATCATTCTGAGTATTTTGGATTGGACTCTCTGAATGATTTTGGTATTAGAAGGCTTTGCACAGCCCCATAGTTGCACTCCATATGTCCATATAGGCTTTATTATGCACTTATACAATAGAAGTTTGTTATCTGTTGATAACTGTGATTTTCGGCCGATTAGCCAATTCATTTGACGTATTTTCATGTTGATTTGGATCTTTTTGGCCAAGATGTGTGCTTTCCAAGTGAGTTTTTGATCAAGTGTCATTCCCAGGTATTTGACTTCTGTTTTTACTGGTAGTAGTATATTGCTCAGTCTGATTCTCGGACATATGATGTTCCTATTGGTGAATGTAATTTGATTAGACTTATTATGGTTAACTTTGATTTTCCATCTATTCATCCAGTCTTGTACTAGGTTCAGGTGTATTTGAAGGTTTCCTGATGCTACTTGGGGGTCATCATCGATGGATATTATGGCGGTGTCATCTGCGAACATGGCTACTGTGGTCGTATTTGTTGTTGGGATATCAGCAGTGTATATGAGGTACAGGAGGGGACCCAGGACACTTCCTTGAGGGACACCGGATTTTATGGGATAGTAATGAGAGGTTTCTGTAAGGAATTTGACTTGAAAGTAACGTTCTGTGAGGTATGATTTTAAAAGAAGATAGTGAGGGGTGGGAAAGGATGACTTAAGTTTATATAGGAGGCCGTCATGCCAAA
The DNA here is from genome assembly GCA_918026665.1 of Diabrotica balteata. Classification (NCBI taxonomy): domain Eukaryota; kingdom Metazoa; phylum Arthropoda; class Insecta; order Coleoptera; family Chrysomelidae; genus Diabrotica; species Diabrotica balteata. Next base: position 138,423,094 of record OU898279.1, read on the forward strand.
CACGGTCGAAGGCTTGTTCTATATCCAGGAAGGCAGCAGTGCAAATTTTTTTCTCTTCGAGGCATACATTAATGTTTTTTACAATCCTATGGCACTGTTGTAGAGTTGAATGGGCTTCGCGGAAACCAAACTGGTGGTTTGGGATCACTGAATTAATTTCGATGTCTTCTGAGATTCTTTGGAGCAGAAGTCTTTCAAAGATTTTTGACATTATTGGAAGTAAGCTGATTGGTCTATATGAAGTAATATTATTTGGTGGTTTATTTGGTTTACTTATCATAATTATTTGTGCAAACTTCCAATTAATCGGATAGTAGGCTAATCTTATGATACTATTATATATCATTGTTAGTAGGACAATTGCTTTTCTCGGTAATTTTTTTAATATTAGCCCGGTGATCATATCGAAGCCTGGTGCTTTGTAGTTATTACATCTAGAAATTTGTTCTTTTACATTATTAGGAGTAAAGAATTTGATTGGTAGCATCATTGGGCATGGAGTGTCTAAAAAGTTTTTAACTTGTTCTTCGTCATTATGGTTATTAAGTTCAGGTGCACCAAAAACGTGTGAGAGATGTGCAGCAAAGATTGATGCCTTTTCTTGTTCAGTTTTTCCCCAGCTTCCATCGTCTTTCCTTAGAGGTGGTATGTGTTGTGTAGGCCTCTTGAATGATTTCGTTGCTTTCCAGATGCTGTGGTCTTCTTTTGACAGGCTGTCGATGAATAGTTCAAATGTATCATTCCTCGCGTCTTGTAGAGCAGTTTTAAGTTGCCGTGTTAGTCTATTGTATTCATTTTTGTCTATAGGATTGCGACTTCTTTGCCATATGCGCCTGGCTCTTCTTTTTTGTGCTACAAGACGTTTTATATACACGGGTATATTGGTGTCACTTGGTTCTTTGTCATTCTGGGGGGGTGTAGCTATTTCTGCGGCTGCATGTATAGTTTGGGTGAGAATAAGCACAGCGTTATCTATATCGTCTGGTTGCTTTAATCTTATATTTAAATTTAAATTTTCATTTATGTAAGACTCGAATACATTCCAGTTGGTCTTTAATGTTGTTAACTTAGGGATATGCGGACGTTTTATAATTTGCGTAGATAGTGTTACAATTATGGGAGTATGGTCGGTGGACAGATCCCAGGATGGTTGTATGTCAAAATAATTTAAGGCCATGTTATGAAGGATAAAGAAGTCGAGTAGATCTGGGATTTTGTTTGGATCTGATGGCCAGTAGGTGGGTTGCCCTGTAGGTAAGTAAGAGCTGTTTGTATTAGCTATGGCTTGCCTAAGATTTCTTCCCTTTGTCGTACATAGTCTCGACCCCCAGTCTGTATGCTTGGCATTCCAGTCACCTCCAATCAAGAATTTGTTTGATAGCTGTTTAAAGAAGTCTTCATATTCTGCTGTGGAGATATTATGCCTTGGAGGGCTGTACATTGCCGCGATGTTAAAAGATTGTGGTTGAGAACTGATACAGATTACTGCAGCTTGTATTTTTTCTGTCTGATACATTGTTTCCTCATAGTGTGGATGGTGTTACGTATAATAATAGCAGCGCCACCGTGTGCTGTTCCATCAGGATGGTTGGTGTTGTAAATAGAGTAATGAGGGATATTGAACATCGTTCTGTCAGTGAAATGGGTTTCCGATATGAGTAGAACATCAATTTTGTTATGTTCAAGAAAGTTAGTAACTTCTGTGTTATGGTTGCCTAGGCCGTTGGCATTCCATTGTGCAATTCGTAGTGACTTAAGTTCCATTACTGAGTTTATTTATTACTGTGGAAAGCATGTTTAAGATCACGCTATTTTGATTTATTAGTTGTGAAAACATAGATTTGAATTCGTTAAGGAAACTCTTCATCATCTCTCCAATGTCATTGTGTGTATTGCTTCCATGTGTTCCACTTGTTACTTGAGCGTAAGTTGCTTGATTTTGGTTGTATGAGTTCGTATTATTATGGACATTATTTACATTCGTTCCACATGTTGCTTGTGTGTAAGTCGCGTTATTTTGATTGCTTAAGTTCGGATTATTCTGTACTGTATTTCTGTTATATGGCAGTTGATTGTTCGCTGGAGTGTGCGATGATATTCCTCTTGCTCTGTTTCTACTGCTAATTAACTCTTTATATACTAGGCATCCTTTGTAATTTGCAGTGTGTGCTCCATTGCAGAGAGCGCATATGGCAGGTGTGTCCCTAGGTTTTTTACAATCGGCTGACATATGGTTGCCTCCACATTTGACACAGTGATAAGGTCTATTACAGTATGTCTTAGAGTGTCCATACAATTGGCATCTGGTACACTGGACAATATTATTCTTTTTATACGGTGGCTCAATAACTATTTTCGCGTTGTTTATAAATTGAATTTCATATATTTTTTTATTATTTTGATTAGGTTCTATATCGACGTAGAACATCATTAGAGGGTCCTTACTTACTCTGTGTTTTATATTTACAATATTCCGTACTAAATGCCCATGTTTTTCTATTTCACTTTTTATTATATTAATGGGCACTGTATGATGTAGATTACGAATTACAACTCTGTATGCTCTATCCTCTTTCATCTGGTACGTATGATGCACAATTTTTTTGCTGTTTAAATGTCTTACTAGTTTTCGGTATGTTTTAGAGTCCCGGGAATTTATTTTTATTGTGTTGTTTTTTAATGCTGTACAATAGAATGTCTCTGTTTTTGCTACTTCCGATAGATTATTAACCATTTTATTGTATTCAGTAACACCATATATAAAAATTGGTGGGGGTTTATTGGTTGCTGGAGTTTTGTTGGTATTTTCTGTACTGTTATTGTTGTCGTTTTCGTTTTCATTTTGTAGAATCTGAAATTTATTGCTGGTTACTACCGTGTCTTCGTTTTCTGTTGGTGTCGGAGGATTAATTTTACGTTTTTTGTTACTATGTTGTATAGTTTGCCATTCGTGGATGTCCGATGACTCAATGTCGCTGATTTCCTCTGAAGATTCTTCACTTTGTAATGTATGTGTCATCTCAATAGAATCATAAGCTTCATTTTGAGGTGTAGATAATGTGGGATTTATTGTAGGATTGTATTGACAGTTAGGAACATAATATATTGTTGGTGGATTGTTTAAAATTTGTGCTGAATTTGGTTGTGAATTTTGTGCAAAAAGGACATTTGGGCATTCTGGTTGAATCTGTTGTTGCTGATATTGAGTATTTATAGGTTGACCATTAACAGTAGCAGTATAAAAAGGAACACTCACCGATAAATCTGGTGGAGCACTTATTTTAATTGTTAAAACTGTATATTTTAATTTTTAAATAGTTTATAAATAGTATATCCACTTGATACACGATAATGACGGTAAAAACGCGGCCGGAGCCCGTTTTTAATCACACTGTAAACTTTCGCCTAATTTGTATCGATGCGATGTTTGCAGGTCGAGAGTCAAATGAATACTATTTACATATTTTGCAGCTTTTATTAAGTTTTTTTAAATAATTTTTTTTTATTTTTAATGTGTCGCCATTATATATACGAAAAATATGTTCCAGTTCACTTCATACTATATACATCCAAAGTAACTTTTTTTTAAATACCTATTAAAAATAAAGTATTACTTCAAGTTCTATTAAAATGGGTATTAGTATATATTATTATCTATAGAAACATTTATTATTATCCATAGAAACATTTGCTCTGCTGTTAAAGTTTAACTTGCTGTCATTAAAGTTGTCTCGGGCTTAAGTCACAAGAACGTGCGCGTTAACTTATCTTGTTTTCTTATAGTATCATGATTCTGAAGGTACTTTCTTGTGGCATATTAAAGCAATTACTATTTTAATGGGAATAAGTTACAATTGAAATTTTAATTTCCATTTCGGAAATAGTTCGCACAATATAAACATTAATAAATTAAATAAATTTTTTTTGTTGCTTGGGTTTTTTATCATTAAATCGATAGTTAGAACGATAAAGCCAAAATTACTTGTTCTAACGAAAATTCGTGTTTAGAGGAGACACAATTTTTGTTATCATTTGTTTTATTAAAAAATGATTATAAATAAGAAATTTTCAACAATCGACCGAATCCAACAGAACAACTTAGAACGAGATCCTATAGCATAGGAATAATGAGAGGAAAATAACAATATCATATATTAAAGGATTATCAAAAAAAATTACAAAGATAGGATAGGCAGATAGAGAGAACTTGAAGATTACTGTCATCTCACTGCTTAGAGCTTTCACTTTCTCTTAACATTTAAAACAACATAACCACACTCTCAATTTTCCAGAAGATATATCTCTTCTCCTGTTCAAACAGCTATTTAGCAGTTTAATCAAAACGGCAACTACACTAGAAGATGAGGATCAGTCTGTAGGAAAGCAACAGCTGCACGTGATTTATTTGTGTGTAAGGAATAGACATCTAACTTTAATTGAGCCAGCAATTTTTTTAAACGAACGCAATAATGTGGATGTATGTAGGAAAACAGTTCATATACAACTTCATAAAGTGACTTTATTATCTAGAAGAACATCTGTAGAGCACCACAGAGCTCGACTTGCTTCTGCAATAGGGATGTGTAGTTCACCATCGAAATAGTTCAAATGAACGATTCTTTCAACTGAACTAATTGAACTATTTGATTAATTTTCATAGAACTAGTTCACTGCGAACGATTTGCATTATAAATTGTGTCTCAACTTCTAAAGAAGAAAATGAATAAATGAAATCATATATTTTGAATGGAACGGGTCGAATTACATAGTCCCTAAAAGAAACAAGGGGAGTAGGAGCAAGATTTTTCTTAAGAATTATAACTGCTTTCTCTTCATCTTCCCCTGCTTGTTCTACTAGCGAAACTGACTTTGACGTTGAAGGTTGAGGTTTTTGAAATGTATTTCCTGATTTTTCGGGTCCTTTTTGTATGTATCTTTCAACATTGAGATATTTTAGATTGATAGCGATAGCAGGGTGTTTCATTCTTAAATTTCTTGATAAATTGCCTAGTGAAGCACTTGAAATAATAACATCACATGAACAGTAATTATATTTTGCAGATTTTTTATTTTTATCGTTTTTATCAAAATGAGCCCATAAAAAACTTCTATTTCGTCTGTTAGTCACCTTTAGGGATTGATTAAGAAAATAAATTATTGTAAAGAAAAACTAACTAATTATATAATAATTTAAAACATTTAAACCTAAATATATGATCAAAAGAAATGGTTCCGAATCCGAACTACTTGTACCCTGTACGGTAGTAAAAGACTGACTGAAAACGGGCGGCCGGCGCCGAGTCTGTGTGATGATTGAGACGAGACATCTGGCAACCAGTTATGTTAGGGTTGGATTTCGATTTTGGTCCTACAAATAGTTCTTTCACGAACTAGTTCATTTTTGTGAAATAGTTATCTTGAACTAGTTTTGTCTAAAAGAAATAATAAGCACACCTCTATTCTGCAAGGCAAGACGAAAATTGGAATTATATGATTAAAATAATGTTTTGTTCTCGGATAACTGTAGGTTTTGGTTGAAGTCTCTAGACAGTTGCGAAGTAATCTAGAGAAGACAACAATCGAACATCTATGAGAAACACTGGAAAGAAGAATTCAAGTTCGGCTAACCCGCCCAAACAAACTTGCATGGGCTTAATGCAGACCAAGTTCATGTACAAAATTTAGTTACCATGCCAAGCCGTATGCAAGGTGTAGTAAGGGTTCTTGGTGGAAATACTAGGTATTGTTAACAAATGAAAAAAGTAAGCTAAGTTTAATGTTTTTCCTTAAATATATAAGTGCATCTCTAAAATTATGTCTCCTTGTTAATGTATTATGAAAATAAATATTAATTTATTTTGCCAAATTAATTTTGCTAGTATCGTCGATTAAAATGATAGTTCTATTATGAATACTAAAAGTTTTTTACATAAACATAACAAAAACTTACCTATCAACACTAATACAGCACAAATGTAGAATGGACGCTGTAGAAAAGTATACATCTAAAGAGTTCCACACGTCGCACATAAAATACCCAAATATCCATCTCCCCCCATTCACTTCAACACTAAAATTAAAACACATGGCCCAAATCGCAACCAACATGTCCGCCAGAGCCAAACTCACTACAAAGTAGTTCGTAATTACCCGTAACTTCCTATGTCTCATCACGGACACTATCACTAAGAGGTTCCCAAAAAGAGCCGCGACGATGATGAAAGCCATTGTTATAGTCTTTAGAGCTACTAAAAAACATAAAAACCATGAATGGGACGGCCATGCAGTAAATGAGTAGATTGAGCTGTTGGTTATGTGATCGGTGACGTTGCTTTCGGTTAGAGGTTCGGTGGTGTTGGTTTTTTGTTCTGTAATCTTCATAAATTCGTTCATCGTTGAAGAAGTTTTGAGCAAACTGCTTTTCAGAAATTGGTTACGGATTGTTGTATTGGCACTTCATTGTTTATTGTCTTGTAATGCTGAAACAAAAGATAGTGTTAAAATATGTTTGTCATTTACAACTATATAATTAACAAGTAATGTACAAAAAATACTAAAACTTTAGTATTTTTAAAGACACCAATAAACGTACATGTGTATGCCAAAGGTCAAATGATAGAACAGGTAAATTCAATAGTCAGTGTAATACAAAAAAAGAAATCATATCAAGAATCGAACAAGCATGGAGAAAATTCATGAGCATGTTAACATTTTTTACAAGATCAGAACTTAGTCTGCAGTTTAGAATCTGGATGATTAGATGTAACGTTTTTCATGTCTTGCTGTATGTCTGTGAAAGTTGGACAATGGACTATGAAATAAAAAAAAGGAAAGTTGCCTTTGAGATGTACATATACACACGAATGTTGAGAATTCCATGGGTACAAAAAGTATCGAATGTTGAGGTACTCCATCGAATGTGTAAACAAAAAGAATTACCAAGAATAATCAACCAAGAATAAGCACCCCATAGAGTTATTGAAAGCAAAAAACTAAAAACGGCAGAGGTCCGTGAAAATAGAAGTTACAGCGATGTAACAAAGAATGCAAGAAGACATGCATCATCGCAACAAGAAAAAGAAACTGATATTACATTAAAAATGATATTGGAAAAGCTCATCAAGATTGATGACAAAATAACTCAAATCGATATCAGAGTTACCCGACTAGAGCATAGCGCTAAAGGAGCTATTCCGAAAATCAGAAATGACTACTAAAGACCTCCGAATAATGGCGTGGAACGCAAATGGACTGTTACAACATCAGATCAAGTTACAAGCAGTACTAGATATTGAGAAAATTGATCTGTGTCTCGTTTCTGAAACACAATTCACTAAATAGTCATATGTTAAATTTAGGGGGTATAGAGTATATTCTACTGTACACCCAGATAATGCAGCTAAAGGAGAAAGCGCTATTATAATTAAAGATAACATCTTGCATCATGAGGAATTAAAATATGCAACTGAGCACATACAAGCTACAACAGTCTGTGTGAAGATAAAAACACATACCTTAAATATAAGTTCAATATATTGTCCTTCTAGACACTCCATTAAAAGAGAGCAATATAAAGAGTTTATGAACACTTTAGGAAAAAGATACATCATCGGTGGAGACTTTAATGCAAAAAATACCCACTGGGGCTCTAGGCTAACTACAACTAAAGGAAAAGAACTATTGTCAGCCGGTAAGGAACAAAAGGGTGAAGTAATCTCTACTGGTAGACCAACATACCTACCGGGAACATGGCCTATCGATAGGAACAAAATTCCAGACCTGATAGATTTCTTTATTTACAAAAATATCTCAGCTAACTATCTGGATATCAATGACGGCTGGGACATGAACTCTGATCACTCACCGATAATTCTAACTATGAGTGATACAGTGATTAAAAAAGAGTTCAATCCAATATTGACTAATAAAAAAACTGACTGGGAGAGCTTCAAAATAAACCTTGAACACAAAATTAATCTTGCTGTTCTATTAAGAAACACGAGGTAACTTGATGACAAATTAGAAGTTTTTATAAAAAATATCCAACAGTCAGCTTGGGAAAATACTCCCACAATAACTTCTAGAACTAAAGGGAACAACTATCCAAAAGAAATCAGAGAACTCATAGTAGAAAAAAGAAAGTTAAGAAAAAAATGGCAGCAATACAGAGCTCCACGAGACAAAACTAGATAATGCTACACAAAAACTAAAAAGGGAGATACAGAATATAAAAAATTCAACAATTAATTATTTTTTAAGTAATTTAACAGCTGACCAGAACACAGATTATTCTTTATGGAAGGCAACAAAAAGATTGAAGAGACCAATTATTCATTCCCCTCCTATCAAGTTGGAAAACGGCAACTGGGCTAGAAGTAACGAACAAAAAGCAGAACGATTTGCAGATCATTTAGAAAGCACGTTCAAACCCAACGACAATGATAGTGAAGAACTGAGATGGAAAGAACCATTCCAAACTGACGAAAGAATAACATTGACATCACTTAGAGAAGTATTAACAGAGATAAAAGAGAATATAAATCCTAAGAAAGCTCCAGGATATGATCTCATAACAGGAGAATTATTAAAAAATCTACCAAGAAAAGCCATAGTTAAGCTGACACACCTAATAAATGCTGCTTTTAGATTGAGATATGTTCCCAGACTCGTAGCCGAAGTAATTATGATCGCCAAACCAGGTAAATCTCCTAATGAAGTGACATCCTATCGACCAATATCCCTCCTTCTGGTGATGTCAAAACTATTAGAAAAACTTCTTTTAAAAAGATTAAAACCAATAATAGAGAAAAAAATCTTATACCAAATCATCAATTTGGTTTTAGAAATCAACATTCCACTATATATCAAGTTCACAGAATAACAAATATAATAGAAAAAACATTAGAAGAAAATAAAGTCTGCTCTACAATCTTCTTGGATGTAGCACAGGCGTTTGATAAAGTCTGGCATGACGGTTTAAACTATAAACTAAGAACGTTCATGCCTAAACAGTATTCAGAAATCTTAAAATCATACATTGCGAATAGATATTTCAGAGTAAAACAAGAAGAAGTGTACACCGACTTAAGGGAGATCAAAGCTGGCGTGCCACAAGGAAGTGTCTTAGGTCCGGTCCTGTACCTATTGTATACGTGTGACATTCCAGAGCTAGAACAAAATACTATTGCCACCTTCGTGGATGATACAGCCATACTAGCGATAGGAGACACTAGTGAAGAAGCGACTGATAAATTGCAACTATCAGTAAATAAAATACATAACTGGACCAGAAAATGGCGAATAAAATTAAATGAGACTATATCTGCACACATTAACTTTACAAATAAAAAAATATAAAATTTCCCAGTTAGAATAAATGATACCCGAATTCCTTATGCAACATCAGCAAAATACTTGGGCATCACCCTAGACGCGAAGCTGCGCTGGAAAGTCCATGTCAAAAAGAAAAGAGGGGAGCTTGATATTAGATATAAGAAATTGTATTGGCTGATTGGAAAAAATTCAACATTGTCAATTCATAATAAATTATCCATCTACAAGCAAGTACTGAGGCCAGTATGGGCATATGGGTGCCAACTCTGGGGCTATGCCAAAGCTAGTAATCTACTTATTATCCAGAGATTTCAAAATAAAGTACTGAGAAACATTGTTGATGCTCCTTGGTATAGGAAGAAGTATAAAAAAGATAACCAAACATTCTAAAAATTAATATTGTTGTCAAAAAATTTATCTCGCATTATAATCGGCTTTTTTCTAAAAGGTTCTCTGAAGCGCCCTCTGAAGCTCAACAGATATTATTGTAAACCGTTTTTGAGTTATAATGGTTTTTATATGAAAATTACACTTTTCTACAATGTATATAAAGTTCCCAAAATACATGGTAGTATCCAAAAATCCAAGACTAGGAGTTAGGCAGAACATCAGTATTAATGATCACATCTTCGAAGTAGTAAAGGATTTTAAATACCTGGGGGCGATAATCACAGCTGACAACCACATAGAAAAAGAGGTCTCAGCAAGAATAGCTGCGAAAAATAGAGCATTATACTCCCTTTCAACATTATTAAGATCGAAGCTGCTGAAAAGAAAATATAATTTAACATTGTACAAGTCGAGTATTCTCCCAATTATTATATATGGCAGTGAAACATGGACTTCCAATCAGTGGGAAATCAATAAGCTTTTAATATTTGAAAGAAAGGTTCTGAGAATAATATTTGGCCCTCAAAGAGATGAATTCACAGAGGATTGGAAAAGACGCCGAAATGCTGAATTAGTGACTCTATATGAAACTGAAAACATAGTTAGACATATCAAGGCAAACAGAATAAGATGGGAAGGTCACTTGGTACGATCAGATAATGACAGAGTGTTCAAGACGGTAGTTTTTAAAAGACCAAATGGTAGTAGATCAGTAGGCCGACCAAGAAAAAGATGAAAGGATGATGTTGGAGCCGATTTATCTAGAATTGGGGTACAACAATGGGAAATAGAAGCGCAAGATCGTAGAGGATGGAGGGCGATAGTGGATGCGACGAAGACTCACCTTAAGTTGTGAAGCCAGTGAGGAAGAAAAATATATAAAGTTTTTAATGTAATTTGAATAAAAATTTAAATTCCTTGTGAACTTATTAACCAGATACAACGTTATAGTGGTAAAGTTGTCCTTATAATTTCACAGTGTTGTTAAAATTGGCATAAAACATATTAAGCATATTTAAAAGATGATATCAAAGAAAATAGGCACTAGCTTATTGATGTAATACATATTCAAAATGGCACCCATCAACGTCCAATCATTTATAAACTCTTTTAATCAGATTTTTATTAATTACTCTTGATATGGATTCTTTATCTATTTCGTTATGAACTTTTTCTTCTTCGAGTTCCACTCCTATCGGAGATTGAAAATCATTCTGGCAATTATAATTTTATTGGTTACTCGCCTGAATGGTTCAATTGAACTGCATCCAAACCATTCACGGAGATTGCGTAGACACGAGATTTTACGTTTTCCTACGCTTCTTCTACTTTTGATTTTACCCTGCATTATATTCCTTAGTAGTTCGTATTTTCACCTCTCAAGATGTGCCCCAAGTATTCCAATTTCCTGATTTTTATGGAATTTAAAACTTCGCATTGTTTTACGAACCTAATCGACTTTATTTATTTATTGGCTATTCGTTTATCGCTAAATATTTCATCAAGCAATGTACCGGCTCCTCGAATATCTTGAACCGGTTCTCCATATTGTTAAAACCAAACCTCGTTAGCCTATTTTTATGTACATTATGCAGTAACGCTCTTCGTTTAACTTTTGGTCATAAATTAGGAAATCGACTATCTTATTATATATATATATATATATATATATATATATATATATAATAAGATAGTCAATTTAATAGATTACAACTACCTCAAGGTTATGTGTTAGTTAGCTTGGATGTGGTTTCCCTATTTAGTAACGTTTATCTTGAAGCTTGCATCAGATCATTAAATAAACATTGGTCAGAAATTAGTAGACATTGTACAATAGATAAAGATATGTTCATAAACTTAATCACCTTCTTATTCAATAATACCTATTTTTCTTTTGACAACGCATATTACAAGCAAACTTTTGGAACACCAATGGGAGCAAAAATTAGCCCCATTCTTGCTGCATATGTAATGGATGACCTGTTAGACACAATCATTCCAGTACTACCTTTCAACCTTTTCTTTTTAAAGAAATATGTAGATGACATGATCTTAGCTGTACCCAACAATATGATAGATGAACTACTATTTATATTCAATAGCTACGATCCGTACATACAATTCACCATGGAAGTCGAAGATGAAAATCAATCTATTCCTTTCTTAGACACTAAGTTAATCCGCTCAAATGATAACATCATTATAGTCGATTGGTACACAAAATCAATGAGTTCAGGCAGGTACATTAACTACATGTCCTATCATAAACACTCCACCAAACTAAACTTAGTAAAACAAATGAAAAATAGGGTTCTACAAATTTCAGATATATCATTCCATCAAAAGAATCTCAAAATACTTTATGATCTCTTTATAGATAATTCCTATCCACCTCTTCTTTTAAAAACACTTTTATATAATACTACATCAGTAACATCTATCAATCTAACTACCTCCCAACATTCGAACATAGCAAGTACAAATTCACAGAACACGGTTACCAGTCAAACCATTCCAACATATTGTGTGCTGCCCTACATACGGGAACTAACACCAAAACTAACTAGAATCTTTAAATCATATGATAACATCAAAATAGCCAATAAAACAGTTTTAACAGTAAACTCTATTTTCTCAAAAATGAAAGATCGTACTCCGCATGACCAAATATCTAATGTTGTTTACAGTATTCCTTGTATGGACTGCAATGGCAAGTATATCGGCCAAACATCTAGACGTCATAAAGACCGTGTTACCACTCACAAAAGTGACTGTAGACTTTACCCAGATAGATGCACCCTAGCCAACCATGTTCACACCCAGAACCATAGCATGAATTTTGCAGATGTCAAAATCCTCGAAAAAGAAACAGCTTATAAGAGAAGACTTTTTTTAGAAATGACCCACATAGCAACAACAGATAATATAATTAACACAAAATCAGATATACAACACCTTAGTGAAATTTATTCCTTTCTACTGCAGTTGGAAACAAAAACTAATCAAGTCAACGAACTGAAATATTCTGAATAGTATAATATTGTCTATTAAAACTCTTCTGACCATCCAATTGAAGTAGTAACTTAATCATTATTATTGCAATTGTTGCATTTTTCCAGGAAATAAAATTCTTAAGAGGAATAACAATAATTAAAATAACTTTAAAAGAAATAATCACAAAGAAATAAATAAATTCTATATATATTTATTAACAACAGAATTTAATTGTCTTAAATTAACATAACATAATTTTCAATTAAATGTAACTTTACACATGAACTGAACACAGATTTAGTTTTCTGGCTGACATCTACTAATATGATAGCTGACAAGACACTTTAACCTTGAGGTACACACTAGTTTTCCACCTCCTTGTGCATAGGTGAATAAACTGGTCCAAAAAATGACAATGTGATATGTAGTTGTGTTTTAACTGTTTTGTTTCTTAAATGTTCAATGTTTTTAATATTTGTATTGTACTATCACACTGGAGGAAAATAACAAAAATGCACTTGTATTGTTTGAGTTTTCAAGCCACCATATAACACATACAACTTATTTTTTTGCTATAAAAAAATCTTCAAAAAAGTTTTTCAACATGGAACTTTCAAATACCACTTTTGCCTGCAACCTCACACAAGTAAGTGTTTCACTACATCTTATGTAAAATACACAATTTCAACATTTTGTAACATATTGTAGCATTCGTCTGAAGATGTTAAAGAAATTTAACGAAATATAGCGAAGTCGTTGAAAAGAGCACACTTTGGCTTTCATTATTCAGCTGCTAACCCAATTAACCTTACCATTATACTAATTAATAATCGGACAGCTGTGATCATTCTTCGTATATATATATATATATATATATATATATATATATATATATATATATATTATATTATTATCTAATCATATTTGAATTCATGTAAACTCTGAACGCCCTACATTCGAATACAACGCGAACAACGATGTTAAAAAAGTGTTTTTACCTGAACAAGAGTCACAGTTGGAGCAGTACTTAATACAGGTAGCGTCGCTTTATTATGAACTCACAAAAAAATATGCAAGAATCTTACGATTTCAATACGTACATGAAAACAAGATAAAAACACCAGGCAATTGGACTTCAAATGCAACTGCAGGCAAAGAATGGCTAAGATATTTCATGAATCGGCATCCATCATTGTCGTTAAGGACACCCGAGGCTGCAAGCCTAGCAACGTTAACCAGTTTTAACAAAGAAAATATCCAAGCTTTTTGTTAACAACCTGGGATCTGGCTGGGATCAATGTAACTTTGATTGCTGCGATTAATGTCATCGGTAATCATGTGTCGCCCATGTTGATATTCCCTCACGTGTTTTTCAAGGACCACTTGTTACATAGTTTACCACCAGGTTTAATTGTAGGCGCAAATCCACCAAGATAGTGAAACGAGAAGCTTTTTTACACTACTTGCAGCATTTTATAGCCCACGTTAATCCGATAGAGCAAAAAAGTGAAGTGAAGTGAAAATAATCACCATAAACATTTTTGGACCATACAAAACCTACTACAACACCATACCTAATGAGTGGACGATGACCCATCTTGGACGTCCTATACGCTTGTATGACGTAGTTGAACTCGTAGGCAAGGCATTTGCAAAAGCATTTACCCCTGCAAACATAGTCAAAGGAGTTGAAAAAACAGGGATATGTCCTGTTAATGAAAATATACGTGGCGACCACGAATATCTGTCGTACTATGTAACAGATCGCCCAAATTCAAAATTTGAAGAGAATCTTATACGGCATCTTGCTCATCAAGCCTTCAACTATCAGGAAATCCATCAACATTAAACTTAACAGCAGCACTTTCACTGCAGTCTAATGACAACAAAGCAAATACCGCTGACTTCAAAAGTCCGTTTGTAGTGCGCCCATTTTCCAAAGCCGTTGCTCGAGAGACTTCTCAAAAGCGACGAAAGCGTCGTAAAACAAGAATTTTGATAGACACCCCAGAGAAAGAGAAACTATTGTAAAGTAAGTTGAAAAATCGAAAGTCAGTCAAAACTAAGGTTCTCTGCGATAGTTCAAATGAATCTGATGAATAGATGAAAAATATAACAAAGGATTTAAGTGACGAGGATTTACAAACTTTTTTGGTAAACGAAAATGAAAATTATTCATTAAGCAATAGGAAAGTAAAAAAATACTAAGCTCTTCTAAGTTAACGGGTGATTTTGTTCGCGTAAAATTCCACTAGGAAACTAAGTTCCTGTAGCTGGCTGTATACCATATATCAGAAAAAATTTATTTCAAATCCTTTATAAAAGGTATATAATAAAATGCCCAAACGAGCTATCACAATTAAATTACAAAACGTTTTCGGATTGTTAAATCCATCATCAGTGTAAACGAGGTATACATGCTATGAGCCACCAAAATATATGGGTCAAAACCCTTTAAATGTTATAAATTTACAGTTGTTTTACATTATATATGGTTACAGATTATGATGCCATGTTACAAATTCCAACGAAAACTTATGTAACCATAATATAATGTAATACAAATTTATAACATTTAAAGGGTTTTGACCCATATATTTTGGTGGCTCATAGCATGTATACCTCGTTTACACTGAGGATGGATTTAACAATCCGAAAACGTTTTGTAATTTAATTGTGATAGCCCGTTTGGGAATTTTATTATATACCTTTTATAAAGGATTTGAAATTGAAATAAAATTTCTCGTAAAACTGACCAGTAAAAAGAATATTGCACACTATGTTGCCAAGATAGTTGAGGTTTTAGATGACGAATATATATGGTCAAATATTTAAAAACAGTTATTGGAAACAATAAATTTGTCTATTCAGATGAGGAATTCTTTTGTGTCTACGAAGGCGACATAATAAAAAACTGCCTTCGCCATATTTGGTTGGAACATTACAACGTCAACAAAATATGATCTCCTTTAATTGTAAATTTGATACATACAATGTAAAGTAATCATGTTTATAATTTTATAATTCATGTAATAAAGATTCCGTTCGTTTGTGTTGTTTCTTCTTAATCGAAGGTAAATTGTTGTTTGTGGACAAAAGTACCGTACAACACAGTGTCGTACCTTTGGACGATCTGTCAAAAAAATTTCAAAATGTTTTTTAAAAGGTAAAATAAATTCATATACCTATACCTTGTCATTTACTCTAACGCCATTTTGGTCAATTAAAAAAAAGAAAAATTTTCATTTTGGTAAAATTACATATATCTCTAATAGTTTAGGAGCTACGGTCATTTGAACAATTCATTTGGTAATAACAAATTATCTGTCGGTTTTTTAGTCTGGTATCGTCGAAAAACCGAATCTATGTTCCAAAATAATTTAAAAAAAATGTTAAGGTACCGAGGGAACATAAAAGTGCTAACCCCCTGGTTCCTAGAGTATAACTAGTAAATATTTGATAACTAGTATTTTTTTCCAATTTTGGTTATATTTTCTAGTAGGATACACATGTGTTTTATAAAAAAGTTTTTATTACATGATTAATGTGTTCTTTTTTGCGGTAATATTCACATAAAAGTTATTAAAAAAGTTTATTAAAAAAAATCAAATTGAAAACTGCATCAACTGTGTTAAATGCTAAACAGCTATAAAATTTATTACGTTTTTCTGCAAAATTCATTTAAAATGACGATAAAATATGCAAATTATGTACACGTTTAAAATATCCACCTCGAATAATTTAATAACATACATTTTTAACTAAATATTTCGTCAAACAAACAACATTACCACAATTTGATTAGATTTTTTTATTTTTTTTACCGCATCAACCCCTAGGGTTATTAGCGGGGTGGTATATCTTTATTTTAGAAAAGTTACATTAGTATGTTATTAAAATTTACATAACAGTTTTGAAAAATACAAAAATAAATACAAAATTATGTTTTGTTACAGTTTGTTATACAGTTGACAATTTTTGATAAAATTTATTGTATTACTGATGTCTTCTTTAAGAGTTTCTTTTAAATTGTGTTTTATTTTTGCTGTCGATCTTGCTGTTGAGTACACTGGACAGTCAGTCTATCATTAGGTGTTGCACTGAAATTGGTATTTGACAGGTGTGGCAAATTGGCTGAAGGTCCTTGGAGATGATGTATCCATGTGTAAATTTTGTATGGCCTAGCCGCAGTCTGATAATAATTACATGGTTATGTCTTTGAGCTGGGAGCGGTAGTAAAGCAGAAGTAACATCTGGTTTGATAATTTTTAATTTTGCTTCTGTTTGGTTCCATTTTACTTGCCAGGTTTTATTAATATAAGTTTTTATTAATGTTTTTTGATCTGAGATTGGTATGTTTTGCATAACAGGAATTGTCATGTTATTGATAGTTTCTGTTGCTGCTTTATCAGCTGCTTCATTATCCTTTATTCCAACATGGGATGGTACCCATAAAAATTTTATGTTTTTACCACGTGTTTGGGCAATGTATAGCATGTCTTATATTAGTGCTAAATTTGCATGAGTAGGATACATCTGCTTGACTCCATTTAAGGTACTCAAAAAATCTGATATAATAAGAAAATTTATATCATTGCTGGTACATTGGTTCAGTGCGTTGAAAATTGCTTGCAGTTCTCCAGTGTATATGCTACACTCCTTGGCTAGACGGGTGACAGAATTGTTGTTTTATTTCAGAAGGATTATGTGATTGTTTGGGATAGTTAAGTAAGGTAAAATCTACTTTAGGTATTTGAACTTTTCAGGGAGGATACTGGCATCTATTTGTAGAAGTGGCTCTCGTAAATCGAATTCAAATCGATTTATTCTTTAATTGAAAAGCAAGTTTCTAGGGCAATAATTTGAGTACATATTTGGAGGGTTGCTCCTTAGTAGGCTTGTTATAAGCGGGTTTTCATTTGCACTGAGATATTTACTAGCACAACACATCCAAAAATATTGTCTTCTGAGAGCTAATGGCGGTTCTCCTACTAGGACTTGAAGACTGCTAATTGGCGTGGTTCTGAAAGCTCCGAAAACTATACGTAATGATGTGGATTGGATGATGTCCAGTTTGTTCAATTGACTTTTAGTAGCAGTTTTGTAGCATATACATCCGTAATCTAGTTTGCTTCTAATTAGAGCTTGATATAATCGTAGAAGAATAGTTGTGTCTGCGCCCCATTTGTGATTGAAAAAAACTTTTAGAAGACTTATTCTCTGTGGGCATGATTTAATAAGTTCATTTATGTGCGATGTCCATTTGAGTTGAGAGTCGAATGTCATTCCCAAAAATTTGATTTCGTTGATTGTTATAAGAGTATTTCCATTCAGTTTTAAATTTAAGTGGTGTTGTGTTTTCCATTTGTCAAATATTATTACTTTAGATTTTTCGGTTGAAAATCTCAAGCCTATATCTAAAGACCACCTTTCTAATTTATTTAGTGTATTTTGTAATATTGATGTAGCTGATTTTAGGTTTTTACTTCTTATATATATTACAAGATCATCGGCGTAAAGGTTTGCTTTTACTGGAGGCATAAAATGGTTAGATACGTTGTTGATTGCTATTAAAAACAGCAGGGGGCTTAATACAGATTCTTGAGGGATACCATTTTCCAGTGATTTCTTAGTTGACATGACACCGTTTGTTTTAACTTTTATACTTCTATGCTCCAGAAAGTTTTTGGTGAAGGCTAAGAATTTTTCATCTATTTTCCAACTTTTGATTGTTTTTAAGATGTGATATGTCCACGTGCTGTCAAATGTTTTTGTCATGTCGAAGAAAATTGCTATTAATTAATAAAATAATAATAATAACAATAATAATAATAATATAAAATTTGATGTTTAATTTTATATGTACATACATCACACATACAAATGTCTAGGGAACACCAATATTATTCCACTTTTTCAGTGACAACTTTCTTTTAATAGATACCATTCGATTTGGAAACTTGTTTTCTACAAATTAAGATATGCCATGTAAATTAATATCTCAATTGCATTGTTTTATTAAACCCTTTGGAGGTCGTGGTCATAAAGTGGTATAGCTCGCGGTGTATCTCAGAGATACATTCATTGAATGTAAACATAAATTTAATATTTTAATAACATAAAAAAACTGATCGAGATCGGAAGAAACGTTTATGTTAAGGTCCGTTTTCACACTACGTCTTATTGTACGTTTTGTGGGTCATATAAAACGTTCGACAAAATGTACGTTTTTTCCAGTGTATACACACCATGTTTTTCCTTCCGTTTGGATTTCATTTCGATTCGACAAGACGTACGTTTTGCTGTTTACATGCAACGTTTTATTGTATAGGATTTGTCCTATCCAACAAAACGTACAATAAGACGTAGCGTGAAAACGGGCCTTATAAAACGGTTATAACAACTGTTGCAAACAATATTCCTATGCTCACGACATAAAAATGTGCTACAACATTTACTATATTATTTGGACAAATGCGTTATCTTTGTCGCATAGCAAGAAGAATATCTTTTTCTTTTATTGCTTGTTTTAGCAACATCAGGGTCTGCTCCACTGTTTGAACTTTTCTCCTTATGTCTCTGAAGCTGAAGCTGCAATAGTCTGTGAATACCTGTAGTAATACCCGATTGCCGTTTTATTTGCTCTGATAATAACTGACTTGAAAGCTTTCGAATAAAGGGCCTACGTCGTATTTTTAAATTCTGATTTAGTATGTGAATGGACTGTGTGTTGATCACAGCAACGTTCAAGACGACGTAAAATATCACCATAGCACACCTTCTGCTGTTTCTGGCTACATTATACCAACCAACCATTTGGTCTACAGCGTCAACCCCTGATTTCGTCTGATTGTAATAATTAATTATTTCTGGCTTGTGCGTATCTGAATTTTCTACGTCATCGAAGTGCATACTAGATATTAAAATTACATTTTTCCCTTCCTCGGCACATGCGATACAAGAGTACAATCTTCACTTGAAGCAAAAAAGTTAGATTGTATTAGTCTGTTTGCCGTACTAACTAATTCAGGTGGTAGTTGACGTTTGTTTCTTCTGACTGTCCCTACATTATGATAGCCTGTTCTTTTTCAAATCACTAACGAGAGTTACCGAAAAAAATTAATGCCAAACAGTGTAGCGATCATCACACTATCAGTCTGATGAGTCCGATGTACTAAAAATGTTCTTAAGGATACTGCACTCGAGAATTTACAACAAAATAGAAGTACAACTAAGTGAAACACAATTTGGTTTCAGAAACAACCTTGGAACCAGAGAAGCACTCTTCAGTTTGCAGGTCATGGTTCAAAGATGTAGGGATATAGGACAACCAGTATATATGTGTTTTATCAACTTCGAAAAGGCCTTTGACTAAGTAAACCATGACAAACTTATAGGTGTCTTGCAACAGGTTGGAATTGATGACCGAGACCTCCGTATTATCAAAAATTTGTATTAGCATCAATGTGCAAACATACGAGCTGGACACAACACGACGGAAGCAGTGGAAATACGACGTTTGGTGAGGCAAGGATGTATTCTATCGCCACTACTTTTTAATATCTACTCCAAATTTATTTTCAAAGAAGCCTGAGTTGAAAATACAGGCATTAAAATCAACGGAATTAATGTCAACAATCACAGATATGCAGACGACAGGGTACTTATTGCCTCCAATGAAGAAGGCTTGCCACAACTTATAAATAGGGTAACCGAAGCATGTGATGAACATGGGCTAAAACTTAATACTTCTAAGACAAAATTTATGGTTGTCAGCAAAACGGAGTTACAACCAACGAACATCAGAGCCTATGGAATAGAGTTAGAAAGAGTCCACAATATCACCTATTTGGGTGCAAACGTTAACGATTACGGGGATATAAATAAAAAAATAAGAATACGCATTGAAAAAGCCAGAGCAGCCTTCTATAAATTAAAGGAAATTCTAATTAATAGGGATATTACGTTAAATCTTAAAATCAGATTAATGCGCTGCTACATATTCTCCACATTGCTGTATGGTATGGAGAGCTGGACCCTTACAGAGACATTAATGAAAAGATTAGAGGCCTTTGAGATGTGAATTTATCGACGAGTATTGCGGATAAGTTGGGTTGATCAAATAAGAAATGAAATAGTTTTACATCGAATGAAAAAGAGCACAGAAATAACAAAAACGATAAAAATTCGGAAATTACAATATTTCGGTCATGTAATGAGACATCCAGAGAGGTATAACCTTCTACACCTCATAATATAGGGTAAGATCGACGGAAGGAGAGGCCCAGGCCGACGAAGAACATCCTGGCTACAAAATCTCCGAGAATGGTATCGAGAAACCACCTTTTATTTATTTAGAGCCGCCATGAATAAGGCTATTATTGCCAATATGATCGCCAACGTTCGATAATCGGACAGGGCACTGAAAGAAGAAGAACGAGAGTTAGATCAGTAAACCAATTGTCAGCAGTGATATTTCGTCCTGAATCATAGATAGGTAAAATAGCTTAGAATCAACCATGGAAAAAATTTTAATCCCATATTTGTTAGTTTTTGATGGGATATATTGTCTAAATATGCATCTGCCCAAAAGCCTGCCAACAACTCGTCTATAGTTACGTTTTGTCCCATATAGTATTATTTTTTGCAATTTTCTACAAATAATAGTAAAAAGATTTGTCTAACAGCTGACAACTTATCAATCTTTAATCGATCTGGTCGAGATGTCTTATCGTCGAATCTTATACAGTTGTGACTAAATTTGAATCTTCTCATTGACATCGTAAGTCTATATAATTCAATTCCACTACCATCTGTTGCTCATAAATCTTCCAAATTTAGTCAATGACTGCGGTGTTAGCCAACTAAATACAAAATACCCAAAAATGATTTAAGTTCTATTTTGTCGGTAAAAGTTAAGTATAAATTACAATTAATTGTTATTAAAGATACTAAATAGTTATAATGCGAATGTTATTTCAATGACATATCTATTTGATGTACCTTTATATATAGAACAACTAAAGTATAATTAAGCGACTCATATTACTTAAAAGACAAGCACTATATTGTATGAAATCAATAGGTGTATTCGTAAAAGGGACAGCAATTTTCTTTAAAATCAATACTCTTGCGTGATTACAAAAATTAGGTAAAGGTCTTAACTCTTATTGTCTCTTATCCAGACCGTTTACTTTTAGTATATCTGTATGTATGTCTGCAGTGTTTACCCCGACATTTGAGAACAATACAGACATACATATGTTATTAGATACTTTCATTTTTTATTAGATACGTTTATTTAAAAGCTATTAATAGAATATTATTAACGTAGATATTAGCCGATAGCATAAATTGATATTACTCAGTAATTGCCAAACTAGTATACATAAAATAAATTTTAATAAAATATTAATACAAACAAACAGACCAACCATCAACATTAATGTATTTAAAAGTTACTAAGTTATGACAGAAAATAAAATAGTACGAATAGCAATAGACAAATCGCCAAACGGAAGAAGATTATTGGGACAAGATGAGGAAAAGATGGCCAGACAACGTCAATTGAGGCTAAAAACCGAAGTAAAACAGGCATTAAGCCTATTTATAGAGTAGGACGAACAAGAAGAAAAGTTCTTCTTCTTAACGTGCCCTATCAAGTCCCCTTGACGTTGGCGATTAAGATGGCGAAACTGTCTCTGTCTCGAGCTATTCTAAATAGTTGCTTAGCTTTCTTTATTCCTGTCCACTCCCTAATATTCTTTAACCAAGAGGCCTGCTTTCTACCAATTCCTCTGCGTCCTTCGATTTTACCCATCATAATAAGTTGAAGAATATTATATCGGTCTCCCCTTACTGCGTGTCCAAAATAGGCCATCTTTCTACATTTGATGTTATCAAGCAGCTCGTGAGCAGCATTTGCTCTTTCAAGGACTGCCACATTTGTGGCAGTTTGTGAAGAAAAGTTACTAAGAAAAAATACTACAAAAGTCCAGCCCTAAAGATCTTAAACAAACATTTAGAAGTTACCAAATCCATGGACCAGAAATATACAACGAAACCGACCTACTTGCCAAATTTATAAGAACCGTGAAAAATAAAAGAGCCTATAAACCAAAAAAAAATCACTGCTGAACATTGTTTCCACTGCTTGTTTTTATGTCCACAAAACTTTTTAATAGATAACGAAACGAAGATAATGTACCTGAAATCTCGAAAGAAGGATAGATTACATCAATCCTTAAAAAAGCGGTTAAGGCAGACTGCAAAAACTACCGTTGCATCTCAGAATACTCTCAGTAGATTGTACGGAAGAGTTATAAAAACCCTAGTCGATAACCCTCCGTTTATCGGGTGACCATTCTGAAACACTTTCGGTCGGGTGTGGTCTGTAAGGACCAAAATGAAATACCGCTTCCCGAGCAACAGCATACATTTTATTGCTAATTTCGCATCAACGTGTCTTAAACAAATCGTTTACTATATAATGTTTATTAGAGAAAAAATTTCAAAAAATTTTTAAGTTGTATTAGGTAAATTTTAAAAATGTTTACAATTTCAACGCATATTTTTTCAAAGTGAACAGCGACTAAAAAATAAAAAAAAACAAAAAAAAAACATTTAAAACTGTAATAAGAAACAAACAAAGTACTACAAAAACATATAAACTAAAAAATTAAATTGTGGACCACTACAGTGGTCAAACTTTCGTGGTCAAGTTTTCTAAGCAATCTTTGCCAGCATGCTATTATGTGGTCCATACATAGCCAGGATTTGCAAATTTTGCAAAAAAAGCGAGTTTTGCGTCTTTTGCAATATTAACAATTTCCTCTCTTACCTGGCTGGGGCTCTGGTACAACGTCGAACTTAATGCCTTAGAGTCTCAAGGCCGAAGCACGCACAGCTTTTGTCAAATGCGTGTCAACTGCTCTCCGTCATATACTCTCCTGTACCAATTCCATACCTAGGTTTTTTTGGAGTAATCTTTGCGTTTTGGAAAATTCTCCATCTGGGTTGTTGCCTTTGTAAATTACCAATGCATTAATTGCTGAGAGATTAAGGAGATTATAAACTACTACCATTAGCCAACGTTTCGTATTTCTGGAAACATATGATGTGATCATTCTGTCTACAACATCAACTCCACTCTTTGTGGAATTATAAACAGTAATTATTTCTGGTATTTTCTGATCACCAGTATCTTCATCAATTTGATCATCTCTGTGCACAGTGGTAACAGCAATCACATTTTTTTCTTTCTTCGGTATATATGATCCGGCAGTCATACCATTGCTAAATGCATGTATTTTCTCGGAACAACCGAATAATCCAGTTTATAAAAATGCACAGGGTTACCAAGTAAAACAAAATTGCAAGAAAAATGCAACTAAGAAGCAGTGCAAATATTGTTACACATTTGATCGGGTGGGGTCTGTCAGGACAACTGGCCATGCAGCAGCTATTTGGATATTTCAAAAACAGTTTTGTATAAAAAGAAACGAATGGTATTTAGTTTCTAGGAAGGTACTGAAAAGGTAGAAATTTAAAAAAATAAAATGAGAGAATTATCCAAAATTTTTATTTTGTCGTAGACTCACAGACCACGCCCGATGAACGGAGGGATAATGAGTATGAACCATTTGAGCTAAAACAGCAAACAAGATTTAGATCTGGATAGTCTTACATCGACTACATCTACTTCTTCTTCATGTATCATGTCCTTTCAGAACGTTGGTTACCATTATAGCTATCTTAATTTTATTCATTGCCACCCTAAATAGTATGCTTGTATCAACACCATACCAATCTCGCAAGTCCTTCAACTATGAGGTTCTTCTTCGCTTTGGACTGCGTTTGCCTGCTTTGACTACATTTACACTTTAACCTTATTAAATGAAAAAATAATTGCTAGCGATAGAACAACTTATCTATTATTTGTGGATTTGATGATATGGTATCATATATTACCCCCATATATACTACGGCAAGTAATCGAAAGCTTCTCTACTAATATTATATTTGTGAAAGCAATAAAAATGTTCTACACGATCTTCTATCAAAAATAAAGATTATCAACTAGTTCCACTAGTTTTCAGGCAAATAATAACTAAGAGGATCCTCTAGTATATCTCCAACACTCTTCAAAATCTATTTAAGTGAGGCACTAAAGAAATGGAGATCATGTTCTGGAAATGGTATACAATTAAACGACAACACAAACCCTATACAGGCTTTA
Organism: Diabrotica balteata; assembly: GCA_918026665.1. Lineage (NCBI taxonomy): Eukaryota > Metazoa > Arthropoda > Insecta > Coleoptera > Chrysomelidae > Diabrotica > Diabrotica balteata. Next base: position 138,448,049 of record OU898279.1, read on the forward strand.
TTTCGCGGACGATTAAGTAGCCATCGCACAGGTCCAAGAAGATCTGTCCATCGCAAAGGACCAGGAAGATCTGCAACTCATCTTCTGCTTTAAGTGTCATCTCCGCGACGAAGGTTGGCAATCATCATGGCTATTCTGACCTTCGTGGAAGCTGCTCTGCCTTGAGTTGCAACCAAACCACTCTCTCAGGTTCTACAACCAGGAAACGCGTCTTCTTCCTACGCTTCTCCTACTCTTAATTTTTTTTTAGTTACCTTGTTTTAAAAGTAGCCATTTATAAGAGTTGCTTTTATAAAGTCCTCGTAGACACACCTGTCTTAGGACTAGCAACTTCACGTGGAGTTATATGTCGCTATGTTACCAAACAAATACCAAAAAGAGCTAAACACAAGACTAAAATCAATGGAGACACTAAAACAAATGGATATAAACGGACTAGCCAATAAAATAAAAGCAACTGTAACAACATCGGTTAAGAAAATATGGCCAAACACGAAAACAGCCAAAACATCTAAACTCCAACCTAATATAATTAAACTACTCCAAGAAAGACGAAACAGAACAAATCGAACTTCGGACAGCTTTAAAAGTTTAAACAAAAACGCGAAGAAAGAAATTAGGAACGATCATAGAAACTATAATAAAAATCTAATAAAAAATATAATACAAGATAACTACAACATGAAAGTACTCAAAGCAAAAAACTCAAGCGGCACAACAAAAATCATAGAAATAAAAAATGAGAAAAACATCTCCGTCAGAGACAGAAAGGAAATAAGTGAGGCCATTGAAAAATTCTAAACTAAATTATACTCGGTAAATACACAACCACAACAACGACGTACTCAACGAACAATAATTAACAGAAGAAATACCGGACATAACCGACTTTGAAATAAGAATGGCCCTAAATCAACTTAAAACGAATAAATGTCCTGGAGAGAATAAGATTACAGTTGAAACGTTGAAAATTGGTGGCAGAAAAATGGAACAGGTAGTAAATGTTTTATTTAATAAAGTAATTGATGAAGGAAAGATTCCTCAAGAATGTTACAACTCCGAGGTCATTTTCCTATTCAAGAAAGGAGACAAAGCAAACATCGAGAATTACCGACCAATATCCTTCTTATCACATCTGTATAAATTACTAACCAAAATCATAACCAACCGCCTAACACATAAGCTTGATTTCTATCAACCTATCGAGCAGGCTGGATTCAGAAAACATTTTAATACCAAAGACCACTTGCACACTGTAAGAACACTGATAGAAAAATGCACCGTTCCAATTCGTATGGCGTTCGTCGATTTCCATAAAGCATTCGATTCCATCGAATTATGAGCAGTGTTTGAATCTCTAGAAAATGCACGCATAGATTCAAGATACACATATAGATAGATAATTAAAAACATATATGAAAATGACACCATGCATATAAAACTGGACGAAAGCACAAAAACTAATCCCATAAGACTACAACGGGGAGTAAGACAAGGAGACACCATCTGTCCCAAACTATTTACCCTTGCTCTAGAAGATATTTTTAAGAAACTGGAATGAAACAATAAGGGTATCAAGGTCGACAAATCATACTTAAACTACTTGAGATTCGCAGATGGCATAGTTTTAATAGCCGATAATATCCAAGAACTAAATAATATGTTACAACAATTAAATGCAGTTTCAGAAGCGATAGGCTTAAAAATGAACTACAGCAAAACAAAAATACTGAGCCGATACCAGACAAATATAACAATACTAAATCATACCATAGAAAATGTCGAACATTATGTATGTCTAGGTCATGTTACCAAATAAAGATGCTGAAATTAAAAGAAGAACACAACTGGCATGGGGAGCTTTCGGCAAACTAGCACATATCTTGAAAAACACCTCCATTTCTATAACCTTAAAGAAAAAGGTGTATAACACATGCATACTACCACTTTGTACCTACGGCTTGGAGACAGTAGCCCTTACCAAAAAATCTGCTAAAAAGTTAGAAACAACGCAAAGAGCAATGGAACGAATCATGCTTGGAATATCACTAAGAGACAAGATAACACCGAGATAAGACGTAGAAAGAAGATTAGGGATATTGTGGAAGAAATTACAAAAATGAAATGGCGCTGGGCAGGTCACGTAGCCCGATATAATGACAACAGTTGGACACAGAGAATTCTAGAATGGAGACCAAGGACGACAACAAGAAGCATGGGAAGACCTCAAAAAAGATGGGTAGATGACGTAAGAGCAGTGGCAGGCAAACAGTGGATTAGATTGGCGCAAGATAGAGAAAGATGGAAGCAATTGGGAGATATCTACATTCAGTAGTGGATGAAAAATGGTTGACAAAGAAGAAAAAGAGATGTTACCAAATCTAACGGTAAATTTAATATCATAATAATTAAGAACACATAATGTGAACTGAATTTAAAAAAACAATTTTTAACGGGTTTTTAATCACATATTTAGTGGCTACATTCACGTAAACCTAGACACTGATGATGGAATATATATTCCGAAAACGTTTTGTGATATATTCCGATTGGGTTTTTAAATTATATACCTTTTAAAAAGGATTTTTAATAATTTTTTTTTATTTATAAGTAGTTTTATTAAGTATGATTTACGAAAATTCCCTTTACTTATTCTAATAATTTACTTCGGCGTTGTGTGAAGTTACAGCATAATTTTTTCCACATTTTACTCTAAATCCCAAGCGGTTTTGTTAATAAATCGTTATCATTTAATGATACATTTCAGTTGTTTTGTAAAACACGTCTCCCGGTATTTCTTATCAAGTCACAACCAAAAAATATGTATCATCCATTTCCGATGGCAATCTTGTAGCTTCATTTTAATCTAAAATGTTACTGAACTCGTACACATTTAACAGAAGAAATGTTCACCTATTTACATATATATCTATTTTTAAGTTTTTTATTAAAATTTAGTAAAAGTGATGATTGTTTGGTGCCAGTGTCTTCTGGAAATTGGAGTATTCTAACCCATAATATAGAATCGTACTTTATTAACATCGAGAAGTACAAACACACATACTTTGTTTCAAATTATGAGGACTTCTTTGTGCTTGTTGGGACATGTTTCGAGAACTCAACATGTAGCTTTGTAACAACGCCATCTCGGATACTTCAAGAAACCTTAAAGAAGCAAGATATGGAAAAAGTGTTACTAGTGGAGTCGTATGATAAAGGAATGGCTGAGATTTATACTTTATCGAACTTCATAGATAATCCTCTTAACACATCTTTGTACCTCGATGTTTTTGAAAAGGTTCAATACTCAGCAGGTCATTTTTATGATAGTGCAAATAGTGTATTGTATATTTGGGATAGTGCAAATCCAGTGTTACAACTTTTGCATTCGGAAAATGCAGATGTGTTTAATAGTAGTTTAAACAGTGAACAGTACGTAAATTTTACTACAAGTGGACTAACATTTCATATTGTTGAACATTTTATAGACGACGCGTGGAAAACTGACAAAAATTTTTTATTCCTTACAAAAGAGAACCCCATTGGATATTATCCGTTTGCTTACGAGGTAGAACTTAACAAGATTATTAACACCAATGCTTTGAACTGGTGCAACGCTCTTTCTTTTTTAATAAAATATATGAACATTATAATTATAGTATCTGCCGTAATAGTGCTAATATTAGTAGTAGTCATTATTACAATATGTTGTATTCGTCGACGAAAAGCTAAACAAGAACAGTTTAGGTTCCTTTGGATCGCCAGTGGCTCCAAGGATGCTCCAAAAGAACATAAGCAAGAAATATTAAATCAGACAAACGAAGATGATCAAGAATTAAAAGACCTTCATATTTACGCAGTACCTGAAAGCAGTCACGAAAAGTTGTACGATCTTTCTGGTAGAAGAGTACAGCCATTTTCGGAAAGCACATCGTACCTAAAACCAGTAGAACCTCAGGATAAATATGACTATGTGTATGCGGAAAGAAAATATTTTTAAATTGACGTTATAGTAAGAGTGGTGCTTAAGTGGAATTTGTTATGTATGTCAACTGTTTGTACTAAAACTAACACCGATAAAAAATTAAAGATCTATTTATTTAAAATCTTTGTTTAAATATTTTATTTTTTATTTTATTGCACAACTTTAGTTTTGACACTAAATACAAAATATTTTATAAAGTGGAACTAATAATTGCAAAAGTATTAACTCACCAAATAAAATTAGTTTAGTTAATAAACTTATGCTGCTACACATAGGTATTAAAAAAAAACGCAATGTTAAAAAATTAGTCTAATAAATATTTTTCTTTCATTTTTGAAAAACTTATTTAAACAAAAAACAACTTAATTTTGATGAATTTATAAATAAGTTAGAATAGGGACCAATTTTACAAATCAGCCTCAATGAATGTCATGAATGCCAACTTACAGTTTTTATTTTTGACAAGTATATTGCCCAATTTAAAATTTTATTAAATATTCTTTTTCATTTAATATTAAAAAAGAAAATTTATTGATTATTAATACATACCTGAAAAAATGTAACGAGTATATGGAAAATTAAATTAAAAATGTGATATTTTACTGTGTTTATAAATAAACTATAGAGAAATAATATAATTATAAATTTTGGTTAGATTTTGAATTCTTTTTTTTTTGTTTACATTATTATCACTCCTGCTAATAAAAACCATTTCCAAAAAAAAATGTTTTAAATTTTTTACCTTCATTACACAAAATTTTAATGTTATCAAAATCCATAATATGGTCTTTGACAATTCCATGCTCTTCTAAAGCACAAGATCGTTTTTTATTCTATAATCACTTTTATGGGAAATAATACTGTTTGACAGATTTCTTCCGGTCTCACCAACATACACAGCTTCATACTGAGTACAACCAATGCTGTATACTACATTTGTTTTATCTAATTTATCTATAGAATATTTAGTTTTAAAACATAAAGATGAAATAGTTTTAATGTTTTTTGTTACTATTATTATATTGTTAATAACCTTTAGTCTTTGTATTAATGTAGGTGATAATGATGGTGTATAAGGTAGTGAATGATAATAGATGTTCTGATTGTTGGATAAAGTTAATTTTCATCTTGTTTGGATATTGTGAGTACTAGTTTACAAATATATTACTACACATGGGTTTTCTGAACCATCTGGTTTTTGAACATATTATCTGTAGTTCTTACAATTCTCATGTCCAGGAATGGTAGAGAATTTTCCACTTCTTCCTCAACTGTTAACTGTATATGTTAATTATGATTGTTGAAAATGTTAACCGGTTTTAAGCTATTACTTTCACCAATTCCTAGAAGCTACGTCATATGATGATCATTATTAATAATTGTATTAACAATGGTACTTTTTTCATTTTCTTTAATACAAGGTATGTGAATGACTTAGTATTGGCTCTTCCCAAACACAAAATTCATGAAACATGAAAGACGACCAACTTCATTATAAATAAGTTTACCTCCAGATCTCAAAAAATCTTTTATACCCATCATCCGGAAATCGAGAGATCCGACCTTTTAAAAATCCATAAGCCCAATGTTCCCCTACGACCCTTAGTCAGTACATATAACTGCCCTACTTAAAAATTGGCAAAACATCTTGCTTTATCTTTACAGCTAAAACTCTTTTCCGTTAATCTATCTTCTAAAAAACTTTTCTATTTCACCCTCAAAATATACTAGTTAGTTTAGACATTGTTTCTTTATTCATCAACATTCCCATCGATAAAACCATTTTTATCTTTGACTATAAACATCAAATATCCCAAAACAGAGTATCTCTTATAAAACACTGGATGTCTACCCCATATTTTTCATTCCAAAATCATTTTTATCGTCAAATAAAAGGTGCCTAATGAGATCCCCTCTTTCACCCGTAACAGCTGATATCTACATAAAACATTTCGAAACAGTAGCCCTGTTTCATCAAATATTAAACCCACCTGCTGGTTACGATACGTTGATGACACCTTTGCCATTTTTCTCCATGGTAAAGACACATTAGATCTCTACCTGATCTCTCACCTGAATGGAATATATCATATTATTTAATTCACGATGGAAGTTGAGTCTAAAGCATCTTTGCCATTCTTTGATGTTCTTATTCCGAAAAACCCGTCTCACAATTTTTCCTATTCCATGTACCGGAAAGCCACTCATACAAACCGCAATCTCAATGTGCAGTCACATCATCACCCGCTTATTTCAATTCAGTCACCAACACTCGTATTTCCCGTTCCATAAGACTTAGCGACAACAATCACAGGTCATCCACAATCAATTCAATAAGAAAAACACTCTTACAAAACGGCTACCACAAAACCCAAATGAATAAAAACATTCAAAAATATCTAAACTTCATTCCATCCAAAAAACCTTGCCGCCGAATAAACCCAAAATCTGTTTACCTTTTATTAAAGGTGTCACTGACAAGATCAGTCTTATCCTTATAAACATTAAAACCATCTTCACTACTCACTTCAATCTTGTCAGATCCGTAAAACAGCAAATCCCCAATGAAGACCATCCTGTCTACGAGATACCTTGTTCCAGTTACCCACGTACATATATAGGACAGACAGACCGACTAATCCATAACCGTATTTACGAACATTCTATATCAGTCAAACATTTCGATACCACTTTAGCCCTACTCCAACATTATATTCAGAGAGGCCCCAAAATAAATTTCAAAAAGTCAAAAATCATTGCTCCCATCCGTTCCCAAAATCGAGAATTATTCGTGAAGCCATCGAAATTGAACAAGGATAAAACAGTTTAAACACGCGTGATGATCTTGTATTTATTTTGGCACGTCACGAGTATAGGGGTTAGGCAGATTGAGACTCCGAACTCAAAAGAAACCGTATCCTTCTTGAATATGGCTCCAAAATGGAAAGTAGACAGATTCCCTTCTTTTATTTACTTGTCTTTCTACTTTAAGAACTCTTAAGTCTCTCTCTACTTCGTTATCCAAGTTTCACATGCATCCAACACCTTTATTCTTACTATTGTTGCATAGTGCATGTGTTCTTTCGCGGAGATGCTTAGATACTAATCAGGAAGTATATACCTGTTTCATTGATTTTGAGAAGTTCATTTGACAGAGTGCAGCATAATCGACTTAAAGAAATTTTATTAAATAAAAACATAGACAGTAGAGACATTAGAATCATCTGTAACCTCTATTGGAATCAAACAGCAAAAGTGAAAGTTGAAAACGAACTGACCAAGGATATCCAGATTCGCCGTGGGGTCCGCCAAGGGTGTATTCTATCACCCTTGTTATTCAATTTATACAGTGAAGCCATCTCAGAATTAGCTTTTGCCGAGATCAGTGAGGGCCTTATAATAAACGGTGAGCCACTTAATAACATAAGATATGCTGACGACACCGTTCTTCTGACAGGCACACTAGAAGAACTGCAACACCTTGCTGAACAACTAAATATATACTGCAACGATTATGGACTAAAAATCAACTTGAAGAAAACCAAGTTCATGGTATTTACAAAAGCAGAAAACATCAAAGTTAAGCTAGGTAGAACTCCAATTATCCGAATTAATGGGGACCGGGACCCATTCGGATAATCAAATTATTCGGATAATCGGAGTTTTTTAATAAAAATTGCCATTGGAGAGAAAAAAAGCTACGTTTTGATATTGCACTATTTTTTAATTGAATAAAATAAAAGAAACATGATATTTTCACATGTTTTAAATGTAAATAAAATGTACATATGTACATACATACATACATACGTACAAGTTTAGAAATAAAAATCATTGTCTTTTAAACATCTCCTTCAATGTAAGCTGTTTTGCGTTCTTCATCCGTTTTCGGGCAGCCAGGTCACGCATTTGCTTGACGGTGAGCAGTTGCAAGTGGTCACACTCGGGCTGACGCTCCATCCAATTCAAAGCAGTCTCGAGGCCGGCAAATGCTTCACAAGCTGAGGTCCAGCGTCTACTTCAACATCAGCAGAAAGTTCTTCTTCCACTTCCACTTCAACATCTTCTCTCACACTTTCAACAATTTCATCGTCATTGAGAATTTGAAAACCAGGGTCAGACGTGTCACAAGCCATCCACTCTCCTACATCTTCAGCACTTACTTCTGTACAACCAGGAATTTTTACAATCATTTTTCTCATTTCCTCTAGTGGCAACGCATCTTCATCATCTTCATCCTCTCCATTTTCTTGTTTCTCATTTTCTTTTTTTTTGTTCTTCTCAGACGGTAGGCCTTTCAGTTTATTCCACGCACGTCTTAGCGTCACTGCCGTAACCAAACTCCAAGCTTCCGCTACCATGTAACAGCAGTCCTTTAAATTTATTTTGCTATGATTTGCCAAAACCAATTCTTCATCTTCAGCACCTTCAATCAGCAGTTTTCTCAGCAGTTGCCTTCTGTAATGGCGCTTCATTGTTTCAATAACAGACTGGTCCATGGGTTGCAGCAAACTTGTAACATTGGGAGGCAAAAACGTCATTTTAAACTGCCCATTCTCTCTTTCCAACAGTTCTGCTGTAGGATGAGCGTTATCAACAAATAAAAGCACCTTACTGCCTTCTTTTCCCACCGATTTTTAATGCTTTTTCACTTCAGGAATAAACACTTCATCATACCATTCGGTAAACAAAGCTGCAGTCATCCAGGCCTTGGGTTGACTTTTGTAGAAGAGTGGAAGTTTTTTTACGTTTTTAAATGCTCTTTTTTGATTTTCCTATCAAAAGAAGTGGTAGTTTATGATTTCCAGTGGAGTTGGCACAGTTAAGCACTGTAACACGTTCTTTACTGACCTTATGTCCAGGGGCACTAGATTCCCTTTTAGAAGCCAAAGTGGTTTTTGGTAATGCTTTCCAAACAAGGCCAGTTTCATCGGCATTATAAACAAACTCCGGATCATAGGATTCTGCTGCAGTTTTAAATTTTTCAATAAAACTTTCAGCAGCTGCAGAGTCCGCTGAAAGCTTCTCACCAGCCAAATCTAACTCGCGTACACCATGCCTGAATTTAAAGTTCCTTAGCCAGCCGTTACTAGCCTTAAAAGATGAATAACCAAGCTTTTCTGCTAAGATTTTGGCTTTTTCACAAAGGATTGGGCCTGAAATCGGATTTCCCATAGAACGTTGCTGCAAAAACCAGTTAAACACGGCATCTTCCAAATTTTTGTTGGTTGCTGTCTTCATTGTTTTCCTGGAGGAACTTCCATCTTCATTTTCAAGCACCGAAACAAAGTTTAAAAGTGTTGACTTACTGTTTTTAATGTCACAAATTGTTGCTTGTCCAACACCATAAATCTCAGACAACTTCTTACCCGTTACACCTTTATCGAGTTGCTCTATAATTTTCAGTTGTCCGCTAACGATAGCACAACACGTTTTCTTTTCGAAGCCATGGTAAAAAAACAATACAAACGTAAGCCGTAGCGAAAGAGTAGCGTTTTCGAGCAAGGTCAATAGCACACTGACTAATGTAACTGAACAAACAATGACAGGTGCGCCGTGACTCATAGCACGTGTTGTGCATACACTGACGCCGCGGACTTTGGACAATTTTCTGATTTTTTCTGAAAGTGATTCGGATAATCGGCGATTCGGATAGTCGGAGTTCGGATAATTGGAGTTCTACTGTACTAAATAATACAGAAATTGAACAAATATCTTCGTACAAATACCTTGGAGCATGGATGACAGAAGATACTGATCAGACAAAAGAAATAACATGCCGCATTGAAATTGCGCGGTCAACTTTTAATAGAACGAGAAAACTTTTTTGTAATCGCGATATCAATATATGGCTCCGGATAAGAATGCTTCGATGTTATATTTTCTCTACCTTTTTGTATGGAGTTGAAGCTTTACACTTAAAAAATCCAACATTAAAACCTAGAAGCATTCGAAATGTGGTGTTACCGACGTATTTTGAAAATATCATGGATGGATCGCAAAACAAACGAACAAGTTCTCGAACAACTAGGAAAACAATGCGAAGTTTTAAATTCCATAAAAATCAGGAAATTGGAATACTTGGGGCACATCATGAGAGGTGAAAAGTACGAACTACTAAGGAATATAATGCAGGGTAAAATCAAAGGTAGAAGAAGCGTAGGAAGACGTAAAATCTCTTGGCTACGCAATCTCCGTGAATGGTTTGGATGCAGTTCAATTGAACTATTCAGGCGAGTAACCAATAAAATTATAATTGCCAGAATGATTTCCAATCACCGATAGGAGTGGAACTTGAAGAAGAAATACTTATTGTTGCCGGTATCAAATATTATAAAGCTACTTTGTTTTGGAAAAACCTTTATTTATTTTATTCTAGGAAAATATCAAATTACTTTTATCTTTTCCAGATAATTTAACACCGTTTGCAAAAAAAAACATATTCTTCATTATTCCGAATTATAACTGATATCTTTTATTGTTAATAATATTTATTAAATACACAGACCAACAATATTACTTGATTTTATATATAGTATGTCATTGTTGGTTTATCTAATCAAGTTTATTATCAAAAAATGTGGTTGAAAAACATTCAGCGTGAAACGTAAATGCAACTAAAGATTGAATTAAATGTGGGTATTATGATGGAATATTAAATTATTTGAAATTGTGGTTTAAGACAAAAGATAAAGATGTAGAAATAAAAATAATTTAAAACTAACAATCACAAAACTTATTACTGAGATAAATGATTTAACTTTATAACTTTCAATACAGATTTTTATCAAATCTAGACTACATTCTAACGTTGATTGAATATGATTATTCAATCAACGATTCTAACAATCAATTGAATAGAAAACGTTGGCAATGATAGTTAATTGCCGTGGCTAAACTCAAATGTTATTCTGTTCACTTGTGGGAAATTACACAAATCCAGAGGCGTCGATAATTTATTAGTATTATAGAATTAATAATTACATCATTAGAAATTAATTTCATTGTAATGTCATATTGTCTCTTCACGTAGCTTTGTAAGTGTTTTGTGAATTTCTTATCTGTCCAAGTCTTGCTTTACTCTAATAGTAACATAGGTAAGCGACTTTCAACGAATAATACTTTTCCCTGAATTAATTGATTGCTTAAATCTGAGACTTATTTACCGCCAGACATACAGTTAGCAAAGTTTTTCAAGACAAAATAGTAACAAATGCTTGGCCAGACATTTATTAGGATTGCTATTTATTATTTATATTTATAATATATTTGTCTTCTTCCATAGGATATAAGGATAAGATGCACTGTCATTCAATTGTGAACGAATCTCTTGCAGATCTTGTGCCATCTCTTTTGTTTCTTTTCATCATCTAACTCATGCTTTATCAAATTTTCTTGCTATTACATCGTCTTAATAGCAATTAATCTCTTCTTTTTGCCCTGTACTTTGATCTCTCATATCTTTTTAACCTGTATTTTATTTTTTATTTGCTGCATATGACTTCACCAACTTAACTGCCTTTTTTCAACAAACTCTGTATATTAGTATAATATATTATCACTACAGCTGTTTCGGCAGAGTACCTTCCTTAAATGATCTATTTTTGATATGCGTTTACACTTTATAGTCTTTAACTGAATACGTTGAAGAGGGGAGAAGTGTTTGTCTCAAGTTAGTAATTCAGAATTATATCTACATTTTTTTTATTTGTTAATTTCCATAGATTCTTATAATGATAGTTTAAGACCTTAATTTTGGACGTAAAGGATCTTCACATGTACAGTATGTTTTAAACCATATTATTTATTATTTTTAGTAAAGTACTCCGAATAAAATCAAATCTCAACAATGCATGTGACCAAGTTGCAAGATGTAAACAAATTGCAAGGGCTAATAAATTGGGCGAAGACACTACTCAAATAAGTAAAGATCAGAGAATGAGGTCAGAAGAGAATCGTGCACAAGAATCTGCAGGACATTGCAGCTTATTCCTCTTTTTACATATGCGAATGAGATTAATGCATGTTTAAAACAATCATTTTTATGGCGAAACGTCGAAAAAGTTCGATGGAGCATTAACATAAAAGTACAAGGCAACTTGATCTATCGGAACTAATATTTTCCAAATAGTTGTTCATTTCCAATACATTAAACTTCTGGATTATATCTGCACTTTTATTGAGACTAAACGTGAATTAATTGTTAAGTGTCTTTTCAACTGCACTAAATAATTACTTAAATTATAATTGGTTGAGTGTGCTTGCAATTTTGGCGACGAAAAATATTGATATTGACTGAAGTTAACTTTTAGATCCAACAATTGTTACAAGATGATCTGATGTCTTTAAAATCAATTTATAGTATTGCTAATGAAAAAAAAGCCCTTAATTGTCTAACAGAATTTTTTAATTCTTTGGATATATCTTTTTCTTGTGGTGCCTATCCGTTACGGATGTTGGCTACTAGCATGGCAAACTTTATTGACCGCAGCTCGAAATAGTCCTGATTTGGTCAAGGAAAACCATTTTCGTAAGTCCTGGAGCCAACATATTATTCTTCTTCCTGGTCCCCGCTTTCCGTAGATCTTTCTCTGTAATATAAATTGCAGCAGGTTCTGTCTATGATCGTTTTGCTTTAAATATTTAAGATATTCTAGCTTGTGCTGTTTCATTGTAGATATAATTTCACATGTTTTATCCATCCGAAATAGAACCTCAATGTTTGTTACACAGTCCACCCAGGAGATCCTTAGTATCTGCCTATAACGCCACATCTCAAACGCCTCGAGTTTTCCCATGGATGCCTCGGTTAAAGGACAGAACACTTATTAGTTCCAAATAGAAAGTTTTGATCTCTTCATCTGATTTGTTTGCAGTAGGTGCATATACCTGGATTATATTGGTTCTAACAGGGAAGGTGTTAAACTGAATATACCAGGGATGATCAATATTATTCTGCTACGTAATTTAAATCCACCAATAATATGCAACGGCATATGTTTGAATATTAAAACTATTACCGAAAATATAATTGATATAACAATTTTGACTGGATGATTTGAAGAAGAAATCGTTATATTGCTACGAGTTCCAATGATACCCTCATATATCAGAATATCATTTAAAAGGCTTCCCCGTTCGATTAGCATTCGCGATGATGTTTGCGGCTTGGATTTTTTTTAATTGCCTTATTGCCAGATTCCAGTACGAGCCTAAGAAGATATCTATAGAATTCTGACAGGCAACGGTGGGGGAAATCTTTTTTGGACCTCTACGTCACGAAACATGACATCCTGGCATCTTTCAGCCCAGTAGGATACTAATTCAGAAGACCCCAGGGTAGTGCCCGATTAACCGTGTTCCTGCTAAAACCGCCCACCGTTCCAAAGAGGTGGTCTTGCCACTCAATAAACAACTAAAATAAAAAACTAAAAATCTATAAATAACCATACATGTTACCGTAAATCAGAAAATAATTAGATGTTAGCCATAAACTAATAAATAATATTAACTATAAATTTTTAAATCCCTGGCTCAATTTCCTACTCTGTTCTTCTGCTCCTTTTTCTTCATTGCCCCAGAAATCAGACACTGTACTTCTCCCATTCTTTCTCTTTACTCAACATTACGTTTACAATGTTTTTTTCATCTAGTCCGAAACCCATTCACCTTTTGAAATCTCCCATCTCATTTGCCTTGTTTGGCAGTAAAAAAATGTGGGAGGGAGCCTCCGGTACCCCACAAACAGTACAGTCTACCGAGGCAGATTTGCCTATTCTATTTGTAAAGGTTCCAAAACTACCATGTCTGGTCACAAACTGCGTCAGAAAGTAGTCTAGTTTTCTGAACATACATTCCCACCATGGTCTCAGATCGGGAATAAGCTTCTTCGTCCACCTTTTGCCTTTCCACTATCATTTGCCCATTCTCTCTGCCACTTTACTATCGTTTTTTCTCTCTAATTCTCATGTATATTTACATCCATCGTCCTCGCATACATCCTCGCTCCCTCTTTACATAACAAAACGATCGATATCACCGGTTCAATGACATATAGAGCCTCATTCAAGACTGTCCTATATAGGAGCATTCGCCTTTGCGAAGTCTCCATAAGCTTAGCGTATTTCGCAGTGGTTAGTAAACTACACCACACAGGGGCAGCGTAGGTTACTACCGACTTCTTCTTCTTCATGTACCATGTCCTTTCAGAACGTTGGTTACCATCATAGCTATTTAATTTTATTCACTGCCACCCTAAATAGCATGCTTGTATCTACACCATACCAGTCTCGCAAGTTCTTCAACCATGAGGTTCTTCTTCGTCCTGGACTGCGTTTGCCTGCTATTTTTCCTTGCATGATATTTTGTAGCAATCGATATGTGGGACCTCTCATTACATGTCCGAAATATTCCAGCTTTCTCTGCTTGATGCTTTTTATGATCTCAGTGGTCTTGCTGAGACGTTCAAGTATTGTGGAGTTACGAATCTTCTCCACCCAGGAAACTTTTAAAATTCTTCTATAGCACCACATTTCGAAAGCCTCAAGGCGATTTAGATCGATTTTATTCACAGTCCAGGACTCGACAGCATAAAATAAGACCGAGACGTACTACCGACTGGAAAACTCCATTTAGCATCTTTCTTTTTTTCCTTGCTGGGCCTCCAATGTTTGGTGGGAGTAAGGATTTAACAAAGCGGCTTGGATTTAGAGAATCCATGTTTATGACAATAAACAAAGTACCAAAAAATATTGTGCACCAATTATTAACGGTTAATTGAATGTTAATTAATAGCTATAATTTAAAATAATAGAGTTATTTGGAGTAACAATCCAACTTTTCACATCTCCTTTTTGAAACTTAATACACATAAAAGTTGGCAATAACTAATTTTATATAAAAATTTAAAAATCAAAATTTTTGGTGGATTAGGTTTAATTTTTTGGCGCTAACCACTGACAGATGTGAAGTATGGATTTCATGATATCTACCTAGACCAACAGATGTGTGTATAACTTTTTTTTTATCACCAATAAAGTAGCCCAATTTAAAAAAAATCATATAATGAGGCCGACACTGGGATTATGGAATTTTCTCAGAGCTGAAAGTTTAAAATTTGGTTTCTTCCCGTCATTGACTAACCCTCTTGTAGTGACTGTCTCAGTATAATGAATCTTGCCCTAATTATAATATTATAGTCGTAATAATTTATAATTTTTGTGCATGTATGATCACTAGGGTGGAGCGAAAAAATCGATATTTTTTTTTACATGTAATACCTGCGAAAAGTTGACCCTACCTATAGTATACTTGCTGCTAAAATTTCAGTAGAAAATAAAAATATCTTTAGGGCTCTACCGCACATCAAAAAAAGATAAAAAAACACAAGAAAATCGATTTTATTTATTTTTTACTTTTTTAAATAAAAGAAGCTGCTGTTATTGATGTTAATTATTTTCTATTATTTTAGTTAAAAATAATGTTATTAGAGCTCTATCTGTCACCCAAGTAAATATTTTAAGCAATATTTTTGGAAATAAAACAGATCAAAAATCTCATCAAATAATGTTCAATATTCGTCTTCCAGTCAATTTTTATTAAATAAAGCAACGCCACTAGTAAAGGCTTTCCGTGAAATAATCTTTTCCTGTAAAACATTTTTTGACCTGTAGCTAGATCGGTTCGACAAAGTAAGTAAGATGAAGTTAGCTCAATCTTTAGTCCCACTGTGATAGCCGTAGACATAAGATTGTTATTGTAATAATTAATCGGTACGTAATGAGTTTGCCAGTGAAAGACACTATGGGCACTACTAATTGTCCTATATTTGGTGCACCTGCGAATATACCTTATAATGTTTTGCCAACTACAGAAGATGTTATGAAGCGATATCTACTTATTAGAAATGAACTAAAACGTATGGATTCCGGCAAGGATCCGAGTGTTCTAGTTATTTCTCAATTAGTTACCAGTGAAATCGAAGCCATCTGGGAAAAAGCCTCAGTTCCCACTGTATCAAGCAATCGTATTATTCGATTAATTCGTGATATCCTAAGTAAGTACCAAACTCGCATCAGATATCCAAAACAAAAACGTAATGAGACTTATAATTTAAGAGTAAAAAAGTTCAGGCAGAAAGGATAAAACTCTGTGCCAAGAAAAGGTTGGAGATAAACTTCATTGCAAGATAAAAACCGAAGAACACATTTCGTTACTTGAAGAACCAGGTTTTAAATATCTAAATCACATTACTCCAACGTCAGGTACAGGAAGACGTATTGCCACATCTATACTAATTTTTTTGAAGAATCCGGTATTGGCACAGGTAATCTTTAAATAGTAGGCTGCGACGGTACAGCAATCAAAACTGGGAGGAAGAATGGGGTTTTACGGTTTTTAGAGACAGAACTGAAGCGTCCTCTGCAGTGGTCAATTTGTCTGCTACATATGAATGAATTGTTCCTCCGGCATATCTTTCAATCTGTCGATGGAGAAACTTTGGGACCTCGTTAATACTCTGGCAAAATGGGTAAACTATTTGAGTCTTGCGAAAATTTGCCAGTAATCCATTTTGTTCCTATTCATACTACTCTAACACAATTAGATGCTGCAGTTATAAGAGACCTTAGCAGTGATCAAAAGTACTTATACGAAATTTGTCATTCGGTTTCTAGTGGACAGTGCTCGATAGATTTAGCAACTCGTAATCCGGGTAAATTATCACATGCACGATGGGTTACAAAGGCAAATCATATATTGCATGTTTACGTCGAAAGTGAAAATCTGTCTTTGGTTTTAAGATCTTTGGCTGAATTTGTGGTAAAAGTTTATGCGCCAGTGTGATTTAATATTAAAACTAAGCCATCGTGTAGTGAAGGAGCAAGACACGTCATTAAAATGATTCAATTGTCACGTTACCTGAGGAACGAGTTAAAAGCCGTCATTGTACTGTCATCAAAAGAAATTCGTATTTTTATCATCCGGAGAACCTTCTCCTAGCAATGATTTTTGATGATCGTCCTTCCATAAGACAACTTGCCTTACGCAGAATGTTGAAGACGCGCACAAAAATACCTACTGTGGACACGAATGTAAGATAATTTTTAATTCCTGATTTAAATTTCAATGCTAGTGAATATTATGAACTTATTAATTGGCAAAATTGCTCTGTTACAATTCCTCCCCTTTTATCTACTACAACTGATGAGGATATTAGAAAATGTATTAATGGTGAAGAAATTTTTCCAACTAATTTTTCGTAATTTTCTTGTCATACTCAAGCAGTAGAAAGATGTGTGAAGGTTGTAACAGAAGCTTCCAATTCTGTCCTCGACTATGACTCCAGAGATGGATTTGTTCGAGCAAGGATTCATTCAAGAGCCATATTACCTCGATTTAACACTAAGGCGCAATACAGTACATACATTTTTTAGAAATTTAAAGACAAGTAGCAGTTTAATTTCCATTTAATATTCTAGATAATAATATTTGGTTGAACTTTTTTTTTAAAGAGAACCTGTTTATTTAGTAAACGGTTTGTTTTCTATATTAGAGATTTTTATTGTTTTCTATATTAAAAGTTTTTATAAAATATGGTATTGGTATTTTCTTGTCTTTTTAAATGTAGAAGACTTTTTGAAACTATAAAAGTTGGTAAAAAGCCTAATAGTCATTAATATATTTAGCTTCCGCGCTATTACATTAGAAAAAAACATTTTATTATTTTTTTTGTTTCACCCTGTACAACCCTAAAGATGAAATAGTAGAACAAATTAAAAAAAAACATGGTCCTCCTCTATGCAGTAAGCAAATTTTCCGCGCTATTACATTTCGAATAAAAAATAAAAAAAAATTCTTCATGTTTCACTGCACCCTAATGATCACATTAGTTTGTGTTTAGTTGAGTATTGATCAATCCCCAGTGTTTGTAATTCTCCCAAATCACGATATATAAGCATTCTTCTATAATACTTGTTGCCTGAAATTTTATATCCACTTTTTATGTTTTACGACTTTTATTTATTCCTGTATTGTTTGATACATATGTTCCATACTAATACGGCCCTTCATGCAATAAAAATTTGAACTAGCAATAAAAAAATAAATTATTATGCTATGAATACTAATAGTCATTTATATTCAATTTTAACATAAATCATTACGGAAATACCCACGATCTGGCTACAATTTGACTCAAACAAGTAATTTATATCTACTATAATCCGTTTGTAGGCTCACGCTAACAAAATAAGCCTAAATTGGATTTTACTTTTTAATCCTATAGAAATTTTGGTTCCATATGCGTAATTAAATTGGTAAAAAAAGAGTGCATTATACAGGTTGGTCCTTAAGTAATTGTACAAAAAGGAACCGCCAATTCTATACTTTAAAATATTACGATTTGAGCCAAATTGCTTTTATAAAATGTTGTATTAAGAAAGCTACAGGTTGTTAAAGTGCAAATTTAAATTTTAATTTTTGCCATAACTTTCATGTTTGTAAACATTTATGTATCAACATTTTAACTGGGCACTATTTAACATCAGGAATTATAATTTGATGCATACTTGAATGTAGCTGATAGAGGGCGCCATATATGCCACATATTTGGTATACATTTACACCTAAAATTTTTTGCTATTTATAAGTCACCGATGTTTGTCATAAAAAATATTAAAGATACATTATTTTAACAAAAAACAGGTGAACTTGTTAATAACTTCAAAATTCAACAGTTTTCGTGATAATCGCACTTTACAAATCAACTACATAATTCAGACTTAACGCAATTACTCTAGGCAACGAAAAAAGATGGACAAAGACATCAGTACTTCTAAATTTCGGTATAAAATGCCTTAAATAAAGTTTTACATAAAACATTTTACGTTTTGTATTAAATTAAAGTCATAATCAAAATATGTTTATATATATATATATATATATATATATATACAAATTCCTCACATACGAAGCAGAAACCTTAACTCTCACAAAAACATCAGCCGAAAAATTGAGAAGGACAAAACGAAAGATGGAGAGATCAATACTTGGAATAAGCTTAAGAGATAGAATAAGAAACGAGGAAGTCGGTAAACGAACCGGAGTAAAAGACATTATCGAACATATTACAAGGCAAAAATGGAGATGGGCTGGACATGTTGCAAGAATGAAAGACGACAGTTGGACAAAAAAATTGTTTGAGTACACATACAAAAAGACCCCCAACGTGATGGACCGACGATTTCAAAAGAATCGTGACCAATTGGATAGCAGAGGGGCAGAACAGAAGCAGATGGAACAATCTAGAGGAGGCCTATGTTCAACAATGGACAATTCAGGGCTGATTGATGATGATGATGATGATTTTCTTCTATTCTCATACTTTGTTTTATTACATCATTTCTGATTCGGTCTCGTCTGGAAATACCTAAAGATTTTCTCATGCATCCATCTCTACTGCTTCTATTCGCTTTTTGTTCTTTTCACTAATTCTCCATGTTTCAGCATGTATTAATTTGTTAATACATTCCATAAAAGAACCTCTCATAATAAATAGCATCATTGGTTCTAAAGAAACTGCAGCAGTATTGATTATTTATTATTAAGTATTATAAGTATATTAATAAGTACGTTTTTGAGATTTTTTTATGAATTAAATAACTATATTAATATCTCACCACATGACCAACGAGTATGACTACCACGAACAATCCAACGTTCAGGAAAGTTGTATTTAAGTATGTTCTCACTGCCCTCTCTCTAAAAAGTGGTGATGTACCATCGTGCATAAACCACATTTTTCACCTTAAGTTTGATGACAATTCTTCCAATAAATTAATAAAATCATTTTATAAAAAATATAAAAAAATCTAACCATTCAAATTACAAGATAATGTCCGTAAAAAATAATTACCAATGGTTCCAAACCATAGGTTTATTTAAAATTAATGTTTAAAATGTTTATCGTATGGTTTGGTACCATTTCTAATTTTTTTAGGGACATGCGAATTACCTTTGAAAATAACGAAGCAATCCAAGTAGCTGTTTTAGGGCAAGTTAACTTAGAGGCTTAGCAATCACAGACACTGTCAGCAATAAGCAGTGCAATCGTTGTTTCATCTTCTACAGCCTTTCGAGTCCTCCATCAATTTATGTTTCATCCATATAAAATTAAAATAGTACAAGAGTTAAATGCACAATGCATCATTAAAAATCCACAATTGTTAAACAATATTTGCTTCTCGGATGAATGATTACTCTTATTAAACGGTTTGGTGGACAGATATAATTACTGATACTGAGCTGAGAGTGATCCATATATTGTACGCGAATTTCACACACAGCATCCTCAAAGGTTAAACGTATGGTATGGTATCCTAGGTGATCACAGTATCGGATCCTTGTTTATCACTGGAAACTTAAATGACGTATCGTATTATTTAGGTAAGTGGTTGATCGTATTAGAACAATAGTAGAAAATGGTGATAATCTTTCCAAAGATTTGGTTGTATTTCAACATCAGGTAGCACCTCCACACTTTGCTTTATCTGTTTAACAATTTTTAAACGAAACGTTTTCCGGTACTTGGATAGGTAGAGGAAGACAGATGATGGATTCGCCACCTAGGTCACCGGATTGAACACCCCTAGAGTTCTTGTTATGGGGGTATTTAAAAACAAAACTTTATGCTTCTCAACCAGATTCTCCAGATGATTTACGGCAAAGAATAGAGGATGAATGGCAACAATTAAATGCAGACGTGTTAAGCAATGTCAGAGAAGAATTTCAAAATAGATTGTACTAGTGTATGGAAGTGAATGGCAGTCATTTTGAACAATTATTGTAAACATTTTTGGTAGTGAAATGTTCATTCTAAATATGTGTAATAAAAATGTTAAAAAATAATTTTTTTTTAATCCAATTTTCATTCATTTGTATTTATTTTTTTCATAAACTAATCACTCCTAGCATCATTTATTATACATTTCTGAAATAAACAATAAGTACAAAGAGGAGAATTCAAATATTAAATAAAAAAGGGGAAGTGATTTAAAAAAAATAAAGGGATGATACGGGGGGTGAAAGGGTGCATTTTCCAGCAACCTTAAATATGATATAATGTCTCCCCCTTCAAATACTAATTTACGTGTTTTTGAGTTTTTTCTAAAAATTCGAAGTTTAAAAGTAATTTAAGATGGATAATTTTATCTCAAAAGCATCCTATTTTTTATTTTAGATGACAAAAAATATTGAGATTTGTTGGTTAGTATAAATAATGTACCTATATATGAGTATTTGTGAAAACAGATTTTTTTATTATAAATACGCTTAGCAAACATAAGTGGTGGTGCTGATATATAATCTGCGATTGTTGGTTTGTTTTATCCTTAATTTGATAAAATAAAATACAATGAATATAGAAAACCATTTCTAAGTTGTTCGGGACATTTTACAGGTTGCGGAAGGCAACTAAAAACCTATTTGGTCGAATTGAATTAAAAATATTTAGAGAAGCTTACTAAAACATTTTGGTCACTTTAAGTGTTTAAATACCCAATTGGAGTTTATAACCCTCCTCTTTCTCTTAATGGCAAATAAATTGTACTGAAATTGGATATCAAGACGATCCGGAAACATGACAAGCCCTTAATAGAATTCTGATCTTGTTTAGATGCTTCTAACATGTCAAGCGACACATGCCTATTTCGTCGACTATCTAAACAGTTGTGATGGAATACATCATGACAACCTTATTCAAATTATATGAGCCTAATTTATTTTAAATGGCAAAGACAGCTAAATATTTACCTATACTGACTCTAAGTAACTATTAGAAAAAGATTCTATGAAAATATAAGCGTTTAATAAAATAAAATAAACTTGTAAGTTTTAAGTGCATTAAAAAATTCAATGAAATGGAACTCAGTTTCGTAACATGAAAGATATACTCATCATTATCTTTATGTTTATGTCAAATCAAAATAATGTATAAACAGTAGAATGTTAAATTACTAGATTTGAAATTATCTTTTCATATTTTGACTTACGTTAACGTTAAGGTTTATATATAGTACAGGTTGTTTACAACTGTCATTGTTTTCCTGTCCCTAGTTTTCATCGTTTCCTATCTCGGGTGTCGACTTCATTTAGCTGTCTTCCTTCCATGGCTTCATTCACGTCATCTCGCCAGCTTCTTCTTGGACGCTCTCTTTTCCTTCTTTTGGTTGGGATCCATTTTAATATTTTCTTTGGCCACCTCTCGTCTGCCATTCTGTTTACATGACCGAATCAAGTTAGTTGTTTTTTCTGGACTTCATCTATAATGTCTTTTTTTTGCTCCATTCTACGTTTTATTTCTTTATTGCGGATTCTGTCCATCCTTGTCAATCTACAGCTTCTTCTCATAAAATCCATCTCGGTAGCTTGTAATTTTTTCCTGTTTTTTTTACTAGTGTCCCATATCTCTGCTCAGTATGTTACCACCGGCTCAACCATCGTCTTATATATTCGTTTTTTCGTCGTTCTTGTGATTTTTTTATCCCAGAAAATGGAGTTTAGGCATTTGGTAATGTTTCTGCCTTTGTTTATTCTTGTACTCATTTCTTCATGGCTATTTCCGTCTTTTGTAAACACTACTCCTAGGTATTTTACTCTATTTGTTCCTTTGATTTTGTCACTCTCCAATGTCAGGTCTTTGACTGTATTTTTCCCCACTGAGAGATATTCGCCTTTTTGTAAGTTCATTGTCAGTCCACATTCTTCGTACGCTGTTTGTAGTTTCCTAACCATATAGCTGAGATCGTCTATATCTTCTGCTACCACCAGTCGGTCATCAGCGAAAAATAGTGTATAGAGAATATCCTCGTCTATTTTTATTCCCATATTTCTGCATTGTCTTTGCCACGTTAAGGTTTAATTGGGATTTTTTAGGTTTTTTAAATTGTATTATTCGTCAAGCAATAAGTAGTGTTAAATAATGTAATTATGTTATATAGGCATAACTAAATATTTTCTAATAAAGTGATTTGACCAGCTTATTGGATGAACCAAATCTATACTATAATTTGAAGTTAAACTATTTGTGTATTAATTTGTTAAATCAATTTTTCTTGTAATAGCACCCCAATTTTAAAAGAAACTGGTAGGGTAGACACTTATGACCACTTTAAAGACTTTCTTTATCATTTTGCTATTGAGAAACATGTAGGATTTAAATAAAATCTTTTCTTTAAACAAAAAAGTAAAAAAAAAATAAAAAAATTTTTACTTTTGAATCCACTGGTGGTTATTGTCGGAAGAGCTCCTAGACAATCAGAGGTGAAAGGCAATGTGAAAACGATTCTTTTGAAAAAACGCAACACAAGAGGGCAGCTGTGGCTGTAATCTCTACAATAGACAGGTATTATGTGCAATAGAAACGGCAAACCACAGAAAACCGATTCCCCTGTCTAGGCAAGCTCGAAGTAAGCATTTAGGTTTAATGACGGCTCGGGTGTTCCTAAGTCTTCATACAGTTGTGAAATTTTTCCTTAGCAGTAGTTACCTACAGTGAGCTTTGCTTTCCTCATTGCTACATATCCTTATTATCCTCTCTTTAAGACCTGTCATAACTCTTTATTTACAGCCTCTGTTTTCTCTAATCTTCTATTGCACTATATTTTTTTGTATCTGAGGCTCTATACCAGATTTTTATAGCACTTTCTTTACCACTCGGATCACATCTCTACTGTAGGCTTCCCACCAGTCATTTACTGTACCTTTTGCCTTAAGCTTTTTAGCACTCTACTTTTGGTGTCTTACTTGCTTTTACTTCTGCCTTTCCTTTATCTCCATATCCACTTTTAATGGTCGCTGTTAACTAGCTACACACTCACCTTTATCACTTTACAATTCGTAACCTTGTTTAGTTGACTTCTTTTACACAGCACAAAATCTATCTGGTTTTCAGTCTTCATAAAGAACATATCAATGACAGCCAAATTCCATGCTACTGCAAAGTGAATAACTTTATTTTCTCACTAATTATCTTATTAATATTCCCAGATTAATATTCTTCTTCCCAGAAACTACAAGAGGCGGAGTTAAAAAGCTAAAGAGAATATTTTTCTTTAAAGCAAATCTAATTGTAATCCTTTATCCAACTTTTCACGTAATTTAAACTGCTTTTCTAATCTACTAGTCGGTATAAAACCAATAAAATAAAATCTCTTTGCCAAGTAGTCAATAAATTAAAGAATAACATCCTAGAAAAATATGGCATACAACTTAAGGCAGTTTTATTTAACAGCTAAATAATGAAAGGAAGGATAAAAGCGATGTATACAGGGTGTCCCATAATTAATTGGACATTAGCTAATCGGTGATAGCTGACATCAAAATAAAGCTTTTGGGCTCAAATTGCTTAGGCAAAATGTTGCTAGTTTTCGTTCTACAGGGTGATTCATTAATATTTTTTATATTATTTTTAGGGATATATTGAAAACTATTCAACCGATTTAAGTAAAATTTGGTATCTTGCTATTATTTAGTATGCTTAATATGAAAATGATATTAGTTTTACCGATGACACTAGGTGGCGCCACCTATTATAACATTGGTTCATTAATGGGGCCATAATTTTTTTTACCGCCCTGTATAAACATTCTAGGAAAAAAACATGAAATAACATTCAATTCTACACAAAAAAGGTAGTCCTGTTTCAAATCAAAAAAGTACACCGTTTTCGAAATAAACGTATTTTTTAGAGACGTGCATAAAATCAAAAAATTTTACAAAAACTTATGTAAATTCAAACATTAAATTGTATTAATTGAGTTAAATGTATTTTGTAAAACAAAATGCATATGATTGAAACAATTATTTTTATTACACCTTTGACTCAGTAACAAATTTTAAAAAAATCAGAAATTAAATTAAACACTAAAGTGAATAAAAAACAATTAACAAAGTGAATAATTGAAAACGAAACGAAAAAAAAATTACAATAAGTGTTCAAAATGTGTACCATTAGATAAACTACATAATCTAAATCTTTTGTGTAAGTTTTGTCTTATTTTAAATAATGAGTTTCTTTGGGCCCTAATTACGTTAACTCCCTCTACAATATTTTGCCATAACTCTTGACGGTTATTTATTTTTTTCATAAACAAGTGACTTTAGGTAGCCCCACAAGTGAAAGTCTAGGGGATTAAGTTCGGGACTGCGTGCTGGCCATGGGTATACACTACCTCTACCAATCCACCTTTGAGGATAAATTTCATCTAGATAATTTCTAACTTCTAGGCTATAATGTGGTGGTGCACCATCATGCATGTACCAAGAATTCCGTCTCAAATTTAGAGGTATGTCTTCTAAAAGAGTTGGTAAATCTTTTCTCAAAAAATTTAGATACGTTACTCCGTGAAGCCTAGTTATTAATTCGAATGGTCCTAAAATACAATCCCCAAATATGCCACACCAGATATTTATAGAAAACTCGTGTTGAAAATGATGTTCTTGAAATGCATGAGGATTTTCTGTCGCGTAGGTATGGCTATTGCGGCAGTTAAATACACCCCTTATAGTAAATGTGGCTTCATCGGTAAATAAAATTTTATTATAAAACATTGGATCGTCTAAATGCCGCCCCATCATAAACTGACTAAATCGGAGCCTTGCTGGAAAATCCTGTGGCAAAAGATTCTGTACTGGAGTAAAACGATACGGATATAGATTTTCTGTCCGTATTATTCTTGACACCGTAGATTTGCTTATACCATTGGCCGCAGAAACAAGCCTTGTACTGGTTTCTGGATCTTCTGCAACACGCACAACAATTTCATCCTCCATATCCGCATCAATTACTCTCGGTCTTCCAGCATTCTTGTTTTTGGGATGAAATGACCCTGTTTCGCCTAATCTGTCGAACAATGATCTAATAGTTTTATGGTTTGTTGTCTTCTATTGGGATAAAGTTCGAAATAGAGTTCAGCTGCTTTACGAGAACAAAAATTTTCCTGGGCATACAAACAGATCATATCGCGCATTTCTACATTAGGAAATGCACTATGACGTGGCATTTTTCCTTTATATTAAGTGGTTTATAAAAAACTTAATAGCACTTTGACAAATAATGACTCGCACTGCACTTTGACAACTAATAATAAATAAATTCGTTGTTACATTTGACAACTAATAATAAATAAATTCGTAGTTACGTCTTGACGTTGTCATTAAGTTCAAAGCATACTTGTTTTGAAAAAAATTAAATAAAGACATGCATCATTAACAAAATACGTTTATTTCGAAAGCGGTGTACTTTTTTATGTGAAAGAAGATTAGGTACCTTTTTTGTGTAGAATTGAATGTTAGTTCATGTTTTTGAAGTTATACTTCTTTAGGTGCAATTGGGAAAAATGTTGAAAGTCAATTTTTATAAAAATGTGCTAGTTGCTAAATCTTTGAATTTACGTATGTATCAGTGCAAATAAAGTGTAAAAAAATATATTTTATAATTTTTGTGTCTTTGAATTTGTCTTCGTCGGATATAGGATAATAGATATTAAAATATGATAATAAGAAGATTAAAAGGCAATCTTAATATTATTTTGTAGATATAATCTGTCAAAATAATTCACTTTCGTATGAATTTTACGGCCATAGCACACTGGCTACACCAATTGTCTCTCGAAAACGGAGTCAAGCAGTGTCTACCGGGGTCAACTTAGGATGGGTGACCACTTAGGAACATAACATGTCATTATATTGCCTTGCTTACTTTTTTCATTTTCGGTAATATTTAAGAAAATTTTTAGGAAACTTGTAAGTATTAAAATTAGTTTATTATTTAAAGAAAACACAAATAAACCATTTAAAATATATTAATTTCGTTGAAGTCATATAATAGAAGTATAACTTCTTACCTGCGTACAAAGTAGACATATATTATTTTTTAATAATAGACTCGCACTGCACTTTGACAACAAATAGTAAACAAATTCGTACTTACGCCTTGACTTTGCCAGCATACAGCATACGTTCACAGCATACCTAGGTACCTGCTTGTTTTGCGAAAAACAAAGTACGTTTATTTCGAAAACGGTGTACTTTTTTGATTTGAAACAAGAATATCTTTTTTGTGTAGAACTAAATGTTATTTCATGTTTTTTTTCCTACAATATTTATACAGGGCGGACAAAAAACTTATGGCCCCATTAATGAACCAATGTTACAGTAGGTGGCGCCACCTAGTGTGATTGGTAAAACTAATATCATTTTTTTATTAAGCATACTAAATAATAGAAAAATACCAAATTTCACTTAAATCGGTTAAATAGTTTTCAATATATCCATAAAAATAATATAAAAAAATATTAATGAATCTCCCTGTAAAACGAAAACGAGCAACATTTTTCCTAAGCAATTTGAGCTCAAACTCTTTATTTTAATGTCAGCTATCACCCATTAGCTAATGTCCAATTAATTATGGGACACCCTGTATACTTAGTGTCTTTTGCGAAGTGTTTTAAAAATCCTGTTATACAAAGTAGACACACACTAATAAAAATATTCATTGAAAAATAACCTCGTTTAAATATATTTGAGGGTTTTTTATTTTCTTTAGGTAAACGTTATTTAGCAGGAATTTAATTTAGCGAAATTGGCAGCAAGAATACAAAAAGCAATATCAGGCCACTTATTCCACTCAAAACCTCCACTTAATATCCCAGCAGCGAAATCTCTAGAGTTTCATTTTATATCCAGTTGATCGAGAAAGTGATAATGAATAATTTCCTGCAATATATACACGTCATCCAAGTTGTTATCCGTGGTGAGTTCCTCGGGGCAGATATTATGATCTTGTTACCCTTCCTCTGTAAAGACCCCTAACTTCTCGGGGACGCTGTTTAAGTCTGGCGTTATTTTCACGTAATAGATACATTTCTTTTATTTTAATTTATTTTAAAGTAAAATTTACTAACAAATCACTACGTATAGACTTATATACTATGTAAATGGATTTTGTTATTTTTATTTTTAATTTCCCAATAGCTTATGGTCATTAATATGGGTACAGTGTACAACACAAAAAATATTAACTCACAAAATAAAATTAGTCTGGTTAATAAATTTATACTACTAAACATATTTCAGTATATATATATATATATATATATATATATATATATATATATATATATATATATATATATATATATATAATATTGAAACTTTCTACGAGACCTAGACAACATTTTAAAATCCATTAAAACGCAAGATGTAAAAATTATAATAGGAGACTTTAACGCAAAGGTTGGGGAAGAAAAAGTAGAAGAATGTACATGAGGCTATGGTCTTGGCAAGAGAAACGAAAGGAGTGACAGGCTTATTGAATTTTGACAAAACAATAATTTTGTTATACCCAACTAATACATCGTTCAAAATGCCAAAGAGAAGACTATGTATCTGGAAGTCACCAACAGATCAAGAAGAGAGAATTTTAAGAAACCAAATAGACTACGTATTAGTTAGACAAAGATACAAGAACGCAATTATATCCGCAAAAACCTATCCAAGTGCCGACATAGGATCAGATCACAACCCAGTAGTGACCGAAACTAGGCTAAAAATGAAAATAATAAAACGAAGAACAACAAATGCAAAAAGCGATACAAGTAAATTAATGAACCAACTTATAAGGCAACGCCTGGCAGATGAAATCAACAACAGATTAATGAATTTTAAAGAACAAAGATGCATAGATATGAATGTTTATGTGCATGTTTGCTACGTTGATTTTGAAAAGGCATTTGACAAAGTAAGACACAAAAAGTTGGTTCAAATTCTAAAGACAAAAAACATAGACCATAGGGACTTACGAATAAATAGAAAACCTCTACTGAAATCAAAGAGCACAAAGTAAAAGATAACGAACCCAGTCCAGAAATTGAAATCAGGAGAGGAGTTAGGCAGGGATGTTTGATGTCCCCATTACTATTAAATGTATATAGTGAAGCCATTTTTGAAGAAACATAACTGTCTCAAAGTGAAGGAATAGTAATTACCGGAAGATTTATTGTTAACACAAGACATACAGATGACACCTTGATGATGGCAAGCTCTGCTGAACAACTTCATTTACTGCTAAACAAAACGAACACTTCCTGTGAAAAATATGGATTAAAAATAAATACAAAAAAATACCAAATACATGATAATAACAAAGAACACAAATACCAATAAACATACATTTGGGAAATATACCGATAAAAAGGGTTGATAAATACAAATACCTAGGAACCTGGTTTTCAGACAATAAGGATCAAACAACCGAAATAAGAGCTAGGATACACATAGCAAGAAATGCGTTTGTAAAAATGAAAACAATTCTCTGCAACAAAGATCTTAGATTAGAACTGAGAGTAAGAGCACTGAGATGCTATTTATTTTCGATACTGCAATATGGACTTGAAAGTTGGACATTGAAGCAAGAATATATAAATAAGTTACAGTTCTTTGAAATGTGGTGTTACAGGAGGATGCCTAGAATAGCATGGACACAAAAGAAACCTAACACGGAAGTATTGCGAGAAATGGACAAAGAATGCGAAATAATAAACACAATAAAAATAAGAAAGTTACAGTATCTGGAACACGAAATGGTAATGAGGGGACAACGATATGAACTGCTAAAACTGATAATACAGGAAAAGATAAGAGAATGAAGGAGTATAGGAAGAAGAAGAGTGTCATGGTCGAAGAATTTAAGTGACTGGTTTAAAAGCAAATCTATAGAACTCTTCAGAGCAGCTGTAGATAGAGTAAAGATAGTGATGATGATATCCAACTTCCGATTGGGAGATAGCACTTAAAGAAATAGTAGGTGAAGGTAAAAAAAATGCTTCTTTTACCTTCAATCTTGCCTTCTCATACTAGCTGGAGCTTAAATTCCCTATGGCGCATTATGTGTCCTAGATATAATGTCTTTCTAATTTTGATAGTAATGACCAGATAAGAGAGTGTGTTCAGTACTCTCAGTACTTCCTGATTTGTAGTTCTGCTGATCCAACTAATTCTTCACAGATGAATAATCAATGCTCTGAACACATAAATTTGTGGCACTTGCAATATTTCTAAAAGTCTTGATCGAATTGTTTTCTGTTGAACTCGTCGTTTTATATGATCGATTAAGCCATTACCAAGTTATTCCAAAAGAATTCCTTTTTATGTGTTTTGTCAACTATAGTACTGCATTTGTAAATTATGAATACATTTATGCCAGCCACATTCATTGCACCATATGACAAAACCATTGTCCAGTAGGTGAGTAGGTAGCAAGTACAAGTAGGTGACGATGTCTGCTCCCCCTTTAGTTCTATTATAATATTTTCTGATTATTGCCGTCCTTTAAATTTCTCGATTAATTTCATCTGAGAAATGCTTAATTGAAAGTAGTAAAACACTTTTGTTACTTCGCGGAATATAGAATAACGAGTTAAATTCTTTTGCAAGCCAAACATACCTGTTGAAGATTGTTCAGGAACCAAACAAGGAAACAAGGAAATGTTATCTTTTTCATAAGATCCATTTGTCTGCTTACCGACGTATACTTCTATTGAAAATATAAAACATTTTTACAAGAGCATATGTTTTTATGCATATTTCCGTTGTTTATTGAGCATCTAAACCCTAAACTCACATATGCCAAGCAACCCTAACAACATTTTGTCTACCATCGTAACATGGGACATTGAATAATGTTTTGGTAGCTGAGCAGTTAAGATATCAAAAAAATTCCATATTGCAGCTAGTTTGTCACGTTTTTAGTATTATTTTCGCGTAGTTTTATGATTAAAACGCAAATTTCTTAATAAAAACCCAAACCCTTCTAGGGACATTATCAAACCTTTTATTGGCATTCCATTGGTTCTTAAAAGGTCAGTGGCATATGCTTTTAACTCTGTTGCGTCTCTAGGGCAAGCTGTTTTATAGATCTGGGCGTATTCTTTTAGTAAAATATATTTATTGGTATTTTCAACAATAACTTAAAATAAATCTTTCGTGTAAAATAAAATTCAAATATTGAGGGCTTCTGTTTTTTGTTTTGGAACTCCTCTCACGCCAGACACTTGCGTTACAAGAGTTTGGGTAAGGATACATACAGCTGTCCATGAAGAAACATGCTTATTCCATCTGATAATCTTATTTTTTTCAAGAAATTACAGAATTCTGTGAAGACGGCCATTCTCGTCAAGATTTTCATTGGAACTATTTTCTTCAAATTCTTCGTCAATGCCGGTATTGTGTCCTCTAACTCATTCTATAGCATTTGAATTATGTCTTGTTTTCTATAATAATCTCCCATCGGCATAAAAAATAGGCTGTAAAAAAAACTAGGTCATTTTACTCATACTAACACAAATGTCAAAAAGTAAACTGTAGGAAGAATTTTATAATGGAAAAATTACAGGTTTACTGACCTCGGTTTGACAGACCGGTTTTGATTCTAACAGGAAAAATAGACATACTCTGTCAACACCGCTGATACACTAAACAGACGCCTTTTAATCGAAACGGATCGGCGCTTTTTGCCAATTTTGTGTCTCAGAGTCCACAGGTTAGCAACGAAGAGTTAACTACAATTTTTTCAATTGCCCGTTATATCGGTATAGACATGACACTCCTACCTTAAAATTATCTTAACAGTTATTTGTGGCACATCGATTTGCTTATTCTTTTTTGTCAAGCATTTTGCATCCACTCCTGAATGTAGGTTTCTCCCAATTGCTTCCATCTTTCTCTATCTTGAGCCAATATAATCCACTGTTTGCCTGCCACTGCTCTTATGTCATCTACCCATCTTTTTTGAGGTCTTCCCATGCTTCTTGTTGTCGTCCTTGGTCTCCATTCTAGAATTCTCCGTGTCCACCTATTGTCATTATATCGGGCTACGTGACCTGCCCAGCTCCATTTAATTTTTGTAATTTTTTTCACAATATCCCTAATCTTCGTTCTACGTCTTATCTCGGTGTTTCTAATCTTGTCTCTTAGTGATATTCCAAGCATAATTCCTTCCATTGCTCTTTGCGTTGTTTCTAATTTTTTAGCAGATTTTTTGGTGAGGGCTACTGTCTCCAAGCCGTAGGTAGAAACTGGTTGTATGCATGTGTTATACACCTTTTTCTTTAAGTTTATAGGAATGGAGGTGTTTTTCAAGTTATGTGCTAGTTTGCCGAAAGCGCGCCATGCCATTTGTGTTCTTCTTTTAATTTCAGCATCTTGATTTGGTTTTCCTAGTTTGATAACATGACCTAGATATACATAATGTTTAACATTTTTTATAGTATGATTTTGTATTGTTATATTTGTCTGGTCTCGGCTTAGTATTTTTGTTTTGCTGTAGTTCATTTTTAAGCCTACCGCTCCTGAAACTGCATTTAATTGTTGTAACATATCATTTAGTTCTTGGATATTATCGGCTATTAAAACTATGTCATCTGCGAATCTTAAGTGGTTTAAGTATGATCCGTCGACGTTGATACCCTTATTGTTCCATTCCAGTTTCTTAAAAATATATTCTAGAGCAAGGGTAAATAGTTTGGGAGAGATGGTGTCTCCTTGTCTTACTCCCCGTTGTAGTCTTAAGGGATTAGTTTTTGTGCTTTCGTCCAGTTTTATATGCTTGGTAGCATTTTCATATATGTTTTTAATTATGTTAGTGTATCTTGAATCTATGCATGCATTTTCTAGAAATTAAAGCACTGTCATAATTTGATGGAATCGAATGTTTTATGGAAATCGACGAACCCCATATGAATTGGAACATTATACTCGGTGCATTTTTATATCAGTGTTCTTACGGTGTGCAAGTGGTCTATGGTATTAAAATCTTTTCTGAATCCAACCTACTCGATAGGTTGATAGAAATCGAGCTTATGTGTTAGGCGGTTGGTTATGATTTTAGTTAGTAATTTATACAGATGTGATAGCAAGGATATTGGTCGGTAATTCTCGATGTTTGCTCTGTTTCCTTTCTTGAATAGTAAAATGACCTCGGAGTTGTACCATTCTTGAGGAATCTTCGCTTCATCAATTACTTTATTAAATAAAACATGTAATACCTGTTCTATTTTTCTGTCACCAATTTTCAACATTTCAACTGTAATCTTATCCTCTCCCGGACATTTATTTTTTTTAAGTTGATTTAGGGCCATTCTTATTTCATAGTCGGTTATGTCCGGTGTTTCTTCTGAGCTGGTGTTAATTATTGTTCGTTGAGTACGTCGTTGTTATGGTTGTGTATTTACCGAGTATAATTTAGTGTAGAATTTTTTAATGGCTTCGCTTATTTCCTTTCTGTCTCACGTTTTTCTCATTTTTTATTTCTACGATTTTTTTGTGCCGCTTGAGTTTTTTACTTTGAGTAGTTTCATGTTGCATTTATCTTGTATTATATTTTTTGTTAGATTGTGATTATAGTTTCTATGATCGTTCCTGATTTCTTTCTTCACGTTTTTGTTAAAACTTTTAAAGCTGTCCGAATTTCGATCTGTTCTGTTTCGTCTTTCTGGGAGTAGTTTAATGGTATTAGGTTGGAGTTTAGATGTTTTGGCTGTTTTCGTGTTTGAGCATATTTTCTTAACCGATGTTATTACAGTTACTTTTATTTTATTGGCTAGTCCGTTTATATCCATTTGTTTCAGTGTGTCTATTGATTTTAGTCTTGTGCTTAGTTCTTTTTGGTATTCCGTTTGTTTTTGAAACAGGACATCGGTGGTTTGGTATCGTTGTCGTTTAATAAGTTTGTTTCGTTCTACTCTCGTCTGTATTTTAATGTTCGTTCTAACCAATCTATGGTCACTCCCGGTATAGAATTTGTTTAGTACTGTCAGGTCGGTGCATATGTTTTTGTTATTGGAGAGTATGTAGTATATTTCGTTCTTAGTTTTCTTGTCTGGGCTGATCCAAGTCAATTTACGTTGTTTAGATTTTTTAAAGAAAGTGTTGAGATAAACTTGCTTATTAGTTCGACTTAAAGCTGTACTGTGTTCATTATGAGAAAAGGGTAAACTTTTGATATTTATGTTTACTGTTAAGTGTACTTTCCTGTCCAACAAATTATCTCGTATCCATATTCCTGAAATTGTTTGTGTATTTCCGTAAACGTTTAGTAATGCGAAATGTGCCCATTTGGAAATTGATGTCGGTTTTCACGTATCGCTTTCCTTGTTATTACAAAACCCACAGATGAATGCATACCTGCATACTTGTCTGCAATAACCTGGTGTGGTATATTTGTAGTGCACAATTAACTATAATTATGTTACTGTTATTGTTTGCGTAACCTAAGTTGGATTTTTCATCTTTAACTAAACCTAGATTGCACTCACAACAATTTAAGTAGGAGATACGTCACAGCTTGTATAAACAATATTAGTAATATACAAATATAAATAAAAGTATTTAAGTTTTGTGTAAACAAACAGTAGAGAAAACATAATTGTATTAGAGTTTTAACCTTAAGTATTAAAACGAAAAATATTTT
Organism: Diabrotica balteata; assembly: GCA_918026665.1. NCBI lineage: Eukaryota > Metazoa > Arthropoda > Insecta > Coleoptera > Chrysomelidae > Diabrotica > Diabrotica balteata. The sequence goes on from OU898279.1 coordinate 138,482,557, forward strand.
TAAATTATAACAGAAAATGTTCTCTATTAATATGTTTAACAATAATTAATCCATTGATCCGAGTTGAAACTACGTATTCGTGGCATAGACTGCCCTGTTAAGTAAAAACGTTCTAATTGGCAATATCGGACTTTTAAGAAAAAGTAATACTTGCAGTTATTAATAAAGAAATAAGAACTAAATCTCATACATGTGGCCCTGATGAAAGTGATTCATGTTATGCTCTGAGCTATGATCTTTTAATGCATCAAATGTTAATGCCTTTGATAAATGACGATGAAAACTATCAGCTGCCATAAAAGTGCGTCCAGGTTAAAAAATTTTCCAGACGTGCGAATAATCCGGAAGAAGCCAATTCATACAGGCCAATATGTCTCTTAGACTGTCTAGGGAAATTATACGAAAATCTAGTCAAAAATCGCCTAGAAGACGAACTGAGTGAAAGAGAGACTATCTCCAACAGACAATACGGATTTAGAAAAGCTAAGTCTGCAATAGACGTGGTAAAAACTTTAACTGACACTGTAAAGAACACCAGGAAAAGATGGGCCATACTAGTTATGTTTGATGTGAAGAATGCCTTCAACTCTGCCAACTGGGCACATATCATAACAATACTGGAATCAGCACGAGTGTCAGGATATCTTATCAATATCATTAAAAGGTATCTTACAAATAGATACGTTACAGTGGCAAAAAACACAGAACAGAAGTTGACAGCCGGCGTACCGCAAGGTTCCGTATTAGGTCCAACATTATGGAATATATTATATAACGGGGTACTAGAAATTGACTATGGTAGAGATACTCTAGCTATCGCATACGCAGATGACCTGGCGATACTAGTGATGACTGACTTGAACTGGGAAATCGATGATAAAGTAAACACATGCTGCAGAAAAGTCAACTGCTGGATGGCTAGAAATGATTTGGAACTAGCAGGAAATAAAACGGAAGTGGTCATATTGAATGGACCACGACAAAAACCCGAGCTGACATTTCAAATTGGTAGTACTGCTATAATGCCAACAAATTGTGCAAAATACCTAGGCATATACGTCGACACAGGCCTAAGGTTCACAAAACACCTGACAAATGTAGTCCTGACCGGACATGGATCTTTCAGGTTTTACACGTATCGTATTCGAAAAACCAGCGACGACAGTTGTATAACGTGCAACATAGAAGATGACGTGGAGCATTGTATCTTTAGATGTAATGTGTTTGCGTCGGAACAACACAGAATGCGGGCAAAGCTAGGAGGGATATCCCCTGACAACTTGAAACGTGTCGCTATGGAAAGCAGAGAGAACTTTGAATTCCTCATAGACCAAGTAACAAAAATTATGAAAAGAAAGTCTATGATAGAGAAAGAAATTGAGACAGGAGGAGAGTGATCTGGGGCAGTCCATCTCTACTTAAGACACAACCGGCAAGGCCGTGATTTATTTTTCATATGTTCATTTGTCATTTTACATTTTCCCCTGGTTCCTTACCGCTCTTAGGTAACACCAACTGTATTTTCATAAATTTTCTCTGGTTCCTTGCCGCTCCTAGGTAAGAACCGGCAACCTTTTTTCACGACCAATCTAGGCTGCGCAAGGCATTCCTAAGTTTCGTTCGCTAACTGAACACCTACGGGGGTGCCTTGACGAAAAATGGGTGGTTTTAGTTGGCAGGCAGGGCAACAGGAAGGCATTCGTTTGCAGGACCTCCTATACATAGGGGGAAACGGACTCGTATGTTTTCCTCTACCCTGAATCCAACACACGCCGAGCAATGGTATGGTGTTTAGAACGTTCCATCCACATAAAAAAAAAGGTTAAAAAATTTTAAACTTAAATTTTTTGACTGAACTTCAGGAATATTTACAATATATATTAGAAAGGAAATATTTGCCCAGATTTTGTTTTACAAAGGACAGTTATTTAACCAGAATGTTTTTTTCATCTCTGTGATGTAAAATAAATCTGTAAAAAGTCGAAATTACTTCTTATGAATTTCTCCCTGATATACCCACATGCCAAATAATCGCTGTTGTTTCTGTATATTCGATAAAGTACCGGTGGACACAACACATTGGTTGTATGCGAACAAATATATCGGAACATCTCTGTCCGAGGTAATATGATCACTTTTTGTCAACCAACAGAAATTTACATTTCTTGAGAGGTTGTGGATACAGCTACACCATTTTGATATTTTTTTCGTGCTGAGTGATATAAAATTTTATGCTTCTACCGTATTTGACAGGACTCGCAGTCTGCATTTTCATTAACTTCATTATGTTTTGTCTTATATTTATGTAGGTTGTATGTTTCAAATTCAAAACACCCTTCACGACCCAGATTTGCAAATGATATATTCATATTACTAACATTTTAACAATAAACTTCATAACTGACTTCCATATTTGGATACCTTCTGCTTGCGCATTTGTGTAACAGAAATATCGCTGGGTAGATACAGCCTTTTTAGTGTGTGTTCTCGGCTATAATGTGCTATAGTCGGATTGAATAACTGTAAGTGTTGTTTGATACAATCGGTATCAATTTTCCATTTACATGGATAACGTCCTCTTTTATCAGAAACAAGTATTATAGTCGTAGCTGCTGGAGTGTTTCGAATAGTGTTCAAAATTTGGTCATTATTAACATCAAATCCTAGGGTAGAAAAAGGAAAAGTTTTGCAAACATTATCCTTATCACCCGTTATATTTTTCAGGTAATACTTAAACGTATTTCTGTGACATGTGTTTGTTCTAGCTGGTCTTCGTTTCTTTTGTAGAACCGAAAGCGCTTTCTGTAGACTTTTATCTACCGAAGAGCTTTATATAACCATATTATATAAATTTATTTTTGGCTTCTGCACTCGTTTTCCATACTAGCTGAATAATAAGTTGCTGTTTCTGGAAATTTATTTTTGATGCACACTTCAACTTGCAATGAATTAAATGTTTTTGATTTAAAGAAACTGTCTTTTGCTTTTTTCTAGTACCTGACGACAAATCATACTTTTTGCGTTTTATGATTGTACCTTTTTTGTATAAATTTTATCACATTTCAACTAAATAGTATTGATTTTGTTTTGTGCGATATTATCAAGTAGTTGCTAAATAAAAGGCAAAGTTTTGTCTGCAACATCGATGTCCACATTGTAGTCGTTAATATTGTTGCAAAATTGTTTGCTAGTTGATATAATTTTATCTTTAACCGGGTTGAGTGTTGTTTCTGAAGCTGTAGAAGATTGTGCTGCATTAAATTTAACTTCTTCATCAGCAAATTATAGTTTTTTCTTTTTCTTGCGTCAACACAACACAGAAATACGAAATTGTATTTATTCTCGAAACCTCTCTGTCCATTTTTCTAAAGAAAAATAAAAATTTGCTAACTACTCAATTAATATTTATATTTAATTTTATTTGCCACAGCAAATTAAAAACTACAGTCTTCTGCTTCAAGTGTCATCTCCGCACTGGAGGTCGGCATTCATCATAGCTATTCGGACTTTTGAGACGGCTAATCTGAAACCACTACTTTTTTGATTGGGAACCACACACTGATTGGGATACCAATCTCTGTGTTGGAAAGAATACATCATCAAAAAAAGAAAACAAATACAACTAAGACAAAAATAAATCAATTGGTTAATTGGAAAAAACTCCAAGCTGTAAATAAATAATAAAATTCTAATTAATAACAGTTATCAAACCAATATGGACATATGGAAAGATGCCAATCAAAAATCTTAAGAGCAATTGTTGATATACCCTGGTACGTAACCAACCAAAGAATCTATAAAGATCTCAATATCTCAACAGTGAAAGAAGTATACCAGCAAAAGAAATTACAATACATTTAAAAAGTGAACACACACTCCAATCCATTAATTTTTGCAATACCTCAACATCGAGTTATCAGAAGACTAAATCGACGTTGGCCAACAGACCAGTAACATGAACCCGTGATTCTCTTACTGGTGGGCTCCACATCACGCCAGAATTAAAGGACAAGACCTAAACTTATGACATTAGCTTATAGAATACATTGTTTTATTCTGATTGTTAATTTATTAGTTATAATAAAAAACTTTTGACAAGTTTTGAATTAAATGTTTTTATACCATGATACAAATTTAAAGTTTTTTACTTTCTTCTTCTTCTTCTGGTAGCACTACAACCCGGAGTGGGTCTTGGCTGACTGCACAACCTGCTTCCATCTCGAACGGTCGTCCATGATGTTTAAGTCAGTGGGTAGCCCCATTGTTCTCAAATCTGACCATAATATTATCCCTCCATCGCATTTGTGGACGTCCTAAGGGCCTTCTCCCTGTTGGGACTTCTGCCCAGATTAACTTGGTAAGGCGGTTATTAGGGAGCATATAAACATGGCCAGCCCATCTTAGACGTTGGGATTTAATCTTTAGGACTACGTCGCTAGCACTATACATTTGTTTGACCTCGGCATTTGTTCTCATTGGGTATTGGTTAGTATTCGGATCGTGATAGGGACGAAGATTTTTCTGAGGATTTTTCTCTCAAAGCATCTTTCCATTGCTTTTGTCAGCGTCCACGTCTCACACCCATACATGAGCACCGGTCAAATTACTGTTTTATATATCCTGATTTTTGATGTTCGTGTTAGGCTCTTGGATTTAATAGTGTTGTGGAGGCTATACATACATCTGTTTGTTGTCTGAATTCTCCCTTTTATCTCTTCCGTGATATCGTTATCTGTGGTGATAGTCGCTCCGAGATATTTAAAACTCTCCACTCTTTCAAAGTTATAGGGGTCTATTGTTACATTTTGTCCTATTCTATCTCGTCTCTTTTGTCTGTTAATGCACATATATTTGGTTTTCTCTTCATTGACCCTTAGACCGGTATTTTTTGCCTCTCTCTCTAATTTATTGAAGGTTTCTTTTACATTGGTGACGGTATTTCCTACAATGTCAATGTCATCCGCGTATGCTAGTAGTAATTTTGGTCCATTTACTGTTTTTTTACTTTGTTATAAGTTATCACTCAATATATTGTACTTATATAGTAGTTTTTTATGTTATGTCAAAACAGTAAATTTATATGAAATGATAACAACTAGCAAATTAATAAAATTTCTCTCTTTTATTGGTCAACTTAAAGTAGTAATTACCTTGTGAAAATTTCATTACAAGCTAATTAAGGAGAAAATCCCAAATCTGAAATGAACCAACCTATACCCACTTTCGCATTATTTGATTTTGTTTAATTGGATCTCTTCGTTCCCAAGAGGTCTTTTCAAAATAAGGATTGCCTTATACACCAAGCACCAAAAACAGGGTCAGTCCTATTAAAAGTTGAGATCCTTCGTTACCCAAACACAAATATTATTTAGATTCAGCCGTTGCTAAATCTTTTGAAATGGCGGTAAACCGCTTCCCATCGCATCATTGTTACAAATTGGTGGTCGCGTTAACGAAAACGAGATAACAGCGGTCGCTAGGTAAATATTGGATTCTTTTCATTGTTTGTTTCGTTACAGTACAAACATTCCCCATTTGTTATGGTTAAAAAAGTAGAGCACATGGCCAATGCTTAAAAAATACATCTATATTCAATCAAATTGTCATAAAACTAATTAATAAATTAACTCTCTATTGCATTTTTTTTATCATGATTTATCAATGTAAAATTATTATTAAGGCATTATATATATATATATATATATATATATATATATATATATATATATATATATATATATATATATATATATATATATATATATCAATTTATTGTCTTGGTGTACCGGGTATGCGGTCGGTAATTTAAAAAAAACTCTTTTTTCTTTTCTTTTAATTCTCTCTGTTTTGCTGATTTTTTTAATGATGTCAGAGAGTTGATTTTACCGAAAGATTATGTTTTAATTTCGTTAGATGTCATATCGGTTTTACTATATATATACATATTATTATATATACATATATATTTACTAACATACCAATAGATCTGGTCAGTAATATAATACAGTCATAATGGAATCTCATCCAAAATTATACAACAATTTCCAAAGATAGTTTTTTAACACTTCTGAACTATATTTTTGAGACCACTTATCTTAGCTTGAATGGTAAATTCTATCGACAAATATTTGGAGCATATATGGGTAGTCCACTCAGCTCCATAATAGCAACCATCATTTTGGACCATTTGCTGGATGTCATATCTTATATGTTCTGTTCCTACTTCACAAATTCAAAATACCTTGAACATTTTCAATAACGTTAACAAACATATCCAATTTACTTTAGAGATCGAAAATGATTGTTCGATATAATTTCTGGACACCAAATTAATAAGAACTGAACAAAACAAAATATTGATAGATTGGTATCAAAAGCCAACACACTCTGGAAGATATTTAAATTTTTTTTCAAATCATCCTACTCGTGAAAAGTTTAATACAGTCATTGCAATGAAAAATAGGGTAAGGCATATTAGTGATGATAAATTCATAAACAAAAATTTAAATTTGCTGTTAAACATCTTTCAAAATAATGGATACCCAAAACACATCCTTAATAAATTGATATTTAACTCATTTTTGACGGTCCCACTGATATCGGAGCAGTACAGGCAATACAATATAACACCTTCTGTGACTAGTTTATTTAAACACTTTACTAACATAAAAATTGTTCAATATAATATATTAGAAAACCGACAACTGTTTTCTAAAGGAAAAGACAAGACACCAACTGTAAATAAAACTAATGTTATCTACAAACTACCTTGTTTGGATTGCCAGAGCTGTTGTATTGGCCAAACTTCTCAATGGCTAAAACAAAGGGTCACACAACACAAAAGTGACTGCACAAAACAAAAGAATACATGTGCGGCAATTGATCATCACTTAAAAACTGGCCATCAATTTGACTATTCAAAGGTCAGGGTTCTACAGCAAGAAAATAATTACAAAAAAAGATTGTTTTTGGAAATATGTTATATAAATAGAGATAACTATGCAATAAATTACAAGGCAGACACAGGACAGTTGAGCAATATCTACTGTAATAATAATATATTACTGTAATATTAATACTGTAATATTTTTTCTGTTTACAATTATATTTTAAATCACCCTATATATTTTTAATGTGTAATTTTATTGTGTTTTAGTTGTTTCTTGGTTGTTTTTGTTTGCTGTGTTTTTATATTTAATTAATAGTGACCTAAGTGCTTTAAATCAATACTGTCAGTACTGTTTTGAACATATCATGTACAACAACTGTTTTTAAATACTTTTAACTCTAAATCTGTAAGTGATTCATTCTTTATTCTCACCTGAATTTGTATATAACTTTTAACCATATTTTGGTTGTCTCCTGATGAAGTTGACAAAAAATCAGCGAAAGATAGATAATTAAAAGAAAATCTCCTTATATTAACCTATGTTGAGAGGGTTCAAAGATATCCTAGTTGTCTTTTATCAGGATAGAGAAAAAGGATAATAACAAAAAGAGTACGTTACAAAAAATTGGTATTCGTTTTTTTAATTAAAGCAGAATAAAACAATTATCAAATTTTTCCATTACCTTATCAATCAATCTAAAAAAATACAATAAAATTTACACAAAAAGAATATTTTTAGTCTTCTTGAAGACAAAACCAATTTAAAGCCAATTGGAGTAGTTGTAGTTGCGTCACTCTTTCTACAGGGGATTGTAAAGCACTCTCTCTTTTTTAATATTTAATTTATTCAGGTTTTTCACCCTGGTGGAATATAAACCCGGATTTAATTCCTACCAAGGTTGAGGCCCCTCATCCACTGAGGCTTATTTATTTGTTTTTGACGTCTACACGAGGAACAAAGCTGACATCAATATGATTATACTTTAATTTTATGTTAATATTATGCCTTTCAATAATAAATATTTTGCAGGGAAAGGTTTAATTTCGTATTAATCTCAAGGTTATATTTCTTGGGAGAACACGTTTTAAAATAGTAGGGCTATAAAGGACTAAAAGAGGGCCTATTTTAATATATTTCAAGCTCAATGTAAATTAATTATGCGAACAGTTAAATGATTTTATTTAATTAAATAATAATATTTAATTAAAATAACCCATTCGTGATTCCAAAAATACGAGTATTACAATCTGAAATAATAAAGGGAGGGAAGCGTAAATAGGCAGAGGTTAACTTTTATTTGAAGATTTTAGAAGCTATGCTGATGTTTCCTCCGTTATATAATTTTTTGCTATATTGTTAGATTTAAAGGTTTATTTATATTAAACATTTTTCTTCATTTGAGTATAAGCTGAATATATGCAGCTCTTATTTGTAATTTCACTGCTGAGCGTAATTCTCTAAATTGCCCTTGATATCTGTAACACTGTTACCATCCACCACAATCTCACTTAAGAAAAGCTATAAATACAATTACAAGTAACACAACTTGCAAAAACCAAAAAGGTCAAAGAGCACGAGCTAAATGTCATATTCAATAAACTAATGGTAAGCAAAGAGCTTTGGAAATGGAATAGAAACAAAAAGAAATTAAAAATTACAACGTTCATAAACTAGTTGAAAAAAGTTGTAAAGAAGTAATAGGGTAGCGGATAGGAACTCCTCTGGATAGTCCTATCAGTAAAAATAAATCAATCTCTGCCCTCCGCAGATTTCAGGTATTTCCTGACCCGGGAAACTAGTACCTGCTTAGGCTCCCTTGTCCAGGGTCACGGATGAAGTCCACAATGGCAGCAACGGCGGAGAAGAATTCCTTCGGTACGGTGTGGATGGCGGAAGTAGCAATCCCTTGATTTTAGGGATTATATAGAATCGCTATATGTGATGAAGGGCAGCAGCGATTATCAGTACCAGCTCAAGGCGTAAAGGAAATAGTCCTGGATCGGCTTGAAACTGGGCTATCACAAGTATGACTGAAGCAGTTTAAATGGTTGTGATACTGCGATGGAGAAGGCAACAGAAAACCATTCCATCATTATTAACTAGTTTAATCATAATGGCACTATCATATGATAAGAAAAGGTATACTGATCATGGTCATCGGACACCAAGATCCGACAGGAGAAGAAGCACACAGGGCTTCCCAGGCTGTTATCCAGCGAAATTCCTGTGATAAAGAAAAAGAAATCAGAATGAAATGAGGTATTAGAATAGGCACATGGAATGTGAAAAGTCTCTACGAGCCTGGTAAGACACAAAACACCATACGTGAGATAAAAAGGCTCAATATACCAGTTCTTGGGATAAGTGAAATGCAGTGGCCAGGTACTGGTGAATGTAACATAGACGACCACGACGTATTCTATTCCCGAAAAGAAGGCACTAACCACCGGAATGCCGTCGCATTTATTGTACATAAAAAAAAACTCTTCCTGTATTAAATCTGTAAGTTACATTTCGGACCGAGTCATCGTGATGCAATTAAACTCAAACCCAGTAGGTATAAATCTGGTCCAAGTTTATGCGCTCACAGCCAGCAGTAGTTAAGATAACATAGAGAATTTTTATGATGGTAGAAAGTAGCTAATGAGTTAGTTGAAAAACAAAGACATTACTATAATAATGCGGGACTTCAATGCCAAAGTAGGAAAACGTAGACAAGGAAACATTGTAGGGAATTTTGGACTTGCACAACGTAATGACAGAGGAGACCGTTTTGTAGAATTCTGCGTAGAGAACAATTTCTGTGTGACAAATACATTCTTCAAACTACCCAAGCGTCGTTTATATACTTGAAAGTCACCAGCAGATACCAGCAAAAAATTAAAAATATACCTACATACTAGTTTATAAAAATATTTTACAGAATGTGGCATAAAAATCGACCTTTAACACAGATATCTTTCGAATGTGCAAGATTGGCCAAGGATATCAAGCGGAGGCAGCTTCAAAGTGTCCAAAAAAAAAAAAAGAAAACTCAGTGTCTCAATTTCTAAACCCAGGTATGGATTTATTTTTGTCCAAATTTTATATTGGTCCACTATCTCAAATGCAGTTCAAAACAAAATATTAAATTATATGATCCGTTTTAAATTCGTTCAATCTGTATGTATATATATATATATATATATATATAATATATATATATATATATATATATATATATATATATATATATATATATATCTTCACGTCAACATAGCAAATTTACCTTTTAATGTGTATAATATTATTCGTACTGTCATGTGATACCTCATTTGTCACTATACGTTTATTCCTAACGAATATAGAGTATAGTGCCCTTTTGATAGTCCAAGATCAAAAGACCAGCTATGATGTATAATATACACTTTAAGCTCCTGGTTATCTTATATTATTCGAAATTTTAATGTCATATCTGCAATGGATTGGAAACTGCTGTTATCAGAGTTTTTCATTTAATTTATTTTTATTAACAGCACTTAAAACTATACCGATAGTTGTAAAATAATCTGTTTATTATATATTTTAGATATTTGGTAGTTATTTAGTTGTTGAACTTTATTGGATCAATGTAAGGGATATAAGGAATATTATAAATAATATTTAATTCAGAAAATTATTGTAACGAATATTTTGAATGCTAAATATTTAGGTTCCTATAATGAGATATGTAGAAGTTTGTGGATATAATAAATACCCTTCCTGGAAGTTTGTGGAATTTGATCCCCATGGCTTTTAAACAGTAGTGTCCAGATGACTGATTGAAAGAGTGTTTGGCATAATTTGTTAAATTTATCAAATTCAAATTAATAATTATACAAATTTTTTTGTCACTTGTCAAATAAATGGATCTCCTTTTTTTGTACTATTAATATTTTGATTGCAGGATATTGATTGTATTAGTAGTTTTAGTCGGAGTAATTTATTAAACACAACACCAAATTAACAATTAAAGTGATTAAAAATAAATCGAATAAAATTATAACACTAGCAGAAAAACAACAAGGTTAGAGGTCGGGAAGATCATGCACTGACCCTATATTATAATAGTGGGGCAGCTACAAGAAAAATCATTAAAATACACAAACCAGCATATCTATGTTTCGTAGACCTTAAGGAGGCATTTGACCAGGTCAAATTAAAGGACGTTATCCACTTATTGTACCCAAGAGAGAGACCTCAAGGAATATTTAAAACAATCGAAAATATTTACCAGAATAACACAATAAAAGTTAAAGTAGAAAAAGAACTAACCAACTCTATTGAAGCTGGCAATGGGCTAAGACAGGGATATTTCCCGAGTCTTTTATTGTTCAACCTGATTATGGATGAAATAATAAACAAAGTAAGAATTTAAAAAAATACCAAATTTAAGAAAAACATTTTAAAATATTCTGCTATGCAGACGACGCAATATTACTCTCTCAAAATGAAGATGATTTGCAACGTATGCTGCATCAAATTAAAATATAATCGCCAAAAAATTTAACATGTTAATTTTCAAAAAAAAAAGACAAAATTCATAGTTACAATGGAAAATTTACTACGATGTAAATTGAAGTGGGAAAATCAAATAACAAATCAAGTGGTGCAGTTTAAACATATAGGCATCTCATTATCTAGCTACGGAAAGCTAAAAAATAAATTGGAAGATTCCAAACAGAGCCGCAAGCTGCCTAAATGAAACAATATACCTGGTATTTAGGCGGCACACGCCCTTCCGGTAGGGATCTATGAAGGAGTATCACCGAGCCGCAAGCCCTTATCTCTTGCCGTATTCCCGCCCGGCCGCCCAGCCCGCTTGGCTATCTGACCGACATTTATTTTTTTATTTTAACAAATTGTGTTATATCTAAGATTTGTTTTTAATTGACTATAAATTCAATACCAGGAGTGAGATATAAAGCACAAATAATCATGAGAAATTGGTTTATAAAATTTAAATTTTTTTTAACGTTTCTGTGATAATGTTCGGATAAATTTCCGCGGTCAGGGAAATAAAAATTAAAAGTTCTCGGCAAGGACCGCCGATTTTAAACTCGACGTTTCTGCACCCGTTTTGGAGCCATTATGAAGAGAAATATTGCTCTGTTCGAGTTTAGGGTCTCAATCTGTCTACTCCTCTCCCTCGTGACGTGCCAGTATCTTTTTCTGTAGAAATACTAGAACCATTAAATGGCACTAAGGTCTTAATCTTCCTACTCCTCAGTGTCGAGCTACGGCTGGTCTTAGCCTGTGTAGCTGTTTTATAGTTTCGGTAGGAGCGGGAATGCAATGCGCAGAAATGATCTGTTGGATGACAACGACCGCAAAGGATTAAGATAAATTGAAGTCCAGGAGGTGGACACGAGCACAATCATGTCGATAGAATGGACCCAAGAAGAATGGCAAAAGAAGCAAAAACACATAAACTTAATATAAAAAGACCACTAGGAAGCTCCTGTAAGGGTGGTATAACCGCTAGAAATCAATGTTACAAAAGCTGAGATAATAGAATAAACAAAACCATGGCATGGAAAAAAAATATGTTAAATTAAATATGATCATTTTGGTTTTTGCTATATATTTATGGAAATGTTAAGAAATATTTTTTTGTTAACTAGAGACTTTCTCGTTGTTAGAAAAAAATGTTGAGTTTTCCAAACAAGATGTTTTTTTCGAAAACACTCAACAGACATTGATTCAATTTTTTACCGATAAAACTAAATCCGTTAATTGGGCAAAATTACAAATTTTAGTATTACAACTTTGTTCTTACACGAATTCAACTAAATAATTCAATTTGCAAGATAAATTTTCTATTTCCTATTAATAGACAATTAGAGCTGGTCTATATTTCTGCTTACAGCAATTATAAAATCAATTGAATTCACCAACCAAATCCACTTAAATTGGAAGTAAAGGGTTCATTTTAATAGAGGTAATTAGGAAAATTTATAATGAAATTATTTATTATTTCTAATATCATTAAATAAATAAATAAATCTGTTAAACTATAATCTGTTATACACGAGGTATTCGCAAGTCATCGTCAAGTCTGTCCATCTTCTTTGACATGTTTAAAGCCTACGATACTGTATGAAAAAATAATACCCTAAAAAGATTAAAACCATGGTATTTCTAAAGTAAGGTATCGGTCTCTATATTGCCTTAAAAACGGAAACTTTAGCGTTTTTAGACACGCTGCTGTGTGTATTAGATGATCGTGTAGACCACGAAACATACATATGCCACTTTATTAAGTCTAATGGCATTTTCTGTGATTTTTATGAGTACAACAAGCCGCCAACGTACGATTTCCCGAATCTCGCTTTTTTATTTCATAACTTATCAATTTATTGATTACTAGTATTGATCAACTTATTTTTATTAATTTTTAGGTAAGTGTAAGAGAGTGCATCAGTGAATTTAAACCCCTAAAGTCGTTAGGGTCTTCATTGTCTTCTTTTTTGAACACAGGTATAACTTTAAAGGCCCACTAACGATGGGCCTTAAAATAAACAGGGATAAAACGAGAATCATGATAATTGACAGAGCTAACAACAATCAAAATCATCTGGTTAGGATAAACAATATCGCTGTTGTAGATAAATTTGTGTATCTGGGCTCATTAATAACCAACAAAGGAGGCTGTACTGAAGAAATAAAGCGGCGGTCAGCAATCGCAAAAAGCGCTATGGCAAAATTAACAAAAATTTGGAAAAGCTATGAAATTACTACAGATACAAAAATGAGACTAGTAAGAAGTCTAGTTTTTCCAATTTTTACTTATGCATCGGAATGCTGGACCCTTACTGAGAAAGACAAAAAGAACATAGATGTATTTGAGATGTACTGCTGGAGACAAATGCTGAGAATACCATGGGTGGCCCGAAGAACAAATGAATCCATACTGGTCCAGCTAAACATAAAGAAAAGACTAAGAACACAAATAACAGAACAGATAATAAGCTATTTTGGACATGTGCTTCGAAGAAATGGTCTTGAAAAACTTACCATCCAGGGAAAAGTAGAAGGCAAAAGAAGTAGAGGTAGATCTCCTACACGATACACGGACCATATTGTTGCTACCATTGGCGTTCCATTGTCGGAATGTGCTAGATTGGCAGAAGATAGAAAAACGTGGAGAAACATTGGAAAAATTACCTAACAGCTTCATGATATCACGATACCTGCATCAGGTTAACGACTAAGAAGAAGATAACTATTTTATTTCTCTATGCGCTAATATCTTGCATTCTAATATTATTTTTTGGACAAGTTTTGTCATCCCTAGCTCATGTCTATTTCAACCTCCTGTAGTTCTATTTTATGTAATAATTCAGGCACGTTTTTAATGCCGTAATAACTACCTTTCCCATTAACTGACAGGGTTAACTTTGTTATTTCTTGTTGTTTCTTCTCTTTAAATCTCCATATTTGCTTTTGCACACAGTAAAAGTCACTTTCCATTCTTGTTGTAAACTGTTCCAAATGTTCCTTTTTTGTTCTTATTATCAGCTCTTTTTTTAGTTTTAATTATTTTATTTATTTTATTTTATTTATCTTACATGTTTAATTTGTTTTTTTTTAATTTGACCAATTTATTCACTGAATTATGTGTGTGAGTATTTTTCTTTACATTTGTTACTTTCTGTATTCTTTCTTGATTAAACTACAATCAATCATTTTCTTGTTATTTATTTATAATTAACAATAGTGCTTTAATAAAATCATAATAATAAATCACCACATATTTACCCGTTATTTATAGAATAGTTTTATAACTTTTATCCAATTTATATTGAAAAATTCTTGAGGATTTTATTGATCAATGTTTCTATAACAATGGTAAAAATAGGTACACACTTTAGAAATTTATAATCAAATGAAATATCAGACATAATACGTTCGACTTAAAGTTTTATTTGTTTACGTATATACCTATTTTTAATTTTTTTAATGATTATAAAGATATTAAAGGTTAAAATTAATTTAATTCGATTAACATCGTTGTGTATAAAGTTATTTCTTTCGAGACGTGGATTCTGCGTAAAATCCAAAAGCTAATTTCAAGACTTCAAAATAATATGATCACAATCATGGTACAATAAACTCTCATGTGAATTTTATTGTACCATGGATCACAATAGTGACAAAGTTTTGTCACTGTTTAGTGTTTATATTAAACACTAGCGGACCAACTCGACATCGAGTTTTTTAAATGAAATTTTTATTAAGAGAGAGAAAAATTAAGAGATTAATACAAACAATATAAGCAAGATTATACATAACATTCATCAATAATAATGCAAGTAAAAAGTGTAATAAATATCACGAAATATTTCGTCGAAAACAATGTTTTTTATTACAATGTCTTCTTTTTCTGAAAACTTTTGCTTGGCACCGGGTGTTAAGTAAACTTTTACTTTTTACTTTTTAATAAAAACGAAACCGGAAGTCGTCCTCAAAACCGGAATGTAATTTTTAGTTCATCAAATGTCAACATGGATATCATTTAGCAGTTAATTTTGCATGCTGATCACGAATCCGGTGTCAGATTTGCTCTATCTTGACGTTTTATGCGCGTTTCGGGTCACTTTCGGTGTCGGATCGGAACCGGAAGTACATATTTAGATTCGTCTCGACGAGACCTTTCGATCCATATATACATTGTGGGGTTAATAATACTAATAATATTCCGAAAAAATATTTTAATTATCTAATATGGTTTTTGAGTGAAATGGTGGACAAGAAAAGGGCTTAGCGTTTTAGTATATAAGATATTTGTGTAAAATCTCTCTCTCAGGACTTTATTATCTAATCGGGACTAATCATTATCAGATATATTTTGTTTTAAATATAAGTTTAAGTAAGGTTTTTAAGAAACCCGATTTTATATATTAACGTAAACACTTTGAGACAAATAAAGGGTAACAATGTGCATTGCTATAATGTAAAATTTATTTATTTATTTATACATAATCCTCTTTGTATGTATGTGTTTATTTTTGTCTCGTGAGTAGTGGCAAGAAGGCAGATGTTACGCTAGAAAAATTTACAATTAGGTATAATAACTATAACATCATCAGTATTTACAACTGGATGTATAGATAATACTACTAAGCTACTTCCATGCATTTTACAAGGTAAAATTGAAGGAAAGAGCCCCATGACGACAAAGAATATCCTGGCTTGCTAACCTGAGAGCATGGTATAGAACCTCAACACAGCTATTTCGTATAGCAACCAACAAAGTCATCATAGCCAGAATGATCGCCAACGTTCGGAACGAACTGGCACCCTAAGAAGATATAGAAGTATAGATAAGAAATATACTGATATCCTTAATTTCTTGAGGGCCTGAAGGTGCTGTAAAAGTTTTCAAACAGCGAAACTGGTAGAATTACAATTAGAATTAGAAATATGCTTTAATGTCACTGAACTTTAAAGTTAACCGCAAACGCATAAACGGCTGCAGGAACAATAATCACTAGAGAACACGGTTTTAGTTGTTGCCAAATCAGACTCGCACATATTCACACTAAACACAAAATCACACATCTTATACTCACACAAATACAACAGTGAGAGGGGTTCCTTTTCTGCTACCAAAGCATCCGTATCACCGGGACCCTCGACCCACTGCAGCCCCCGTTACTTTACACAGAGTCTGTGGTCGGCCGGGGAAAATCTAAGTGATTGACGGAGACAAGTAACATCGAAATAATAGCGTCCGTCACTGTGGAAAACACACACACACACACACATTCACACTGAATAAAATGTGACAAGCTGACTCTCGAAAGCCAAGTCGCCTCCACTCACGAGCACACTCGTTCACAAAGTTTTGGGGCCGAGTTAAGCTTGAGACTGCACAGGAACAATGGTCACTAGAGCCCGGCCTTGTCACATCTAGCTTTAAAACACAAAATTCACTATGGAAAGAACATCTAATTCCAGTCAAGCCTCTCACACCTGATTCAATAGCGACTCCATCTCGACAGCCTCGAAATATCTCACAGAAAAAGAAAAAGAAAAACGCTAACACCCCAGTGGGTTCTAGGAGTGTTCGTTTTTGTAACGTATCATATCTCAGCATATTTAACTCAAGCCTGAAGAGGATCAACTAAGCCTAAACGGGCACAAAAACGTTCAATCCTGATCCCTATCTTTGAAAACGAACATTGACTAGCTAGGTCAGCCAAGTCAGTCCCTCATGGACACTGACTAAGCACTCCCTCTGCGAGTGCTTAGTACTTTTGGAGCTCTGCTTTCTACTTGTTTTCCATACTCTGTGGCTGAGAGTTATTATTTAACTACATCTAACTTGTCATGTAAGAAATACTTTGCCTTTTTCAAAGCAACACACCAAAGTTAAACATTTTACAAGTCTATACCCCGTAAATGGATTCTCTATAGGCCCTTATTCCCCGGATACGACAACTTGGTATATACTGCCTCACGATGGCGCCATCTATTGAACATATAGAAACTGAATTTTTGCGTATACACTTTGCATTTATAATAATTCTATTGTGTAAGTCATCTGTCAAATAAACGTCAAAGTGTAAATACGAATTTAATAGTTCTCCGCACTTTAAAGTTTAATTTCAGATAGTTTAACATATAATCTTAAGTTAATTTATACATTTTAAAGTTCTCCGCGAATCTTTGTGATTTAGGAAGTACTAAACAGTTAGATTTGATTACCACAGTTTAATACATATACATAAATACTAGTTTAGTCGTCGAAGGCTCCATTTATGGAGTCTTCTAACGGGGGCGAGCCCCCCGATAAAATACCAAGGGATCAGGATGCGATGGATGATTGCAGTTATGGTTCCCATGGATTTTTATCCCATCAGCTAGAAAACTCGATAAGTAGTCCTAATAATATTATTAATTTAAAAACCGATAAACAAATTACCTCACTAAATTCTAATGAGACAGAAAAAAGCAGACCTGTATATTTATATGAAAAAACTGATTTAGGGCCATTTCATATTTTTATTGAAAACAGTGATAAAAATTTTACAGGCAAATTAAGTGCAGTTAAGATAGGTGAAATATTATTTACCGTACATCCGGAAATTGATAATTATATTAAAAAAATTGATTCAATTGGACGCAACCGTATTAGAATAACATTTAAAAACTATGCTAGTGCAAATACCTTAATTACTTCTAAATTGCTTATTCAAAAAAATCTAATTGCATATATTCCGAAATTTCAATTATTTAAATTAGGTGTAGTTAGGGATATAGAATCAGATATATCGGAAGAATATCTTAAGGATAAAATAAAAGAATTTGATCATCATTGTAAATTCTCGGTGGATTATGTAAAAAGAATAAAGAGAAAAATAGTAACAGATGATAAAGTAGTTTTTAAACCTACAAAATCGGTAATTGTGTCATTTAAATGTCAAAATATACCAAAATATATCGTAATTAACCATGTTTTGCATAATGTAGAAAAATACCAGCAAAAAGTAATTATTTGCTACAACTGTTATAGGTATGGACACATGAGTAAGCAATGTAAAAGCAACCCTAGATGTCTTAAATGTCATGAGTCCCACCCTTCCGATTCTTGTTCTTTATCATCTTTTAATAAAACATGTCTCTCCTGTGAAGGTAAACACTTCACTAACGAATGGGAGTTATGTCCAGAATTTGACCGTCAAAAAAAAAATAAAACATTACATGTCTGAAAACAGCTTGTCTTTCAAAGAAACGCTTAAATTATTTCCTAAAGTAACCTATGCATCAATAACAGCTAATAATTCCTCAATAAATTCACATCAAATCCCAAATATGAACGCTCCTTCCTTTTCATATTCCTCTACTCAATTGTCCACTTCCCCTCACCCCCTAACCAGCACGCCCACCCGACAGTTTCAAACAGATATACAATAATAAAACCTCCAAAATCCAAACGACCCCTCCCTTCATCGCAAGACCCAATAGCAATAGAACATCAAAAAATAATAAAGTTAAACCCCATGTCCAACAGACCTGGTGGCATTTTCAATTCGTCTTCTTATCAATCTACATTTAATGCAGAACAAGGATCCAAAATACATGAATCTCCTAAAGAATTAACAGAGTTAATATCAAATATAGTTATAAGTATTATTTCTAATATGAATCACAAAAATTTTGAAATCCCAGAAAAATCAGTTTTAATAAATTTAATTCAAACAGTTTTAAGTTCTCTCTCATATAATAATGAATAGTTTGGTAATTTGTCAATGGAATTGTAGATCGGCTAACTCTAATAGAGAAAATCTCCTTCACCTACTAGAAGACCAGAAAGTTGATATCGCATTATTATCAGAAACTAGATTTAAACCAGAAAATTATATTAACTTTCACGGATATAATATTGTCAGAGACGACCGCTTTTCAGCAACTGTCGGTGGTGGCTCGGCAATTTTAATAAACTCAAATCTGTATTATGAGGAAGTCACCATGAAAGTCAAATTATTCAACATCAATAAAGTAGCCATTAAAATTAAGTTTAAATCATTCACTGTAACATTTATTTCGATGTATGTTCCCCCAGGAGTAAAATTATCGTTACAACAATGGAACAATTTCATAACATCTATAGAAAGACCATTCATAATAGGATGCGACTTCAATGCTCATCACATTGCCTGGGGCTTAGACAATCATACAGATATAAAAGGCAAAATCTTAATGGACTGTATAGATGATAATAATTTGATATACAAAAACGATGGCTCTCCTACTTTCTTTAGGAACTTTTCGAAATCGGCAATAGATCTGACGATTTGTACTCCTGACTTAAGTCATCTGATTACTTGGAAAACACTTCAAGACCTATTCGGTTCAGACCATGCTCCTATAAAGATGGAATTAGCGGATCAACCAACTCATATATATATAACCCATATTCAGAAAAGTGGAATTTAAAGAAAGCCGACTGGAAATTATATGAACAATTTTCGGAAGATATCTTCTCTCAATCTGAAGATATAAATTCATATGAAAAATTTTTGCACAATATAAATATAACTGCATCCTACAGCATCCCCAAATTTAAAATAAAAAAACCAACTTCCAGAGGAAAATACTGGTGGGATTTAGAATGTGAGGAAGCAGTCAGAAGAAGACGGGAAAGTTTTTGTATATTCAAAGATAATCCAAACCAAGAAAACCTACTCAAGTATAAAAAAGATGATGCTCACGCGAAGAAGATCACTAAACAAGCTAAAAGAAATAGCTGGAGAGATTATGTCAAGTCCTTAAATAGGTCGGTTCCCATTAAAGATGTATGGTCAAAAGTTAATAGACTAAAAAATAGAAAAACTAAGAACAAAGTCCCTATAATATTGTCGGAAGCTTCATGGATAGACGAGTTCCACCAAAATATCACTCCACTGTCTGCAGAATTAGTAATTCCTGATCTACAACTGAATGCGCAATACAATTATCCAGAACAAATTCGCTTCTTAATCAAACCATTTTCTGACACTGAACTTTACTTTTCGTTAAAGAAAAATTCAAATTCAGCACCAGGTGCTGATGAAATCCGTTACTCGATGCTATCAAATCTTTCAAAAATTGGTAAGACTGTGCTTCTGAATATATACAATGAAATTTGGTCACGGCGCATAAAGATTCCTGACGATTGGCACGTTTATACTATTCTTCCGATCTTGAAACCCGGAAAATCGTTAAATAATTGGGATTCTTACCGTCCAATAGGGCTGGCGTCATGTAGGTATACTTAAAACATATGAAAGACTTATTAAAAACCGTCTGGAATTTTGGTTAGAAAAGAACGACCTATTACCAAAAACTCAGTTTGGTTTTAGAAAAGGTAAATCCACACAAGAAAGCCTGAGTCACTTATTGATAGACATTTATAGTTCATTTACTTGTAAGAAAGCAGTTAGTGCTTTGTTTTTAGATATAAAAGGGGCTTATGACAATGTTAATCTTCACATTCTATATGCGAAAATGTTGGAAATAGGAATACCTGAAACTGTAACATGGAATATCATTAATTTGTATATTAATCGATCAGTACACGTTAGATTAAATGGTGATAAATCTAACACACGGTACACATCTTTAGGACTACCACAAGGTAGCATCTTGAGTCCTCTATTATATATTCTGTATACTGCTGATTTAGAAAATAAACTTCCTCGACACATAAAAATCTTACAGTATGCTGATGATGTTGCAATCTATGTAGAAAATAAGTCAATAGATAAATGTAATGAAAACCTTAAATTAGGATTGAATATTATAAAAAAATGGGCGGCGGATAAGAATTTAACAATCTCGGAGAGTAAATCAACCATTGTTACTTTTACCAGAAAACGTTATTCTCCCCCAAACCACCTACAATTTGATAATTATAAGATTAATTATAAAACTTCAATAAAATTCCTTGGCGTGTTCTTAGACTCAAAATTGAATTGGAAAGAACACACGAATTATATATTAAGAAGAACGGAAAACGCAATGAATATCATCAAGACTGTAAATGTCAGTAACTGGGGAGCTGATCCAAACATCTCAATATTACTATACAGAAATTTAATGAGGTCGATCCTAGATTACGGATCTATATTTTATGGCTCAGCATCAAACGCTGTACTCCAAAAAATCGAAAGTATAAAAAATAAGGCACTTAGATTAAGCACTGGTTATCTTCGTAGTACTCCCATATTGGTCATGGAATGTGAGCTTAATGAACCTCCACTTTCATTACGCAGAGAATTCTTAAGTGAAAAATTTATAGTTAAAGTGGCAGTTAACAATAAACTGTTGTTAAATAAAATTGTACAATTAACCACTACATACCTAACTCATCATTACTGGGAAAAAAAGAAGCAGCTTTTAGTTGTGGAAAGTTTTCTCAACGTTTCTTGTTATATTGACGACATATGCAAAATGGAACAACCCTCATCTCGAAAATTAAACTATGAAGATTATTTATCTCCATTTAACTGCCATTTAAGTAATATTCTTGCCACAGATTTTCTTACTAAAATAGATCACCTTCAGTATGTACAAAGTCATTGGGGAAGTTATCAAAAATTATATACAGATGGTTCAAAAATGGACGGCAAAGTTGGATATGCTATATTCTACCCCCAAAAAAGTATAAAGATAAACAACAGATTACCCGACAAAATGACAACTTTTACAGCTGAACTCATAGCAGTCAAAGAAGCCTACAAAATATGTATGAATCAAAAAGAACTAAACTATGTTATATTTACAGACTGCCAAAGCATTGTACATAAACTGAAATATAATTTTCATACTTTTGTAGACAATTATATCATCAGTGACATTATAGCACTGAACAGTGAAGCTTTGAAATCGGGCAAAAATATCATATTGTGCTGGATAAAAGCACATATTGGTATAAAAAACAACGAAATAGTAGATGATCTGGCAAAAAAAGCAACAATGAAAGAATCCACTCTTCAAACCTATCAACTTCCTATGGGAGATTTAATATCTGTAATCAGGTCTCTTAAACGGATCAAATGGCAGGGACACTACAACAATTCGGACAAAGGCAAATTTTATAAAATAATCCAACCCAAAATTTCCGTCAAGACATGGTTTAAACAAGTTTCCAACAGAGGCTTCATCAAAACTATTTGTAGAATAAGAAGCAATCATTGTATGACTCCAGTCTACAAAAGAAAAATGGGACTGGCAAATAATAATGAATGTATATGTGGAGAGCTAGCTGATCTACAACATATGCTCTTAGAATGTCCTTTACATTTTATTGAAATATCAAATTTTTTTACCAAGCTAGTTCAAGTTAATGTTCAATTACCTTCTAATCTAACACATCTTTTAGAGTCAAAAAATCTAGATGTATATAAAATTTTATATAGTCATATTAATTGTTTAAAATTAAAGCTCTGATAAAAAAAATAATAAAGAATAAAAAAAATGAAAAACAAAATAAAAAAAAAAATACTAAGAAGATCTAAACCTCCGAGGTGTCGAATCGGGTTTATGTCTTAGCGTAGTAATAAAAAAAATAAATAAAAAAAAATAAATAAAAGAAAATAAAAAAAAATAAATAGAAAAAAATAAAAAAAAAATAAAAAAATAAATAAAAAAAAATAAAAAATAAAAAAAAATAAGAAAAAACAAAAAACAAAACAGCAAAATCAGAGTAATCTAGTAAATAAGTTTCTAACATTCCATGTTTTAACTGTCAATACAATACAATAGTTCTAAATGTAAATACTAACAATATCTTTTGTAAAGAGAGAACTTAAAACAAATTGACTGGCCAGTTGGTTGTCAAAACCAGTGCCAATAAAACACACACACACACACATTGTGTAAGTGAAATATTTTATTAATAATTCTAAATACTAAGGTTTGCCGTAATTTGTTAGTTGAAATAAATCATATTAAAAAATTTCTAAAGAACTCGTAGACATTTTTAATTCTAAAATGGTTATTCTACAGCCGTACGACCCTATTTCTTTACACAATTTCCCTGATGTGCCTGTGTGTTGACATTATTTGGGCTTGTTACGTCTTCTAAGCGATAAGAGCGCACATCGCTAAACATACCCAGCCGTAAATAACGCAAATTTACGTCGGCAACTGATTGATGATTTTTTGTCGACGAGAAGTTCTTGGAGGTTTTTACATTAATTTAGAAAGAGCACGGCGAAAAAATTGTAAATGAAGGGAAAATTTAATTTAGGAAATAAGGCTTAAGGTAATATTTATTTTTTACTGCGGAAATAGTCACAAGATTAATATAATTGCTATTTAAATGGGAATAAGCCAGAATTACTTTAAAATGCCACAAGAAAATACCTTCAGAACAATACTAAGATTATTATAATAAAGAGTATGTACGGTATTTTGTTACTCCACGAGAGGTTTCTACTCAATAAGAAGATTAGAAAGAAATCATAATTAAGATTATGGTAACATCCAAATAAAACTCAGATCTTATTTTTCTGCTTTTTATATTAGCCTTAAGGCTTGTTTTTACTATTT
Source organism: Diabrotica balteata (assembly GCA_918026665.1). NCBI lineage: Eukaryota > Metazoa > Arthropoda > Insecta > Coleoptera > Chrysomelidae > Diabrotica > Diabrotica balteata. Next base: position 138,506,508 of record OU898279.1, read on the forward strand.
TAAGATTTTAGTCTTTTTTGTGACCATTACTACCATCTATCTCTGCATGTTTCTAGTCTTCTACTGGATAAATACATGTTGGTATTAAATCTCTTAATATACGGGACAGTTTTCTCAATATTCATTCGTGTACCATGCCTTTTCCATTCTCATCTTCTCTATCTTTTTCTTCAGATTTTATTTTTTATTGTTTGTCCAAAAATTTATTTTAAGGCTCTCCTTTGTAACGTTTTAACTATTTTTCTGCTGTTTTATCAAGGTATTTTCTCTCGTTTCTACATTATCATCCCTAGAGCTACAACTATTAGTAGTGTGTTTTACCCTCTCGCACAATTTGTTTCCAGATCTTGTCTTTTTTATTTCATCAGTAACTGCTCTTTATTATTATTATACATAAGCGAGTGCAGAGGAACTAAGTCCCTATTGTTTCCAAAAACAAAGAAATTTCATTAATAACCTCTTACTAGTAAATAACGAAATTACAAATAAAAGAAATAAAATTACAATATTTGGTTTAAAGTCCCTATTGTTTCCAAAAACAAAGAAATTTCATTAATAACCTCTTACTAGTAAATAACGAAATTACAAATAAAAGAAATAAAATTACAATATTTGGTTTAAAAGAAAAACAATGTTTTAACTATAATATAAATTAGTCAAGTCTGTTTTTGAACGAGTTAGTAGAGGGAGCAGAGACATTGTTACGGTTAAGGTTATTCCAGCACTTAAAAACTCTATTTGGTAGAAAGTTCTATCTTGATCTTGTAGAAAAATTTCTTTCTTTAATTTAAAATAATGACCTCTGAGGCGTTCATTTTGATTAATGGTAAATATTTCATCGAGATTTCCAAAATTAAATCCTAGTATTTTAAAAGTTGCAATTAAGTCTCTACGTTGTCGGTGAAGTTCAAAAGAAATTAGGTTAGCCATACTAAGTCTTGCTGCATAAGAAGGTCTTCTCGGTCCCAGAGAAATTCGAGTGGTTTTTCTTTAAACGGTTTCCAACAGATCTCCAAGATCCAACAAAAGTCTTGTCTCGAACCAGATCGGGATACCACGTTGATCCAGCGTATTCAAGTATGGATCTTACGTACAGAGTGTAAAGTTTACAGAATGATTGTTTTGAAACTCTCGCAAACACCTCCGAATAAGATATAGTCTGGAGTTCGCACGTTTACAAATAGAGGTAATATGGTCGGACCAAGGTATGCTGCTGCTTACGATAACACCAAGATCGTTATACGAAAACACAGAATCTAATGGCTGCTCGTTAACAAAGTACCGCACAAGTGAGTTATTTTTACCAATTCGAAGCACTACACATGTTTCCGCCTTTAAGGGTAGTAACCACTAGAAACATCAAGTTAAAATAGAGTCCAAGTCCATTTGGATATTTAGCTGGTTTGTGATTGAATTGGCATATATTTTTGTGTCATCAGCGTAGAACGATAATAACTTGAGATATAATAAAGAACATCGCTGGTGTAAACCGTAAAAAGCAGAGGTCCAAGAACAGAACCCTGAGGCACTCCACTTTCCACTAACCTATCAATGAAGTACGGCGAACTCCGAAATGTTCTAGCTTATGTAGAAGTCTGCGCCTAAGTACACGGTCAAAGGCTTTAGAGAAATCTAGATAAACATCGTCGACCGGCAGCCAACTGTTAAGGGATGACGTCCAGTCGTTAACGCAATATAAGAGATTGGTTAGAGTAGAGAGACCAAAAACAAATCCATGTTGTTGTATTAGAAAAACATGTTCCTGGAGAGAGAATTTAGTCATATCCTCGGAAATAATGGCTTTTATAACTTCACAAAAATGGCAACTACTGGCAACAAGCTAATCGGACAATAATTGTTGGGGTCGAGTTTGTTGCCTTTTTTAAAAATGGGGGTAACGGAAGCTAATTTCCAACTAGGGGGTAAGGAGTTCTGGATGAACGAAGTTTTTGCATAATTAACATTAAGGGTATTGCAAGCCTGTCTGCGCACCTTTTTAACAGTTTTGGTGTTAAACAGTTAAACCAGGTGAAGCGGCTGTGCAAAGTTTAATTAAGTGTTGTTTGACATGATCCATTGTGAATTCAACTTGCTGTAAGGATGCGCCGACACGATTGCAGTTAATAGCAGGTAGATAACCATTATTTGATTCTTTAGTAAAAATCTGTGAAAATGCTAAAGAGAGAGTTTCGGAAGATTCTTTGTCAAAAGAGCATAAAGTCTAATTGAATTTTTGAAGTAGAGGAATGGAAACTTTAGACTTCATAGAGGACCGTATGTATTTGCAGACTTTTTTAATGTTACCACTTTCAATAACATTTTTTTCAAAATTTTGTCAAATTTAGTCAAAAATTCAAAAGATATTTTAAAATCTGCGGTGGCTTTGGAAATCACTAAGAAGCGCGGTGTGTTTAAATTTTCGCCATAGATGTCGTTTGTGATTAAATAATTAATTTGTGATTAATTTGTTTAATTGCTGTTCGATTTATTCAAGGTATAAGGTTGTTTTTATAACTTTTACGGAAAGTTTTATTTGTAGCAATTATATTGTGGACTTTGTCGAGAAATGTCATCCACATTAATGAGGGGTCGTTTAAGTTTGCAAAAAATAAATGCCAGTCGATTTGAGAGAGCTTAATGTCAACTTCAGAAAAGTTGGTATTAGCATATGGTACAATATTAATTTTGCGGGGTAATATTTGATTGAACTGAATGTCAGAATTTTTTCTAGTTTTCACTTATGATAGAAAGATTATAGATATATTTGAGACATACTGCTGGAGACAAATGCTGAAAAAACCATGAGTGATCCAAAGAATAAATAAATCTATAATGAACAAGCTAAATATAAAAAAAGTACTAAGAACACAAATATCAAAACAAATAATAGGCTATTTGGAAAACGTGCTTCAAAGAAATAGTCTTGAAAAATTTACCATCCAGGGAACGTTAAAATGTAAAAAAAATCAAGTTAGATCATCATCATTTTGACTTTACAACCCTGTGTGGGTCCTAACCTCTCCAAGAATTCTCTTCCAGTCGTCCCTATCCATCGCCTTCCTCCGCCAAGCACGTATTTCCATATTTCTCATATCTTGGTCTACGTTATCTAGGAATCTTGTTCTGGGTCTTCCTCTTTTTCTTTGACCAATAGGTCTATCAAGGAGCGTTTTTCTAGCTGGGTCGGTTTGCTCCATCCGCATTACATGGCCTACTTACCTCAGACGTCCTATCTTAATGTGTTTTACGATATCTGGTTCCTGGTATATTCTATAGAGTTCGAAGTTGTATCGTCTTCTCCAATAAAGTCGATATGATCAATGCCTATCTTGCGGATCAAAAATTATATGACGTCATATGTTTTTCGGAGCACTGGCTAAGTGAAGAAAATTTAAAATTAATTAACATCTCCGGATTCTCATTAGCTAATTTCTTTTGTAGGCTAAAAAAGAAACAAGGCGGAGTTGCAATTTATATAAAAGAAAATCTTATGTATTCTTCTCTTAATTTAAATGAATATAATGTAGAGCAAAGTTCTGAGTTTTGTGCAATTTATGTACCTTCAATAAAAACCAATATTTTAACTGTATACAGATCGGGTAAGGGTGACTTTGACTTATTTTTGGTGAATTTTGAAAATGTCATAACATCCTTGCTTAGTAAAGCTGACAAACTAATCATACTTGGAGATTTTAATATAAATTTTAAAATTGAATCTGACCATCTTTTTGATATTCAAAATCTATTAACATCTTTTGGTCTAAAAATAACTATAAACGATTATACTAGAATCACATCCCAGTCCAGAAGTTGCATTGACAACATTATGACAAATTTTTCAGAAAATATATATAGAGTGGGCGTATTTGAACCTTGTTTTTCTGACCATCGAGCTCAATTTTTATTTATTGACTCAGAGCATAAAGTTATTGACACTAATCAAATATTTCAACGGTTTATTACTTCTTCTGGTTTACAGAAGCTTAAACGTGCGCTAGCTATTACAAACATGGACTTTTTCTACGATATTAATAATGATCCTGATTCTTTGACAGTCTTTCTTACCGAAACTTATAACAATTTAATATTACAGTATTTTCCACTAAAAAAAGTACGACAAATTACTGAAAAAGCACCTGTGCAATGGTTTAATAATGAATTAAGGTCTAACAGATCTAATATTTCTCTTATCAAACACATTGCAGAGGCCACTAAGGATCCCGATTTGTTCAAAGTATATAAACAACAAAAAGTTGAATATAATCGGCAATTAAAAATTGCTAAAAAATCAGCTTACTGTAATTTTATTACTAATTCCAATAATAAACCTAGAGACTGCTGGAAAATAGTAAATTTCGAAAGAAACTACACTAAATCCAGTTCGGTACAACCTGATCTACCTCCAGACGAAATGAATCAATTTTTTAGTACAATTGCAGAGAATATAATTACATCTCTTCCCACCATTAACATCGATGTCCTCGTCAATTATAGAAATTATCCTTCTCCGAGCAAGTCATTTTTTTTTCGGTCCGTTCTGGAAGAAGAGGTCTCTCAAATAATAAAGTCGCTTAGTAATTCTAATTGTAGGAACGTTCACGAGATTAATAGCAAAATTTTAAAAGAAACTTACCAAATATTTTAACACCTTTTACTCATCTTATTAATTTAATTCTATCCACCGGAGTATTTCCAGAAGTACTAAAATACTCAAAAGTACTACCAATCTACAAAAAAGGTGATTCCTCAAAAATTGACAATTACAGACCCATAAGCATTGTTTCTACTTTTGGGAAAGTGATTGAAAAGGTTATCAAACAACAATTTTATTCTTATTTTGAGTCAAATAATTACTTTAGCAACTCACAATATGGATTTAGAAGTGCTCGTTCTACTACGAACGCGGTCTTTAATGTTGTGAGCGAGGTGATTGAGGGGCTTGAACGCGGCAATCGCATAGCAATTTCTCTTTGTGACTTATCAAAGGCTTTTGACTGCGTTTCACACGACATTCTGCTCCACAAATTAAATTACTATGAAATCAGAGGTATCCCTCTTAAGCTTATAACTTCTTATCTATGTGGCAGACACCAGGCGGTAGTGTCTAAAGGTCATCTCTCTGATTTTCTATCCGTAAAACATGGAGTCCCACAAGGTTCGGTCTTAGGACCTCTTTTGTTTATTATTTATGTCAACGATCTGCCTAAATTCATATCTCCGTACAAAACCATACAATTCGCAGATGATACGACATACGTTATATCAGGAAAAAATAATGATGATTTAAAAATGTCTCATGAGGAAGTTACTACTAAATCTAGCTCATGGTTTGCTGCAAACAAACTAAAACTTAATTCTGATAAAACGCAAAATATGGTTATATCTGCAAGTAATTTACACAATGATCTAGTTAGCAAAGAGACTGTTAAACTATTGGGAATAACCATAGATAATCGACTCAACTGGTCTGCTCATATCTCACACCTTAAGAAACAGCTATCCAGTTCATTATTTGTTATTCGCCAACTAGCAAGGGTTGTCAACTTTGAAACATTAAAAATGACATATTTTTCTTTATTCCACTCTCACCTAAACTATGGTTTAATTATATGGGGCAATTCAACAAATGCACTTCAAATTTTTAGAATACAAAAGAAAGCTGTCAGGATTTTAGCAGGGGTTAGTTATCTAGAACACTGTCGACCTTTCTTTATCAAATTCAAAATTATGCCGCTACCTACTCTGTTGATATTCCAAGTTTTAACTCAAATTCACAGAAAACGTGCCCATTTAATAAAGCAGTCTGATGTCCATGTTCACAATACGCGAAACTGTCACTACCTACGAACAAATCGCTATAGATTAAGTCTTTCAGAAAAAATAGTCTTAATTATAACTATTACAATATTTTACCAAAAAGTATAAAAGAGCTAAGCTGTAATAGTTTCGATAAAGTTATAAAAAAATATCTTTTAAAACATTGTTTTTACTGCTCAGAAGAATATATGACTCATTGCAGAACATCCACTGAACTGCTTACCGTAACTTTGCCATAAATATTTTTCTGTTTAATATGTTTTCATGTTTGTATTATTTATCTGTTTAATATGTTTTCATGTTTGTATTATTTAATGTTTTATCATTTAATACTATGTATGTTTTTTTTTTTTGACTTGCTACAAACAATATTTGTATATGTCATGTAGTTAAATAAATACTCTACTCTACTCTACTCTACTCCAGACACCATTTTCATTTACCGCTCCATAGATTCGCCTCAGTATTTTTCTTTAGAAACATCCTAACATGTTTTCATTGCTTTTTGTTAAAGTTCAGGTTTCTGAACCATATGTTAGGACTGGGCGTATTATTGTTTTGTAGAGTTTTACTTTTGTATTTCTTGATATAGCTGTAGATTTAAAAATGAGATTAAGCCCAAAATAGCATCTATTAGCCGTGCAAATTCTGCGCTTTATCTCTGCGGTAATGTCATTTTCAGTATTGACGAGCGTTCCCGATATACAAATTCGTTAACTGCTTCGATGACGTCGTTTTCTATAACAAGTGGCCGTCGTATTTGTGGTTGCGGACCTACTTTCATGTATTTCGTTTTATTATTGTTTATTATTAAACCCATTTTTGTAGCCGCTTCCTTTAGTGTTACATATGCCTCTCGTGCTGCGTTTTCCGTTCTCCTAACAATATTGATATCATCAGCATATGCTAGGATTTGCACAGATTTGTTATATATTGAACCGGTAGTTGTGATTTGTGACGTACATATTACTTTTTCCAGAGCTAGATTGAATAGTATACAGGAGAGTGGGTCTCCCTGACGTAGCCCGTTATTTGTATTAAAAGGTTCAGATAGTTCCCCCTGGATTCGTACTCTACATTCAACTTTTTCAAGGGTTAGTTTGGTTAAACTTACCAACTGATTTGGTACTCCCAGGTCTATCATTGCTCTAAACAATTCTCTTCTATTTACAGAGTCGTAGGCTGCCTTGTAGTCTATAAATATGTGGTGCGTGTCTACACCATATTCCAGTGTTTTCTCTAGCATTTGTCTCAGTGTTGAAATCTGATGAATTGTTGATTTACCACCTCTGAAAAAAACCTGGTATTGTCCTATTATTTGCTCTGCATACGGTGTCATACGATGGCATAGTATATTGGAGAATATTTTATACGCTGCATTTAGAAGCGTAATTCCTCGATAGTTAAAGCATTCAAAGATTCTCCGTCAAAAATCTCCCTTTTTGTGTATGGTGCAAAGTATTCCAATATTCCAATCACAGGGAGGGACTTCTGTATCCATACTTCTTTTATAAGCTGTTGTGCTATTGTGATATCGTGGCCACCTTCTTTATATAATTCCGCTGGAAGATTATCTATTCCGGGTAATTTGTTTCTGGCTAGTTTATTGACAGCTTCTTTAACTTCCAGGATCGTTGGTGGGTTCTCCTCCCTCTCGTCTGCTCCGCTTACCTCACAGCTTTCGCCTTCCGGGTTTTCTTCTTCCTCTATATTAAGTATTTGGTTAAAATATTCCGTCCATCGATTTGGGACGACAGTTCTTGTTGTTAATAGATCCCCATTCAAGCTTCTACATTGATTTGTGTTTGCCTTGAATTCTTTTCTGGTGATGTTAACTTTCTTATAGAATGTTCTGAATTCTTTCTCTCTGTTGAGGTTTTCTATATATTGAAGTTCCTGTTTTAAGTGGTTTCGTTTCTTCATTCTGTGTATTTTCTTTTCTTCTCTTTGTCTGGTAATTCTCTACACTTGTTCCAGTCCGGCGGGTAAGTATTTTTGCATAAGCTTCATTTTTTAAGTGTAGGTTCAACTCCTCGTGTAGGAGATCAAGTTAAATCTCCTACACGAAGAACAAAAAGATGTTGTTAAATAACTGAATTTTATTATGATTTTTACATGGATTTTAAATCTGTGTTAAGGAAATCACAGCCCTAAAGACCATACAGAAGCGCTACTGTATCTTTGAGTTTAAAAGAAATCAATATTGCGCGAACGATACGTAATAATTAAAGAAAAATTATGAACTACCTGGTTTCTTGACGATAAAGAAAGTGCATTTAGATCAAAAGAGGACAATAATTAATTAAAACATCAAAAGGAATTTCTAATTTTATATTAGCAATACAGCAATTATAAATTTTACTCAGAAAATAAAAACTTCTTTTAACTCCAAGCACTCAAAGAATAATGTAAGTGGGTAGTATAGTTAAAATTTTAAATTTTAAAACATTTAGGAATTCTGTCTTCCGATAGGAGAAGCCTTATCCATTGCTACAGTTATTCTAAATTCTGTCTTCACATATAACCTATTGATTAGAGTTGCTGGGTTTTTAGCGACTCTTTGTTGACGGCGATAACGGTATTCTACAGAATATCTTTTTAACTTCATGATATTCTCTTTACAATAAACACATTACAATATAAAAGGGTATTTTTACAAATACAACACAAAAACATCTAAAAACAACCAAAAACTACAACTTTATGGCAAAGGAACCTCAAAGTGAAGAAGTAGAATAGAAGAATTCTTCTTCTCTTTTGTTGACAATCTTGCTGTCTTTTGTCAGTATTTCGATATTATATGTAAGAAGGATATGATTTTATTTACACCTTATGTAATAACATGGAACAACCAGTTAGAACAAAACTCTAAAAAAATACAATCAGCTGAGAAACGAAATCTGTACTCAAGTGCAGGTAGGTCATCTGTGTACGTTATAATATGCTGCTTTCATATTCCAGTCTGTTACGTCTTGACAAGTCTCGTTAAAGCAAAAATGAGTAAATACAACTTAAGTTTTCCACATCTTTCTTACAGTTCTTAGAAGAGCTACAGTTATGGATGTAACACATTTCTATAAAATTTCTATTAAATTAGTTGTCAACCTTTTTTAGTACTTCCACCTTGTCATAGTTGGCAATATTCTTAATATGTTGGCTAGAAGCTGTATTGTGGGCTTCCTCATAACATTACTTTTGCGCAAAGCTATTCTTTTTGATAGTTTCTGGCTAGAACCACATGGAATAGATTTCACTACATTTAAGTTATCCAGTGTTTAACCTCTTTCTGTCAGGTGAGTGAAGTATGTAACTCCAATCTTTTGTACACTGAATTTGCTATCACTATGTTAAATTGTCTGAAAAGATTTGTGATCTTTGGTGATAAAACCCTGATGTAAAGCAATCTATAGAAAACTTCTGCTGATTCTCCTTCTGATGCTTGTGTTTGGTGTGTTACTACCGTTAGCATTTCTTGGAAGAGCAATTTGTTCAGAAGTATCTTGGAATGGTGATTTTTTCTAAGAATCTCGTAAAGTAACTTGATGTTCTTATTGTAAATTAATTACTGTTTAACTGGGATTCTTCTTCTTTCAGTGCTTATTCGTTCCGAATATTGGCAATCATTCTGGCTATAATTATTTTATTAACTGCTGCTTTAAATAAATTCGTTGTTGTTGTGGAGAACCATTTCCTCAGGTTCTTCAACCATGATATTCTCCTTCTCCCAATTCCTCGCTTTCCGAATACTTTACCCTGTAGGAATACCTTCAGTAATCTGCATTTAGTGCTGTTTCTCATTATATGTCCGAGATATTCCAACTTTCTCCTTTTAATGGTATACATCACCTCTCTTTCTTTGCCCACTCTTCGCAATACGGTCTCGTTGGTTATCTTGTCTGTCCATGATATCCTTAGAATTCGCCTGTATAGCCACATCTCGAAGGCTTCAAGTTTTTTCTCCATTGCTTCAGTTAGTGTCCAGGATTCAACTCCGTAATGCAATATTGAGAAGATATAACATCGTAGGAGCCTTATTTTTATCTCCAGATTAAGATTGTGGCTTTTAAAGAGTTTGGCCATGTTATTGAATGCACTCCTAGCCTTCTCTATTCCACATTTTATTTCCTGTGAGTGATCCCATTGTTCATTTACTGTTGTTCCAAGATAGTTATACTGTTTTACTCGGTCCACTGGTGTATTATTGATAAGTAGTTGAGCGTCTCTAACTTTATTTTTGCTGATGATCATAAATTTAGTTTTTGTTATATTTACTTGAAGTCCAAATCTTTCACTTACTTCATTTACTTTGTTTATTGGTTGACTGGGATTAAGCCACAATTAAAGATAAAAATACGTTTCTTGACGTTTCAATTTCCACTTCGGAAATCGTTCTCAAAATACAAACAGTAAATTAAACAAATTTTGTTTTTTGTTACATAGTGAAAAATTCTTCTAATGATTTAATTTTATCTGACTCACTTATATTGATAATTCAGACATACATTATGCATTTTAAAGTAGACGACTTTAAAATGATATTGCCAATATTGTTGAGTTGCGCTCCTGGGACGACTTTACTTATAAGATAGTTCATTCGATTACATGAAATCAACTTTATTGTAAACAAATCAACACATTGTAAGTATTTGTTCGTGAATTTAGTTTACCTTCAACAAAAATCAAAATTCTGATTTTATATGTTACGTTATTTAAAAAACATAAATGATGTATCCTCTATATGTTACTGACTTACTAATACTGGTATTTTCTTATTAATAACTTCCTCTTTCAATATTGGTAACCAGATCCAACTACATTCTGCCGAGGAATTTGCGACACAATTGGTCTCATTTAGCATAAGTAGAGCTGCTTCTTTGATTTTTCTTTTTTTACCATCCGTTTGTTTTAGGACTACATTTGAATGATTCCATTGAACCCTATGGTCATTATCCCATGCGTGTTTACATATTTGAGACCTATCAAATTCTCTATTTTTAATATAAGATTGATGTTCACTTATTCTAACATTTAATGGCCTTGATGATTCACCTAAATAAAACTGATCGCATTCACAAGGTATTTTATAAATGCAATTCGTTGTCTTTTCTTGTTCATTGTTAGGTTTGGTTTTGGACAAAATTGATCTCAACGTGTTTGTTATTTTGAATGTTGTTGAAATGTTGAATTTATTTCCAATCATTTTAAGTTTTTCTGATAATCCTTTTATGTACGGTATTGTTATTTTCCTCATATTATTCCTTGTGTATGCTGTAGGATCTCGTTCTAAGTTGTTCTGTTCTATTCGATCGATTGTTGAAAATTCCTTAGTTATAAACGATAAAAGATAATCATTTTTTAATAAAACAGATGTTAACAAATGTTTCTCCTCCAATTAATTTACAATGCCACAAGAAAATAGCTTCAGAACAATATTAGTTCTTATTGTAGTTAGAAGGGTGACACATTCGTTTTATTCTGTTTTTTCGACCTTTCATGATGTTAATTATGTGTTCATCTGTATGATAAGATGAAAAGGCACATATCTACCTGAGAATGTTTCCTTTCTATATCAGTCCAACATTATTTTATTATATTCATATCTGGTTACATTAGTGTCTAGGAATGGCATCATATTATTTTCCTCTGTTTCGACAGTAAATTGTAGGTGAGTGTTGTAGGAGTTAAATATATATATATATATATATATATATATATATATATATATATATATATATATATATATATATATATAAGGATCACTCAGACGAGTGGTGGGTTCAAATATCGGTCTACTAGGTGTAGAAATAAAAGACAAAGTTGATACTACTTCATCTATTTTGAAGACGTTTCGCTATCGAATTCTGATAGCATCATCAGTTCATCTAAAAATTTTACATTATGAGTACCACACATTCATGAAGAAGATGTTAAATAGTTACCTTTAAAATGATATGAATTTGTCAATGGTATTAAAAAGATAGTACAAAAACTCAAATAAATGGACATCATATGGTGATATTGTATAATGTATAAACAATTAAATAACTAACAACATTTAGAGACTTAGTAAAAATTAGCAAAGCAACAGAACACGCTTTGCTAATTACTGCAAAAAACCTTGTGACACAATATTTTTACATAGAAAGATCACTTGACATTGCGAACTTCGTACTGCCATCGAATTAAATAATGTGTAAAGTTCAATAACTTAAAATTACTAAGAAGCAAAACAACAAATTACTAACAACAGTTTAATCAATTCATTGTATTGCATTCATTTTGTTTTGAATGATCTACGGTTTAAACCCTTCTTCTTCTTATGGTGCCTATCTGTTACGGATGTTGGACACTAACTATTCTGACTTTGTTGACTGCTGCCATGAAAAGTCCGATAGTAGTTAAGTTAAACCATTTTCGTAGGTTATGCATCCAAGATATTCTTCTTCGTCCTGGACCTCTTTTCCCATGCCCTTTACCTTGAAGTATAGTCCGAAGTAGGTCATATCGTTGTTCATTGCGCAATATATGGCCCAGGTATTCTAGTTTGCGACGTTTTATGGTTACGACTTCTTCGCGGTCTTTACCCATCCTATGTAGTACTTCTTCGTTGGTAATTCTCTTTATCCAGGAAATCCTCAATATGCGTCTATAGCACCACATCTCAAATGCTTCGAGTCTCTTCAGTGATACTTCAGTTAAGGACCATGACTCCACACCATATAAAAGAACGAAAAATACATTTTAGTAAACAAACTTTTATTTTCAATTTTATATCGTGGCTGTTAAAGATTTTCTTCATTCTGATGAAAGCTGATCTTGCTTTCTCGATCCTTATCTTAATTTCCGTCGATTGGTCCCACTGTTCATTTAAGTTTGCACCCAGATAACAAAAGTTGGTGATTTGTATTATAGGTTATTGGTTAAGTAGTAATTGACCAGGTGGTATAATATTTTTGCTTATAACCATGTATTTCGTTTTTTTTATGTTAAAATCAAGCCCAAACCTGCTACTTACCTCTGCCACCCTGGAGACAAGTGTCTGCAGACCTTCGAGACTGTCTGAAATATCTGAGTATCATCAGTGCACCTTATGTTGTTTAATCGTTCTCCGTTTATAAGTATTTCCTCGTCTATGTCCGTTAGCGCTAGGTTCATTAAACCCTGATGGCACCAAAAAGGCTAACGTAGTAGTTTATAATCTGGACATGCTACTTATTTATATATTACTATGTGACTGTATTAACGGTCCTGGCATTTTATCAATGCTTTACTTGCGATATTGTTCAAAAAGAATCTTGTATTGGTGGCACTGTTTGGAAAACACTCAGTTTGGAAACGACGAAGAGCTCAAAGATAAAGTAATATTCTGGCACAGACGTGTGGCAGTAAAAAATTATGATATTAGCATCGAAAAACTAATTTTCAGATACAATAAATGCTTTGACAACAAAGGCAACCAGATTGAAAAATAGCCTAAAGCACCGTGATTTTGTAAATAAAATTTGGTGTTAATATCTTTTGTTGTTAATTTGTTATATAAAATAATGTTATACCACTTTCTGAACGGTTTAAGTAATTAGGTCAATATTAAAATTCCCACGCCAACTCTCTATTTACATATTATTCTCAAATATAAAAATGATTGAGACGTTTAAACTCTGACATTTGATGGAAATCAATTTTCGTAAAAAATTAAATAAACAATAATTGAAGCGTGGTAAATATGTTTCACCTCAATACAAATATTAAATATAAACTCTTGGATAAATTTAACCCATCACTTTTTACTTTTATTCATTTATCATTGTTGCAAACACACGAAATTCTTTGATGATGTCTTCAATGTTATCGTAATGTTGAGTTTACAAAGTTTTTATTATTTTTATTAAAATAGTGTTTACTTTCATTTGGGTGTATTGATTTATGTATTATACATGAATATAAAACTTGTGAATGCAATTTACAAGGTCGTAAAATATCTTTAGATACAGGGAGAACCGACTTCATATACAGCTCGGTTCCGAATTAAGTAGACTCGATAAGAAGTACATAAAAATTAATAAATAAATACATATATATATATATATATATATATATATATATATATATATATATATATATACTGGTAGGGTATATAAGTATATATATATATACTTATCGACCGAAACGTAAGTAACAATTTATTGCAGTGTTGTATCGGGTATGCGGTCTGTTATTTAACTCTTTTTTTTATTTCTCTATATGTCGTTGATTTTTTGTCAGCTTCATCAGGAGACAACTAAAATATGGTTAAAATTTGTTTAAATATAAGGTGAGAATCAACAATGAATTACTTACAGATTTAGAGTTAAAAATATTCTTGTACATAATGTTGTTCAAAACAGTGCTAACAATATTGGTTAAAAGCACCCATGTCATTAGTAATTAAATATAAAAAGAAAACAAAAACAATAAAATTACACATTAAAAATATACAGGGTGGTTCAAAATATAATTGTTAACTATTAAAAATCTACAAACTGCCTTGTTTGGATTGCCAGAGCTGTGATGTTCGCCAAACTTCTTAATTGCTCACACAAAAGGTCACACAGCACAAAAAAATAAGACATATGCAGTAGTTGACCACTACTTAAAAACTGGGCATCAATTTAACTACTGAAATGTCAGGGTTCTACAGCAAGAGTTTAATTATAAAAAATATTGTTTTTAAAACTGTGTCATATTAATAGAGAAAAATATGCAGTAAATTACAAGGAGACACAAGACAGTTGAGCAATATCTACCTTATATTTATACAAATTTTAATCATTAACATATATATATATATATATATATATATATATATATATATATATATATATATATTTCGTCCTTTTTAAGTTTGTTCTGTTTGTCGCTAAGTATCATTAATTGTTAGAGATTTAATAATTTTATATACTGGACTGTACAATCATTTGCCATATAATAGTGAGTCAATTGAACTTTATCAAAGAAATTTAATAATTACAAGTTTTACATCTAATTTCATTCATTGTCATACAACTGTCACCTTAACAAAATCTCAATAAATAACTCACATATCACCTTTTTCTACTTCATTGGATAAAATCTATCTCCTCAAGAAACTTTCCCGTTTATTGTCAAACAATTACAATAGAAAAAACTGAAGTTCTCCATTCAGCAATACAGGATAGTTTGAACTATGTTCTTCCAACCTTTAATTAATAGATTACCGGCATGTAAGTCTTGTTTATTTACTATTTATACAATTTAATAGACTATTTTTATACCAATTTCTGGGCCTTACTTACTTTGTCTGCTTAAACAGTTTATTCATTTTTTGAAAAACCACAGACATGTAATATTACCACATGTAACCCACCCTAATATGGGTTTTATTATTTCAGCATTTAAGTAACTTTATATCGACAGACCTAAAGATGATTTGCATATTGTAGAAAGCGAAATGGGTCGTCTAAATAGTTAAATTGAACTGATCGTGAGTCAGTCTTATTTATTATTTCTTTTACCTATTTAAAACTCCCTAAATTAACATCCATTTATACAGCCGAGTTAACCGCTATTCGAATGCAATAAATTTTGTGGTAGAAA
Source organism: Diabrotica balteata (assembly GCA_918026665.1). Lineage (NCBI taxonomy): Eukaryota > Metazoa > Arthropoda > Insecta > Coleoptera > Chrysomelidae > Diabrotica > Diabrotica balteata. Next base: position 138,521,937 of record OU898279.1, read on the forward strand.
ATAGTATCAGAAACTCTGTCATTATTACGGGTTCCCTAAGTTCTGTAATTGCCCTAAATAACTTATATCCTAGTCAGTCAAGTCTACCACTTATTAAATCAGCATTAAGACAACTGTAAACTATGGACATAGATGTCAACTTTGTATGGATTCCTTCCCATATCGGAATTGCTGGTAACGAAGAAGTAGATTTCTTGGAAAAAAATAGCAATCTCGAGTCCGGAAGCTGTAGAAATCAGAAGCATTCGACATCTAGATATAAAACCTATAATTTAGAACTTAATAACCAATGATTGGCAGACCAAGTGGAATCAGTCAACATCCAAACTACGAGAAGTAAAACATTGTATATTACCTTGGAAATCAACCACAAATAAGCATATACATCGAACCATCCTATCTCGTCTGACAATAGGCCACACCGTTATCACCAGCCACTCTGCTGGAAAGTGAATTAAAACCACAGTGCTACGTATGTGATATTGTGCTCAGTGTTCTCCATATTTTACTGGAGTGTACTTTATACTGCATGGAGAGACTTCAATATAAATTACAAGATACCTTACCGGCAATATTAAGTGACGGAACTGATATGAAACATTTGACATTATACTTATATTTTATATATGTACCAAATAAATTGTAAAACTTTAAATTTACAACGCCAATGACCCTATGAGGTTGAGGCGTAAATAAACAAAAAATACACTCTTCAGTTCTAAGGTAAAAAAAGGAATGGTAAATAACAAATAGGTCTCCTAGATTGTTTTTGACGATTTTTATAGTTTTAAAAACTAAAGCTTTATTAATTTTTAATCTGTGACACATTTTATACCATATATACCAACAGAGTAAAATAATTTGTAACCCACTGTTTTGTAAACACAAAAGTTGTCAGAATGTTTTGGTTTATAAATTTCTTACATATTACAGGTCTGCCCTTAAGTTTTCAATAAAGGGTACGTAAAACATTAGTTACCTGAATCAATAATTAATCAGTGAACATCACATAGCAGCAGAAACTTTGGAAGTCATTAGAGCAGAAGATGCTTGGGAGAGGTGCTTTATAAATATCAGAGAAATAGGGAAATCTAAGAGTCAGCTAAAATATTTAAAATAAATAGGGTAGAAAATTTAGAATTTTAAAATCTACATAAACGTTTTGGTTTATATATGGCTACATTGAACTGCTAAATGTATTGAGGAAAAAATAAACCGGTTTATTTATAAATTTTTATTAATAACTTTTTGTAGACCGCTTTAGAAATAATATTTACTATTATTGGCAAAATTAACAATAAAAGAAAAGAAAAACTTCTTTTAATCACAATATCTTATATTATTAGGGCCCGCGTAGCGCAAGCGGTAGTGTGCTTGCCTCGCATGCCGGTGGTCGTGAGTTCGAATCCTACCGCCGGCAAGAACAACTAGGCATTTTTAAAAATGTCTATAGGCCCCAGGTCGACTCAGCCTGAATAAAAGTGAGTACCTTGGGTAAAACCAGGGGTAATAATAGGCGGTTGAAGCGTAGCACTGGCCATGTTACCTTCCTTGTATACCGTAGGCCCTAGATATAGCAGACTACCCTGCTATACTCCCAAAGCCGCGTGCGGTATAAAACGGGAGACTATTATTATTATCTTATATTATTTTTAGAAGTTATTGTAACAAAAATATCAAATACCATCTTCACTGGCCTAATCTATGCAATCAAATTCAGTTCCAACCTAATGGAAATCTATTATAGTAACACAGATATATGAAAATAGAAATAAACTTCTTTTGACTAATAACGACCTGTAATAGTTAAACCACCAAAATCAGTTCAAATAAACGAAAAATTAATAGCCAATAAATTATTATTCTTCTGGTTAGAGCACAGTATTGTTCCAGTATCTTAAAGAGGATTTTTTCCCAATCTTTCTGTAACTACCAACCTCCTTCTTTGAGAACATTATACAACCAATTCTTTGAAGCAACTTTTTTTGAACAATTGAAGAGTTTGCTGTAGCTGTTTGCATGCAGCACCATATTTGGTAATTGTTTGTTAATTGAAAAAAAAAACCTCTTTTTTAATAAAAGTTTTTATTTTAACCCGAAAGGCATAATATCAATCGATGACAAACAGATTTAATCAATATTTGAGACTATTTTTAAGTAGATAATTATCTACTTGAAAAATCTTATGAAAAAGTTTTTGAAGAAAAGAAAAACAAATTCCCAACAAAAACTGTTTTATTCGGTTAAAACAATCAAACGACTATTGTTTGCCTACTACACAAATACGAAAAAATTTGTAAAAAGAAACATGGTAATGTCAAAAATAGCATTCAAAAAAAACTTTAAGCACACAGGAAAACAGATCCTTCATTCATCTATCTGGTCGTCATCATTTGTTCTAGATGATTCGGTTTTCTGGTTTTCTGCAATGGCTGCATCACTTGTGAGACATGTGTAAAAAGCCATTTGGTCTATAAGAACGAATTGTGTTGCCAACTGCATTACATCTGCATATTTGGCTTTTTTGACATATAATTGCAATAGACAAAAATATCAGAAGAAACTGAGAGTCAAGGTTTCTCAAGATTTGGAATAAGTGAAAACTCGGAAGGCCAGTAGATATACTTTATAACTTTTTTAACATGTCTTTCATAGTGACCACTAAAGTTCAGGATCATATTTTGTTTTACCAGAATACAAATAAACTGTTTGGATGCTTGTTTAACAAAATCAGTATATTTTTTGGCGCTAAAAACGTAGTCCTTCCTTAAAAACTTCTTAATACCTCCAAAGCAGCGATCACAGGAAAGAAAGCTATGTTTTGACTTAGGAAAGCGGTGCTCTATCTTGTCAATAGACCTAGTTCTCACCAACACATACAGAAACTGAATCATTATTCAGCTTTTGTTTTGCGCAGCAGCGTTTCAGAGAAAAGGTATAAAACTTAACATTTTTACTGAGTATTTTTTTTATAGTGATACAAAAATGACACTACCTCGTTTGGTGACTTTCGAGCCATAGTTTTATCATACCTATAAAAGTTTGCTTGATTTGTCGTACCAGAATGGACGCAGAAGTTTTATGTCCACAATTGGCGTTTGTAGAAATCTTCCCCAGCAGGAATGTTTGGAAGTGGAAGATATTTTTTGAAAGTCAAAGGTCAGAACCTTCACTTCGTCTCTATGCTTGCACAATGTGGTTTTCTCCTTCAGCTTCTTGAAAAACAAATCCGCTTTAATTTTATGCAACTTCTTTTCCGCTGCTAAAACTTTTCGTTCATTTTCATCGAGAGTCACATCTTTGAGTTTGCTATCTAAGACATCACATTTTTTGCACGTATCTGATCGAGGTGAGCCAAACCTGTAGTCCATATTTTCTTTGAAGTATCGCTAGTAGAAGTTATAGGAAACTTTCAGTTTATATTTAGGATTGTTTTCTGGTTCGTAAAGTTACAATTGGGTTGATGCATCTTCTTTATATTTAGTTCTGGAGATAAATATAATCGACGGGATTTGTTTCTAATATAATATAGAAATAGAAAGCACTGGATTGATTTGGGGAAGGTCTTTGTCCAAAGTTGGATTACATAAGGCTGAAGAAGAAGAAGAAAAATGCCATTCTCGCTTTGGAAAGCTCTGGATGTGCATGTTTATATTTTTGACGGTTTCGCTAGATTTTCGGTTGAGTCGATTTGTATGCCTTCCTTTGTTACTAGGTGGCGCTGCAATATCTCTGTCACGAACAATGAGATCTACACGTTTGCTTGATATGCCGTGGATTGAACCAAAAGCATGTCGTCAAACTCGTTTGGATAGCATACCCAGATTTATTAAGTATTTGTGGGAACAAGTGTGGTCTTGCCTTTCATTAATCTTTTTTCGAGTTCTTTAAGTAGTAGTTGTTTGAATCAACCCTCTGCTAAATAGGTATTTTAAAAGTCTTTGTCACCTATTTTATTAAACTTTTGTAAGATACCTTTTCTTGTTTCTTGTTTTTAAACCTAACTTTTCTTAATCGAAATAAAAACAAGAATGACAAGTGACCACTAGTTGCAACTGGGATAAGCAAGTCTGCCGAAACTGCCGCTTGGAGTCACTGCTTAATACCAACTTGGAAATTACAAATTACTAAGAGATATCGACTGAATATTGATTTATATATTTTATTTAAAAGTGATAAAAGGATTATTGAAGTGAGGGACTCGTTACAAAAGTATTTTTAAATTATGTGACGTAAAAGTGTTGTTCAACTTGTAGCATTTGCAATTTCATTGATTTTTTGGTATATATTGAAATCCCGTCGTTGAAATCCCCTTATATATGAATTAAAATAACCAAGAATAATTTCAGTGTATTTCAGTTTGCTATCATAAAAGTGAAAATACTCAAAAGGGTTTTTAATCATTTTATTTGCATTGCTGGATGTTGATGTAAACAATTTTAGAGTTGTTTATTTATTTCGCAGCTGCGTATTTTCTTATCGATAATTCTTGGATTTAAGCCGCCCGATGTACTGCGTTTTCAAATTAATAATTTACGTCTTAATTTTCGTTATGTTGTGTTTATTTCAAGTTATGTGAACGAATTTTAAAGAAAATTTTATCACTTTCGTTGGAGCCGCGGTAAGAAGCGGTGGTCTTCAACGTTATGTCCAAATTTTTCGTCTAATTTAAAACGCTTTTTTGTTTTTCGTCTTACGTTATCGAAGATCAGTAGTTTTGCAGTTAATTGTGCAGTACGTGGTACATTACGTACAGTTGGTCCAGTTTTGTAAAAATGTGCAGCTGATTTGTTTATTCCTTACCTATGTTTGTCCCCGGCTGATCAACGTTACACATCATTGAAGCAGTTTTTTTTTGTTCGTGTTCGGAGCTTTCCCATCCAGTCCTACCTACAGAAATTTAAATAGATCCTCTTCCCGACCCCAGGCATTATGCAGAGTGAAAAATAAAGTGAAATTTAAGGTAACTTTTGTGTATAAATTTTAAAGTCAAGATAGACATTTTTTTTACTTTTTACAATAATTGCTTTCAATAAAATTTAAAGATTGTAATAATTAAAAAATTGTGAATTTTAAGGTTTGACTTTAGCTGTCATTTTAATTTCTCTGTTTTAAATTTAATGTTAACGTATGACAGCTTTATTTCGATATTTATTTGTTTTGTTTTTTTTTTAAATAAGGTTAACCTCTATTGCAGTAACAACAATTTTGAAACATTTTGTAGCAATTCCCCATTGTAAACAAATAGGACACATGTAAGTTTTTCTCTGTATTTTTGTAATTTGTGACTATTCATATAGTGTTTTATATTGTCTATTTTGTGTAACCGTTTTTGGTAAGACACAATACATGTTAAATTTTGTTTTCTTAACATTTTGTTTATTCTGTTTTAACTTACCCTTTTTGAGTTTACATTCAAAAAAGACATGTTTTTTATATTTAATAATTATTTCGATAGTTACAGCTAGCTGTTGTAATAGTTATAATAAGACACCTCGAAGTGGCGTCCTTTTTAAATTACTAGAGGTGTTCCCTGTTTCGTTTTGTTTTTATTTGTCCCAAGAGATTCATGATTCCATTTTTCTGTAGTTGCCCCAATTCAACCACTTCGCTATTTACTTATCCACGATCCCAGCTCTCCTAACAAACCCTGAGTGCTGTTCGCATATGTTTCGATTATTTTGCTTGCCCTATCTCCACCCCAATAGTTTCTGCCCCCACCGTTTAGCTCCCATAGTAATACCCCATGTGCTAGGCAAAATATTTTCGTTACAAACTAAGCCTTAAATATCTTACAAATAATTGGCAAAATCCTGTCAATTATGTAGATGGTCTTATATCCGACAAGTGGCAATAGGATTTTATTATAGAACAGCATTTAAAACATATTAATAAATTTACCTAACGATGATTCCTTATCGGAAGACTCTGATAGTAATTCAATTATGGCACCAGTTCCATGTATGATCCGTAAATTTTGTACAAAAAATGAAAGCACATATACAATAAAAACAAACAAACGTAAATTTTTTAACGGTGTCGAATGGCGCATTAATTTCTTGAAAGTTGCATATAAATGTCTCGTAAGTGCATCTCCTCATACCCGTATAAAAGAGGTCACACTTAATCCTAAGTTTTAATGCCCCCGGGATTTGCTTACTCAGGTCTTCTAAAAGTAATCCGGTTTTTTGTTTCTCTAAGGGCCTAGACGAAAGTGTAAAAGATGAAAAGAAAATAATTTGGTTGTCGTTAAAATTTTATCTTCGCCAACCTTCACACTAACGGAGAAGTAAAAAAGATCGTTCAGACTTTATTTATCACCAGTTTTAATGGGGCCGTGAATGCTATGGTAAAGGGTTAAAAGACTAATTACTTTTTACACGGCATTTTACAGATCATTAAGAAGATATTTTCTGATACTTTGCAACTTTTTAATAATTTACACGATCAAAACCTATTTAACTTAACGAGTTTATAAAAGTCTTAATTGAAAGAAAAACATTCTTTAAAACGAAGTTAAATTTCTGACATTAACATCTTTATACAAATACAAATTTAACCGTTATACAGGAAGTTTACAAATAATCTTACTTAATCTTAATCTTTACAAAAAACTTATATCCAAAAGTACTTCTTAGTGAAATATATATATATATATATATATATATATATATATATATATATATATATATATATATATATATATATATATATATACCCGGTATTAAGGTGGCACACACCCTACCGGTAGGGATCTATGGAGAAGTATCACCGAGACGCAAGCCCTTATCTCTTGCCGTACTGCTCCACCATAGGCCGATCAGATACCAGCATATTCTAGACTAAGCCGCAGATTCATTTAGAATTTTAAACTGCTGCGTTATCCTTTTTGTTTTTCTGTACACCGAGCTGGGGATTTGAACTGACATCTCTCGCATTAAAGCCAAGGAGAAGCCAGCCGCCCAGCCCGCTTGGCTATCCGATCGACACTTCTTAGTAAAATATACTACTTAAAATATGACATCTAAAACAAACATAACTATTTGGTTGTTACATGTAATGGACGATCTGTTGGATATTGTTTACCAGTTTTAACATTCCCTTTATTAAAAAGTATGTTGATGACTTTATTATGTCCTGTCCAATAGGTGTAGAGACTAAGCTCTTATACATTTTAAATAGCTATGAGCCCCACATTCAATTTACTCTTCAAAGAAAAAAAAAATCAAAACCAATCTGTTTGCTTTACACAATGTTTAATAGAGAAATGAATAACATCATTACAATTGATTAATAGATAAAAAAGTGTAACTCTGGTAGATACTTTAACTACACTTCTTACCACAAGTTAATTATGAAAGTTAAGTTAATCTAGTGAAACAAGTGACCACAAGAGTTTGTGAACTCACTGACCCTGCTTTTAGAAAGAAGAATCTCAACATTCTTTTACAATTTGTCCTAGATAATTCTTACCCTGAATCCATACTTAGGAAAATCATCTTTAACACAATCCTCTGTTATACTTAACACATAAGAGAACCTTCCCTAAAATACAGGTGCTATGAAAGTTAGCTCTGATTTCCATTCACTCACTAACAATATTGCTAAAATCTCTTATGTGTCACTTCCATTTATTAAGGATGTCCCTTGCAAATTGACAAGAATTTTTGCTCAGTACTAATTAAATGTAAAAATTCCTTATAAAAACACTCTTGTTGTGTGATCTTTGTACAAGTCATTGAAAGACAAGGTACCAAACTCAGATAAAAGTGATGTTATAATATTATTTTATATATTATTATATTATTATTTTATATAAACAAACCTAGTCGTTTGGCCTCTGAAAGTTTGTATGTAGGTCACACCTCCCAAAAAGTTTTCAGCCGTTTAACTCATCACAATAATGACATTAGGTTACACCCTGATATATGTTCCCTAGTTACGCAGGCTAACACAACAGACACTTACACATAACACAAAGAAACCATTATTGGTAAGATAGATACTCATTATTGTTAAATTTAGATAACTATATATAATTTAGCTCTCCAGGCCTAGAAGTCCCATGGCTTGGTTTAATATTCTTTTCCATTCTTTTCTGTTTGTTGCTTTATTTTTCCAGTTTGGTATTTAAAGTTGTTCTATGTCTTTTTCAACATCCTTCTTCCACCTGGTTTTCGGTCTGCCTTTTTTTCTTTTCCCTCCTATTCCTTCCATTAGCATTCTTTTTGGCAGTCTCGTGTTTCCCATCCTTTGGATGTGTCCCAACCATCTCAGTCTTTGTGACTTTATGATCCCAACGATATTTGGTTCTCCATACATCTCCTCTAATTCCATATTTGGTCTTTCTATCCATATACCATTCCGTATTTTACCTCCAAATATTTTCCTGAGGACTTTTCTTTCCCAGACTTGCAGCAGGACTCGCTCGGATTTGTTCATTGTCCATGTTTCACTGGCATATAATACAATAGGACTTATTACTGTCTTAAATATTCTTATGTTAGCCCTTCTAGATATGTTTTTGCTTCTTAATAAATTGTTTAGTGCAAAAATACAACGGTTACCGGCCATAATTTCTACTTCTTCGAATTTATGTGTTTATTCATCTGTTATTACTGTCAGATATTGTTCTTGTTGGTAATCTCTTTCTGTTCATTCCATATATTTGGTCTTTTCTTCATTTATGTACATTCCTTTCTTTCTCGCTTTCATTTCTAATCGTTTTGTTATTTCTTTTAATCCTTCCGTACTTCTGGCTATCAGTACAATGTCGTCAGCGAATGCTAAGCGTTGGTGTTTTCTTTGATATATAAGTCCTGACCTGTTGATTCCAGCTTCTCTGATGGTAACTTCGAGGACGATACTGAACAACAGCGATGACAGTGGGTCTCCTTGTCGCACCCCCTCACTGACCTCAAACTTATCTGTTTCTTCGCCATTTATTTTAACCCTATTCTCTGTTCTTCGTAGTGTCACTTTTACCATTCTTATCAGTTTTTCACTAATTCTCATTTCACGTAGTGATTTCTATATTTCTTTGCGTTTTATCCTATCGAACGCTTGTTTAAAGTCGATGAATAGGGCCATTGTAGGTTTCCCATATTCGTAGCTTTCTGCTTGTATTTCGCTCAGTAGGAAAATTTGATCCACTGTGCTGCGCCCTCTTCTGAATCCACATTGATATTCCTCTATGTCATTATCTATATTTTGACATAGCTTATCTTTTATATATATTGCAAGTATTTTATATGCAACATTTAGTAGGGCTATTCCCCTGTAATTGTGACATAAACTTTTGTCGCCTTTTTTGTGAAAAGGTGTCGCTTCGGTTCATTCCTTCGGTAATTTTTTTGTTCCCATATGTCTTTTAGCAACTTTTCCAAATGCTTAGTTAGTACTGGTCCTCCATATTTAAATATTTCAGCTGTTACTTTATCTCTTCCTGGGCTCTTATTATTCTTTAGTTTCTTTATTATTTCTTTTATTTCTTTTTCGTTAGGCGGTCTTTCCTCTATTCGTTCTTGATCGACATTTTCCTTCACTTCTTCTTCCTCTTCATATTCTGTTGTTGGAATTTCATTTAAAAGTTCTTCAAAGTATTCTTTCCATCTGCTCAATATTTCTTCGTCACTTACTAAATTTCTTCTACTTTTGTTTTTGTAGTGTACAGGTTATCCTTGATTTAGATAACTACAAACCTATAAATAAAGACACTACATCGTCAATAATATAATTCTTATTATTTATGTGATATATATATCTCTTCTACTTCGTAAACCAAGTCTTTTTCCCTCTTCTTTTTTAGAAAATGTGTTAACATGACATGTGTTATCATATTAAGATCCAACGTTCTGTCGTTTTAAGTTAATAATTGTGAATTCACTTCTTAGTGTGCCTGTTCATTCCGAACGTTGGCAATCATTCTGGCTATGATGACTTTGTTGCAGTACTTCTTCATTGGTGACTTTGTCTGTCCATGGTATCTTCAGGATCCTTCTGTATGACCATAGCTCAAAAGCCTGAAGTTTTGATAGATAAGCACTGAGTACATGAAAATGCACTTTTTGACTTTCCGGTGCGACATTTTATCTCTAGGGTATTGTCCCACGACTCGTTGATTATAGTTCCCAAGTAGTTGTATTGTGAGATACTTTCAATTCTCATTTGGTTCACATACAGATTTGCTCCAGTTATGTTTTCCTTGCTGATGATCATTAGCATCATTAGCTTGGTTTTGCTGGTGTTTATATCCAGTCCATATTTTCTACTTGTTTACGTTATTTTGTTGATTAAAATTTGCAGCACTTCTGTGGTATTGGAAAACATTATTGTATCATATGTATACCGCAGTATAATGAGTTTGACATAGTTTATTGAGATGCTTTCATAAATATCTTTTAGCGCCTCTTCAAAAATGTGCTGCAAATACAGATTGAATATCAGTGGTGAAGTTATACACTCCTGTCTCACTTTCCTTAAGATTTTGACCTGATCTATACATTTTCCGTCAGCAGAATCTGACCAGTTAGTTTCTGCTTACAAGGAAAGCATTAACATCTCCAGAAGATTCCAACCCCTAGTATTGGCGAAACGTCGAGAACTAATCTCAGAAGACAACGGCCTTATAGCCCGAACAAAAAGTTTAACAAAATATGTTCTATTAAATAACTTCTTTTATTTTGTAATATTGTATATTTCGTCTTTTTTATAAAGATTTAAATAAAAACCGTACTGGTTAAAATGCTGCGTGATATTGGTAGTTTGATAATGATATATAATACGACTATGAATAATGGAAGTATTCCTGATAATATCTCTCTGGCGTGTGGTCGTGAAATTTTCGGCTGATTTTTATATTTAACATAACCTGGAAATTAATTATCACAAATTACCTCGTTTATTTCGTATGTGTACGTTGTTACCGTACCAAAACCAAACTTTTCCCAAGTGAGCTGTTTCCATACAGATTATCCACATGTTTCCAATAGCTACATTTTTGTATCTATTTGATTTATAATAGTGAAAACAAATAACGATGAAATGAATTTATGTCAGTAGCTCTATTTAGCAATTAATTTTTAATCACTTGTTGCTAAAAAATAATTTTGTTTAACTATAGCTACTATTTTTACTCTTCTAGATAATGATTTAAAAAGTGAAAATAACAGCAATTCACAGACAGATGTGAAAAACTTAAAACTGCCAATCCAACTTCAATATTTGTCAGTGAAATTAATAATGTCACCTTTAACAGAATGCTGGACGAAATCAACAAAGATAGCTACGAAATAAAGGTTCTTAGCTTAGAGCAAGTCAAAGTTTAACCAGAAGCATCGGAAAATTATAGAATAATAACTGAAGCCCTAACAGACAAGAAAAAAGAACAAATCTTTCAAACAGTACTGAATAATGTCCACCAGTAAGTTAACGTAAATGACATAAAAGGAGCAATAAAAAAAATTGACACTTTGTAGAGAACGTTTGGAATACCAAACACTGCAGAAGTAAAAATCCACATGTTTTATATTGATCTTAAACCAACACCAAATAACAAAACCATATATGATCTAAAGATTCTACTCCCCCAAAAGATAAAATTTGAACTACGGCGACAGAGAAGAGACATACCACAATGCACTTGGCGTTAAAGATACTGATATACAAAGAATTGTTGCAAGTACAGGCCACGCTATGTTAAGTGTACCGGAGAACACACAGCAGAGAAATATTCAAGAAAAGAAAGGTTAACTAATGTGAAATGCATACTACGCAAAGGCAATCATCCAGCCAACTACAAGATCTGTTTAATATACAAAGAATTTCAGCAAAAACAGCATCATATGTTAAGGTAATATCTAACAAAAGAATGGAACTCGCTAGCACAAGTGCGCAGCAACTTCATAACCAGCCATTAAACCAAATCAAAGGCGATATGTTCGAACTGAAACAAATGATTAAAGGACTCATTAAGCAAATGAGTACGATGTTCAACCTTTTGACTACAATGATCACTACACTGTCCAAATGACCAAATTTCTTAAAGTGGCACTTTGACATCCCACGGGCTTACCGAACATGCCTAAGAGGTTAAGGCCTTCATAATCATCAATTACATAAACATACTGCTGATATCTTAAACCCACTTTATCAAACGTAGTTATTTTCAATGTCCTAATAATGTGTGGATAAAACTAGTATTGCCTTGTTCGAAAAATAGGATACCAAAACGCAGCATTTCTGCTTTTCAATCTATTTCATATTGAAAGGAATTTCTTTGGTATATCCCGTTCACTTTTTCTCATCGTTCCTACGTAAGTCAGTTTTTTTTTTGTAAAAAGCCTTTTTGCCAAAGAAATTTTAGTATACCAGTTACCGCTTTTGATATTTCGGTTAGATCCAGATACTGGTTTAACCAAACGCAACACAACTTCTCCCGAGTTGCCTACTTGGTAAGGACCTTCTATCTGCCTGCCTACATAGGCTTTCAAATTTAACGCGTAGGAAAACACTTTAACTGCTTACTCGGTATGTACTGCTTAAAGCTGCATCTAAATGCTAGAAAATGCTCATCGACTGTAAGGTACTTGAAAATTCAGCTTAAAAATTTTTCAAAAGTAATTACAGCCCATCTTTTATTGGCGCCAATTTGTCAACGGTTTTTCGCTTATCTCTTTTAATAACGCTGTCAAACCGTAAGTATCGTATCACAAAGCAAAATTAAGATTCACTCATAGATAAGTAGCAAGATCTTAGACCGTTTTTCTTTGAATTATTTCATGAACTGTGTAAGTTTTTCCTGGATGATCGCAACAAACCTATGAGAAACAATAAACTGATAAATGCCACCACATAAATCAAAGGCAGTTCAATCTAGCATACTTGGATTTCAAATGCACAAAACCACAGTTGATTTTAGATTATAATAGAACAAAAGGAGGAGTTGATACTCTAGATAAATTATATTCATCATACAGTGTTTCATGAATTACTAAAAGATGACCGTGTGTTATATTCTATAATTTAATGAATATTGGAGGCATAAATGCTTTTGTTCTACATTCCGCTGCAAATTCTGGAAAATCATTCAAAAGGAGACATTTTCTTAAAAACCTTGGAATCAACTTGATGAAAGAACACCTTCATACACGATCACAAATTAAAACACTTCCACGTGATATAACCGAGTTCCTGTACAGGATGTTTCCGAGGAAACCAGTACCCCATCAAGAAGACGAAAATCCTGCTAAACGTGATAGATGCTGCAATTGTTACAGTGAAAAAATCAAGTCGTATACCTCTATGAAATGTACAAAATGTAGTACATTCACTTGTAAAACACATTCTAAATCTAATATTGTATCAAATAAATTAAAAGTTTTTTTCTGTGCAATTTATTAAAATTAGTTAAATTAATAAAGCGTTCTTATTTTTTGACAAAATAAATAACGATACAGTTAATCAATAATTAAAAGTGTCGAAAACAATAAGAAGCTACATGGCAACAATTTGCTGCGGCGCGCCTGGTAATGTAATTATTTAGCGCGCGCCTGGCCGAAGGTTAAACTGCACCAAACTATAGCTATCTAAGTAAATAATTCCAATAATAATGAACTACAAATAATAATTGCAAAGAACTACTAAAGCTATATATAGAATAATATATAGTTTTAAAATGAAATGTTATCTCAGATTTAAGAATATACAGAAAATAGTTTCGATATTTACGACCAACACGACAAATAATATTTCAACTTCTGTAACTTTTCCAATAAAACTTGCCTTTGTAAAGTTTACCTCTAAGAATATAAAACCCAGCTTTAAACTAGATAAATGTTTGTTTGGAAGGCATTCTTTTGGACTACAAAGGCTTTGTTAATAATTCTATAGTAATTTCACTTATTCTCCAAGTTCAGAATAAATTTCGTATAACAGAGAAATTCTTAACAACTACAAACAGATTTTATGAAAATAAAAAGCTGAAGATAAACCAGCAGACATCTTCGTTATTAATTTAATAAACGTTTCTATTAAAAGAAGTGATTTATGCATGTTGAGGTTGCAGTGATGTTTGTTATTTTATGGAATTTTCTGTTGGATTAATTACACACGTGAATAAACCATTTTGTACTTAATAATTTAAATTTGCTTATTTTTGCTGATTTAAAAAATGATTTCTCCTATAACCTATTCGGAACTAAAATAACCACTCAAATCCTGTATAAACACAGCTGTTGGCTCTATTGACCTTTCCTACATATTCTTCAAAAATTGTCACCTTTATGTCTATATAAAATTATAGATATGTAATAAAATATTGTGTCTCGAAATATATAATAAAATATGTCTTTACCGCAAATTCCCGATTTAATTTCGAACGTCAATAGTATTACCGATTAAAAAAAAAAAAGATTTACCTGATTCTGCCACTAATTCTTATAGGCCTACATATTTTAACTTTACCGTTTGTAAAATGCTAATTAATAAACGGTATATATGTCATTTCTACAAACACAAAATTATTTCGAAAGAACAATTTTTTTTCGTCTTTTATGAGGATGGTGGTCCAAATGTACGAAACGTATCTCGGTCCTAGAAGGTGGATAGAACCACCTTGCAGCCTTGGTTATGCAGGACTTTTCCAGCGTGGCCATGATGATATCCGAGGCCGCACCTACCTGCTAAAAAAACACCCTTCTTAGCAATGAATAACAGGGCTGAATCGCCTGATTGGCACGCAACATTGGTACAGCTTTCACATTCACGCACAATTTTCACGCATTCTAGCACTCTTACTACGACTAAATTCTTGTCTTCCTCTGTTCCTCCCTGTTCATATTTAATCTAACCCCCAAATCGCTGAGTTCAAAGCAGCATATTCATGTGTTTCAAAAGCCACGACGGCTCCATACTGCCAATGCGTTTCCGGAGCCTTTCGTGTCTTTAGGACACTCAACGCCTCGTTGAGTTCGTCTACGGTAAAAGGTACCGCTCGCTTAGTTTAGGTATCCCACTGCACTAGATGCCAATGGCCTGGTGGAAACAGCTCTCGTGTAACCTCAATCTTCCTGTCCAGTTTAATCTCATATAGACGGTACAGCTTGAACTAGTTAATAAGTATTTTGATCCCCTGACCCCAAATGTCCCCATTCAACTTGTCACACAGTTTTCTCCAATGCCTCTTCTTCTCGGCTCGGATCTTCCTGTTTAGTTTCTTCTTTCGCGTTGTATACTATATCTATTCTACTAGGTTCCGTTACTTCTTCTTTACTTCTTGCTCTCGTAGCCTGTCTTCAGATGGCAATGCATTTCTTCCTCATATTGGCGATCTCTTCGCACCACCAATAAGGCATTTTTTATCTACCCCGTTTGTGCAATTTCTCGTAGTCTGTTTTATTATTGATTTCAGTCCTCCTACCGTTGGCGGTTGCCATCTTCTCCTCTCTATCTTTAGACTACTCATCAAATGCTAACCAGTCCGTTCGATCTCCACCTTTGCTTCCTTTTGGTTAGCTGATGACTCCAATTTCTGTGTGGCATAGGTGATATCGATATATAAATGCGAATTTTCCCTTACGAACGTTATTTCCCAATCAATATTTAAGACAACTAAGTACAGAGTTGCTATCCATTTCATAAGCAATTATCAATAAGCGTCCGTTCTGAGAGAACCCCACTCCGCCGCTTTTGTGGGGAAGTCCCCCAGTACTACACACTCTCTTCCCAATACTCTTATCATCTAGACTAGTTTCATAATTCTCCGCTATGCAATTCGGTGAAATGTAGCAGCATACCACATTTACTCCATTCACACGTATCGTCACAAATCCCTCATGCGTATCAATACCATACTCTCAGTCTTAGTATAGAAGTATAAACGAACCATTCCCTACTGCGCACTAACGTGGGGATTGGCTACGCCGCTATCTGACCTGAAGGACAATCTGAAAGAAAAATGTGGCATTCGACGGTAATCGACGGAAATCTGGCTATCTGAAAGAACAATTTGGCTTTCGACGACACAGATCTACTTGCGCCAATCTTGACCATCACCAGAGTAACATCGCTATGTTAATAAATGAAAAGTATTAAGTAATGGCTGTAGTCATTGACTAGAATGGGGCATTCGACACGATTAGCCGACAAGCTACAGCAACATAATATCACCAGAAATAAATTTAATTTCATCAAAATTTTTTGTCTCAAAGACCTTCAAAATTCCGTAAAAGTTGGGATAAGCCTATTTTACAATATTTAATATTTTAACACTATTCTTTCCAGGTTTAAGTGATTTTCGCTTAATGCACGATTTTTTTTATAACGTCTTTTTCGATTTCGTCCATCCCATGAAAAAATTTGAATTAAACTTTATACATTCGCCTATTATTAAGAGCCTTTAAGTGGGAAGAAATACTCGTTTGAATTAGTTAAATCTAGTAGCATCACGTACTACGTCCTATTTAGATTTTGAATGAATCGGCCAACCATTATTGAAAATACTCTCGTATACTAACCAATAATTAAAAGCAAATAATAATTATGTTTAGATCGTATTTGGAATATCTACTAGATATATGAGCTTAATATTATATCAATGATTAGCAACTCAAATGTAAACACACCAAACTTTTTAAAATCAATTTATAAAAGCATATTATAAATATGCATAAATATATCGATGCAACAATACAATTTGTGAATGTAAACGCAATTAAAATTACTAAAGTTGGGATTTTGTGCAGTTTTATGTAAATTACATATTTTGCATAAAATCAAACTTTGTAAATAATTCGTTGTTGTAGATAAAAAGAATATTTTTTACTTTTTTAACATAAAGCTCATATATTATCAAAACTTGTTATTACAATGTTCATTTTATTTTAATATTTCAGTGTCAATATAACATATAGTACCTATAAATGCTACCTAATATTCTTGGTATTATTGTAACAGGTAACCGACCATAATCCCGTAATAAAAGTGTGTTTCAAAAGTTGATTGCGCGGGGTATAAATAGAGTTTTTACTTTTTGTAGGTACCGGAACTGGTGGGGGAGTTTGCCGAACTCAGAATAGATGTTAAATAGTAGCGGGGACAAAATTCAGCCCTGCCTTACTCCTCTTCATATTTGAAGCTCTTTAGAAGTGTCCCGGCCAATTCTGATGTCTACTGATCTACCTGCTGAAGAATGGATATCATTTCAGTATATTTTACTCGATCAAAGGCCTTCTTAAAGTAAATAAAACACATATAAACTGGATGTCCGACATCTCTTCATCTCTGTACCATAATCTGAATACTAAATAGTGCTTCTTTTATTCTAAGGTTATTCCGGAATTCAAACTATGTGTTACCAAGTTGTTGTTCTATTTTTTGGTACATCTTAGAGTGCAAAATTAGTAGAAATATCTTTAAACATGACTTATCAAGCTGATACATCTTTTTGCATTTGCTTTTTTAGGTATCGTCACAAAAATCGACAGCCGCCAATCCGTTGGTATATAGCCAGTTTCATAAATTTTGTTAAACAGATGAAAGAGACATCCTGGTAAAATCAAGGTAAAATATCTCTAAAGAGCATACAAAAAAGTAAAAAACGAAACAACTTAAATAAGGAACGTAAATATATGGAAAACCTCAACTTAGAGAAATCATTCAGAGCATTATGTAAAAAAAGTTAACATCAACAGAAAAGAATTCAATGCAACCACAAGATAATGTAGAAGTCAGAATAGCCATCTATTAACAACAACAACTAGATGAGTGGAATACTTTAAACAGGCACTAAATATATTATTCTTTAAAAATATTGCTAATGTTGCAGCTAGTAGTAATTAATTCATTTCTTTTATTTAAAATATTTCTTTATTTGTTTTCTTATTATTATTCCTTTGCTATCTTTTTAATAGTATTTCTCAGTCCTACGGAACAATTTTTACATTTTTTTTTTCATAGTGGATATAATTCTTTTTTGTTTTAACAAAATTGTCCTATCGACCAAAATTAAGATGCGTTTTAAAGGCAAAAAGTGCAGATTTTGTATGCAGCTTTTGTGATTTATCGAGAATAAAGTCAGTTTTTATAAAGGTGTTAAATAAATTAACGTTGCGCGATTTTTGCCATTTTTTACGATTGCCGTGAGATTAATAAAATAAATCACTTTCATTGATCAGTTGTAGTAAAATTTTTATTTTTAGTGATCAATTTTTAAAACTTACGACATAACATTTTAATTTTAAGTTTTGGTAACAAATATGAGGAATTTGAAATATGAATAAAAACGCAGAATTTAATGTTTTACATTACAAACAATGACACGTCACGGAAAATGCATTTAAGAAGACGGTTTTGGATGTAGTTTATTAAAGAAGTTTTGTTCTTTTAAAAAAGATACTACTGTACTTAAAAAAAAGTTTCAAATATTTTAGATCGTTTGTTGTGTGAAATGTTAAATCCAGCGTTTTTAAGTATATTTTCATTGCCTCACATTTGTTGCCAAAACTTTTATGTTATAGGGTTTAAAGATTTGTCTCTAGTTATCGAAATTTCATAGTAACAATAAAAGGGACATATTGTATTGATCTCGTGAGAATCATAAAAAATGGCAAAAATCGCGCCACGATTACTTATTTTACACCTGTATAAAATCTAAGTTTATATTCGGCAAAATATAAAAACTACGTACGAAAGCCTAACTTTTTCCCTTTAAAACGCAGTTTAATTTTTGTTGATAGGTCACTTAAATCAGAAAATATCGAATTTTTACCGTCGAATTGATACAAATTTTATTAAGCATTGATTTCGCATATCTGCAGATTGAACGAATTTAAAACGGATCATACAATTTAATATATGTCTGTTAGAACTGCATTTGAAATAGTGGACCAATATAAAACTTGGACAAAAATAAATCCATACCTGGGTATAGACATTGTATAAAATATCGTTCAACTATCTGTCTCGCAACAATGTTTGCGTAACAATGTTGCTAATCGCCGTGTAATAATCCGATTTGCAGATTTTTTTGAGAGTTACATCTTCTTGGCATTTTTAAATAAATCGGATATTTGCCTATATTTTTTATTGTATTTACCAATTTCCTACAACAGACTAATAACAAAAATAAACTTAATGGTTTGTAGTTATTTCAATTCTTTTCTGTAAATATTTTATGGTTAACAACTTATTTGAGAAACATCTAGAGGAATTATTTGAGCAACACCGCTCAAAATATCCATTTATGGGAAGCGATAAGTGGTTTGACAGCATAATAAAATCTTAGATTTATGTGTAGCTTTCAATTTTCATACGTGATGGGCGGGGCAACCTATTTGGGTAAAGTTTTGAATTGTTCTTGAATGATTTCAGCAGTCCGCTGAATTATTGGATTTTGATAATATAATTATTTGACAACCTTTTGTTGGCCAACCACCCAGAATGGAATTGAGCCGAAATACATAATGTTTCGTATGTTTCGAATTTATTTCGTTCAATCTGTATATGCAATTTTAAACATTGACATGCAAAATCTACGGTCGCACTAAGCATAGTTTCTAGGAGTAGGTGCATTCTACACAAAAAATGCTTATAAACATTTTTGTTTAAAATTATCTCAGCTACATTTTTTATTCAAAATATTTTTTCTATGTACAAATTCTTGCTAAATCGATTTCTTTATTTATACACGTAACATGCTTAAATATTTAAAAGAGTCTGGTGATATGTTTTTAATATTAATATTCCTCAACATTACATGGTGTTTAGAGGAAAAACTTTTAGTGTTATTCAAATAATTAACCAAACCAAAACAAAAGTCATTTTTATTAATTGATGATGATTTATATATAATAGGTATTGGTGTGTTTTTTATTTTGGCCAATCATAATTATCTCTTGTATGCCTTACATACAAAAACTCCTACAATTATACAGGTATACATTCACCCTAGTATGCAGATCATGGATAATTTCGACCCTGAATGGAGAAATTTATATGCTGTACAAAAAGACAGCAAAATTACAAAAACACTAGACAAAAAGAAAGGGCATTGCTAAATGTTTTTATTTAAATAGGACTGCACTCTTTACCAGACAAAGATTTATATTAGTCAAGTGATCCTTTTTATAATAATCCTGTTATTTCCAAAGCTTTTACAATAACCAGGTTAAAAACTTAATAGTAAAAAGTAGCTGCAGAAACAGGATTGCCGAACTTTGACATACTGTACGAGATAGGACCATTTATAGATACCCTAGATGGAATTTTATAATATGTAAATATGAATACCTATTCACAAGAAAGGGGATCCACTAATATGTGACAAATATCAAGGCATTACCCTTCTAAATACGGCTTACAAAGTACTGGCTTATATACTTTATGATCGTTTATTAGTATATACTGATGAAAAAATAGGCGCATACCAATGTGGATTCCGAGAAGAAAGGTCAACAATTGATGAGATTTTTCTTCTCAGACAAACCTTAGAAAGACATATGAATATGGAATTGATACTCATCACCTCTTCATAGATTTTAAAAGTGCTTATGACAGTGTAGACAGAAGCGCACTTTATAATGTCATGGCAGAACTAGATATTGTAGTTCTCATCACTTTTTTGTATTACCTTTTCAAATTCTTTTTTATTTCAACAAAAACACGTTTTATTTACCTCTTTAGGATACCAAAAGTATATAAGCAATTAAATTAATTCTGCTTATTTCTTATGTGTTATTAAGGATTAAATTATTTCGCAAATATACTGCCATTTTTATTTGTATGTCCTTCATTATATAAGATAATAAAATTTTCTTTTATCATGTCTTCTAAATTCAACTTCAACTGATTTGAATTTTTTTTGAGTTCCTGATATTTTTACGAAAAATTGAAAATTTGCCTCCATTTGTACATTAATAAAAATCCTCAGTCAGTCGATTACACAATTAAGACCTGTTTACACAGGTAGAGTAATAATGCAAGTACTTGGTAGAGTAGAGAAACTCTACCCGTAAATACGCTCAGCGCAGTTGAGTAGCAAGTAGAGTGCATAGTACGTGGTAGAGTGACTAACAACATGTGGCAAAGTAGCTCTACTACCATCACCACCACGAAAATGTCCACTCGTCTGCGCACTCTACCCATGGAACGAGGCCATAAAAAATTAAGTGCACTGAAGATGAAACTTTAAAACTTGTAGAGATGTATGGCGAATACCAGTGTTTATGGAATTTACGTAGTGTACACTACAGAAGTAAAACTATGAGGCAAGCTGCAGAGATGGCATCACACACCTCGGGGACCAACTTTGAAATTGCAGGTCCTGAAATCCTAAAAAAATGAGAAAGGCTTCGATAGCTGTTCCCTGTAGCTAAAATATTTAACATTATCTCAAGCTTCACACTATGAGTAGCGAGTAGAGTCGACTCTACTCACTACTCTACTCTCCTCATCACTCTACCTATGTAAACAAGTCTTTCAGGTTTATAAGTAACTACAGAAATATAGTCTATGTCTATGAAATGTAGTCCCGTATACATGGACTACGGTGACAACGAAAGAGACAGAAGATAAGTAGAATAGCGGACAAAAAAAAGGAAACTGCTAGGCCTGGGGGACATATTACTTGGTAAAAGATAAAGTATCCGACGATATAATCATACAAGCGATAGTGAGAGGAAAAACAAGCATTGGACGAAGACGTATATCCTGGCTTAAATATTTGTGGGGATGGTATGGATGTAGCTAAATTCAATGGTGTAGACAAACTGTACTAAAGAACGTTGATAATAGCCAGCTTATTTAAAGCAGGATCACAGGATTATTAGCCTGATGAATCATATTTTGAAGCTTTTCCTACGAGTAATACACAATAGAGTATACAATAAACTAGACGAATACACTGTACAAACTCAGTTGCGTTTTAAGAATGGGTTCGGAACAAGAGAAGCACTTTTTTCAATACGTGTGCTAGTTGAAAGATGTAGAGATGTCGATTCTGATGTAAACTTGTGTTTTATAGACTTTCAGAAGGCGTTTGACCTGGTGAAACATGAAAAACTAGTAGATATTTTAAGGTCATATAATATCGACGATAAAGACTTAAGGATCATTTCAAACCTCTACCAAGAACAAAAGGCTAAAATCAGAATAAAAAGCGAAACATCTGGAAAAATCAATATCGAGAATGGAGTAAGACAGGGATGTGTCCTATCACCTTTGCTGTTCAATGTTTACTCTAAGAAGATATTTTAGAAAGCTCTGGAAGGCACCTCGGATGGTATAATTATAAACGGTCAATGTATAAATAACCTGCGATATGCTGATGACACTGTCATACTGGCAGATAATTCTGAAGCCCTGCAATGCTCAATGGATCGAGTAACGACAGCCTGTAGAGAATTTGGAATGAAATTGAATACAAAGAAGACAAAAACGATAGTCATCAACAAGCAACAGATCTGGAAAGAGTAACAAGAACAACGTACCTTGGAAGTGATCTTGATGAAACTTGAGACCACTCACTAGAGATAAGAATACGCTTGGAAAAGGCACGTACAATGTTTTACAAAATACAAAAGTTCTATACAACTGCCAGCTGGGCATCTCATTGAGAACTAGAATACTTAAGTGCTATGTTTTCCCCACCTTACTCTATGGTGTTGAAGCCTGGAAAATGACAGAAGCAACACAAAAAAGAATCCAAGCATTCGATATCTGGTGTTACCGTAAAATGCTCAGAATATCCTACATGAGCCATAAGACAAATGCGGAAGTCTTGCGGAGGATGAATAAGGAAAGAGAGCTTATGATTATAATCAAAGAACAGAAAACACAATATTTTGGTCACATCATAAGAAATCAAAAGTATAAACTGCTCCAACTTATAATCGAAGGCAAAGTCAATAGCAAAAGAGGACCAGGAAGAAGACGCAACTCTTGGCTTAAAAACCTACGGCAATGGACAAACATGACCTCCATAGAACTATTCAGGGCTGCTATAAATAAGATTAAATGGGCAAATGTAATGGCCAACGTCCTTAAGGATAAGGCACCGTAAGAAGAAGATTTAAACTAGATGCCACCTGAGAAAAAATGGGATTTAGAATATTCAGATCTTATTACTATGTGTTCTAGTAAAGATACTTTAGTAATGCCGCAGTTTTAATCGGAATCCATCTTAGTCTCAATAAACATAACTTTGAAATAATGATAATGATTAAAAATATTATGGGTTGTACCTGTTTTAATAATTATTTTATAACAACTGATCTGACATTTTTTTTAATTTGTTTATTATAAGTTTGTATAACTTGTGGGCAATTATTGGTATCATTCTACAAGGGGCACATTAATAAATTCGATATTATTAGAGTTTATAAACTGTTTCTATTTTTTTATTTACTAATTAGTTATCGTTTCTCTATATCTTATAAAGAAAACATATTATTTTCATGTATCAAATATTACTATCTTGGTGTACTCTCGAGTAGCAAAATGTATATACTTCACAGTAACTTTTGCATACAAAATAGTTTGATAAAGCAAAGTTATAAATTTGGTCTTAAAAACTTTAAAAAAGCTTGAGAAAAAAGAAGCAAAAGGGAAATAACAATGATTTTTAAAAAGTTTTCATTTTTTAAAGAGTTCTTTAGGAATTTCGCTTACCAAAGAAAAAATTCGATCAGTGGATAGCTAAATCACAATAAAACTACACTTCTCAGTTAACCAAAAACCTTGCCAATATACCGAGGCTTGTTCATAAACTTCACTTTCTAAAGTTCGTTTGTCCGCTTTTCGAAAAGTTTGAGCGTGTCCGAAGTGAGCCAGAGAATTTCCCGAGACGGCGCGTGGTGAACTGTGACCGACCGGCACGGGAAAACTCTCTCCAGGTTTTCGCGGCTTTCTGCTACCGACGCAGTTGCGCCCTCTGCCAGGTAAATGAGACTTTTATCTCTCGAACGGTGTTCCCCAACCTCTTATGGTCTAGGTGGATTTTTAAATGATGAAGTTGGTTTATTTATAGAAGCGCAATATCCGAAGCACCGGTACGGAATGCATAATGAAATTTTTCACCCGGAAAATGTGTACGACGTCTACTTTTTTTATTCTTCGGATCCTTTGTTTACGACGTAAAGTTGTTGTTTTATTTTTGCGTTAATGCTTTTTACAGTTTTTGTTAGCTCGTCTTTTATATCGTAGACATTATTCACGTCTATAAACATAGTTTATAAGTCATTCTCATGTGTCTGTCAGCGGCAACTAAACGTGAACTCACTAACATATTCATATTTCCTATAACTCCGAGCGTTATTTTATTATGACGTATTATCATTTATTATTAATAAAAAGGAATGATAGATAAAGTGCTTAAGAGTAACCAGTACGAAGAATATGTTATTTTTAAGAGACTTAACACATTGGCTGCCACGATAAGAGTGTTAGGTAAGTTTCTCAGATGCCAAAGTGAAAAATGCTTACAAAACAATATTTGATTAGACAAATTGTTAATAATACAAAGTAAGTTTTCATTCTTACAAATTAAAAAAAAAATAGTAAGATCACGGGTAATCCGAATTGCAATGCACTAACATATTACAACCGTGTGTGCCACTAGTATTATTATTATTATTCTTATTATAACATAAGCGAGGGCAGAGGAACTAAGTCCCTATTATGCCCAAAAACAAAGAAATTTCATTAATCACCTACTAGTAAACAAAAATTACAAATTAAAGAAATAAAATTACAATTTTATGGTTAAAAGAAAAACAATATTTTAACTATAATATAAAACGGTCAAGTCTATTTTTGAACGAAATTGGTAAAGGGAGCGGAGACACTGTAATCGTTAAGGTTATTCCAGCACTCAAAAACACTATTTGGAAGAAAGTTCTGTCTTGGTCTTGTAGAAAAATTTTCTTTCTTTAGTTTATACTGATGACCTCTGGGGCGTTCATCTTAATTTATGATAAATATTTCATCGAGGTTTCGAAGCACTACACATTTTTCCGCGTTTAAGGGTAGTAACCACTGGGAACACCAAGTTAAAATAGAGTCCAAGTCCATTTGGAGGGTTAGCTGGTTTGTAATTGGATTGGCATATATTTTTTGGTGTCGTCAGCGTAGCACGATATTTTACTTGAGACATAATAAGGAATATCACTGGTGTAAACCGTAAAAATCAGAGGTCCAAGGACAGAACCCTGAGACACTCCACTTTCCACTAACCTGTCCTATGAGAAAGATTCGCCAACTTTAACTTTGTAATATCGATGTGTCAGGAAATTACCTATCCAACAAAGTAAAGTACCGCGAACTCCGAAATGTTCTAGCTCATGTAGAAGTCTGCGCTTAGGTACACGGTCAAAGGCTTTAAAAAAATCTAGATAAACAACATCGACCAGCTGCGAACTGGAAGATTGGTTAGAGTAGAGCGACCAGAGACAAATCCATGTTGTTGTGTTGGAATAACATGTTCCTGAAGAAGCAATTTGGTCATCTCCTCGGAATTAATGGCTTCCATAACTTTGGCAACTACTGGCATCAAGCTAATCGGACGATAATTGTTGGGTCGAGTTTGTTGCCTTATTTAAAAATAGGGGTAACGGAAGCTAATTTTCAACTAGGGGGTAAGAAGTTCTGAATGAAAGAAGTTTGCATAATTAACGTTAAGGGTATTACAAGCGTGTCTGCGCACCTTTTTAGCAGTTTTGGTGTTAAACAAAGGGCGCATCCTTTGTAAGGATGCGCCGATACGATTACAGTTAATCGCAGCTATTTAATTCTTTAGTAAAAACCTGTGAAAATGCTAAAGAGAGAGTTTCGGAAGATTCTTTGTCAGAAGAGCATAAGGTCTGGTTGAGTTTTTGAAGTAGCGGAAACATTACAAAATGTAGAAACAAGTTTGGGTTTCTTTTAAGCTTATTTACTGTCTTTTGTTGCAACCGTTTCAGTGTAACATTGGTTACAACGTTTTCTCTTCTTCCTATTGTTTGTTGTTTTGGTGTCAACTGTAATAAACATATGCTTTACACTAGAAATAGGTTCAGACGTTGGACTGTAATTGACTAAACTCAAGATTAGCATTTCCCGAAATAAGATAACTTGATGTTTTGGTGTGTTGAAGAAAGTATATATTATTAAACTATTGATGATAGCCGTATTCAATAAAACATCAATTATTGCAGCCTTATAGTACCAGCGAACAGTTTTTCTTAGAGGTGAGAAATAACTTGCGAGTTATTCTGAGACGTTAACACCATATTCGCCTTTGTTGTAGTCTATAATTGCTTTAAGTTTAATTATGACTACACCATCTTTCTTATGTTTAGATATCTCTTTCATGTGGATTCCATGTCTGGTCTTCAAGAAAAGGACAGCACGTTTATCGTGCATTTGCCCATTACGATGCCATCACGATGTTTCTTTCTAATTATCTCTTCTTTTTTTAATTTTGCAGAAAGTATGTTTTCTGGAATATATGTATATTTTGTTTATTGTTCTATAGCTAAGTACATATTATTTTATTGGAAATAGGCCATAATTAAAGGTTAAAATAAGTTGATTGACGTTTCAATTTTCACTTTGAAATTGGTTCTTAAAATACTTTTTCTATTTTTACGTAGTGTCCCTAATAAGTGACTATTAGCATCTAATAATTGTTTTATAACACACATTTGAATTTCGGTCAGATAGC
This sequence comes from Diabrotica balteata, assembly GCA_918026665.1. NCBI lineage: Eukaryota > Metazoa > Arthropoda > Insecta > Coleoptera > Chrysomelidae > Diabrotica > Diabrotica balteata. The sequence goes on from OU898279.1 coordinate 138,548,632, forward strand.
CAAGCGGGCTGGGCGGCCGGCTTCTCATTCGCTTCACTGCAAGTAATGTGAGTTCGATCCTCAGCTCGGTGTACAGAAAACAAAAAGGCTAACACAGCAGTTTAAAATTCTAAAATGAATCTGCGGATTTGTATGTTTTTATTTAATTTTGTTTAATTTTACCTATTTTTTTTTAATTTTATTTAGTTTAATTTAATTTTGTCTAATTTGGTTTACTTTTATTTAATATTATTTAATTATCTAATAATTTAATTTATTTGGTTTTCTTATATTTAATTTTAGTTAATTTTGCCTTATTTTATTTAATTTTATTTACTTTAATTTAATTTATTTTATTTTATTTCGTACAAATATTTAAAAACCGAAAATTTCCTAATCCGTTTAGTCGTTCTGGAGTTGTTATAAAAAAATATTATGTAATTTATTATACCGGGTGGTGAATCGTCAAACGGGCCATAGGAAACTCAATGGGAAATTTTAAATTGTTGAATTGCTGCTTCCCTAATTATTTTAGATCAAAAGTCATCAAAAACTATTTATAGAGGACTAAATTCTGAATTAAAAACAAATGTTAAAACCGTTCTACGAATCAAATGTACTTCAAAATTTTGCAAAAATATAATAGATTTTTCAGACCACCCCTAATAGTTAGGCCACACGTAATACAAGAATATATTAAAAAGTATGTGTTCTATCCATTTATCATATCGATGTCAGATGTTTGACAATTTGAATTGTCAATTTTTTTTATTTTATGATTAAATTATAAACAATGAATTTTACTAAATACTACTACTACTGAACAATATTACTTTGTGAACAATAAATTATATTGTTTACAAATCGATCAATATAATGAAATGTACTTAGTTGACGAAAAATCGCATAATGTTGTATTCAGGCAATAGCGCGAACCTTTTCCTGTCACTACCGGATCTTTATTTAACGTAAGATATTCTAATACACTAAAATTTAATTCCATGTTAAGTTATACAACAATTCAATGAATTCCAATATACTGTTACTGTGATCTGTGATTATTCCTAATAATAATATAATATGATAATTTCTAAACATAAAACTATAACAAATGTTATAATAAAACATGAATAAAACATTTTTATTATTGCTCTTTTCTCCTTGACTGAGTACATTTTTTAATCAACTTAATTTTTATTTTAAATAATAAATCACAAAATTTAGGCCATTTAAATCATAGATAAATATAATATAGTTGATTTAAATATTGTCAAATATTAGAAACGTCAATATGACAAAGCGCAACACGTAATATACATTCTTTTCACGGCGTCTGGCCTGACTTTTATCACGGCGTCTGGTCTGACTTTTAGGGGGTGGCCTGAAAAATGTATTATATTTTAGCAAAATTTTGGAATACGTTTAAGTCGTAGAACAATTTTAACAATTGTTTTCGATACATATTTGAGCCCTCCACAAATAGTTTCCCATGACTTTTGGTGTAAAATAATTAGGGAAGCAGGAATTCAACAATTTAGAATTTCTCATTGAGTTTCCTATGGCCCGTTTGACGATTCACCACCCTGTATATATTACCACAAGGTTATACATATATTGATTTTACAAATTACCCTAAATAAGATTTTGAGCCCGTTTAAAACATCATACCGAGCGCTAGGAAGTATTCACTTCACAAATGAAAATTAAAAATTTACCTGGGCCATTATGAATTGTTAAAAAAAATAATTACCTGATATACACCTTCAACAATCACTATTAGTACACCACACTGGACACAATAATAAAAAAAATAACAATGAAAAGATATGTTTCCTTTTTAATATCGACCATCAAAAGAAAATATTTAGCTTGTTATCAACTCATGTAACTAACTGTTACATGAGGTATATAACTTAACTGAAAATATTCAACTCATGTAACCTGGTGGTAACTTACACCAACTTGTAGGCTTGTTTACCTAGACCCGCTGTAATTAAAGATGATCCATTCTGCATGAAATCAATCTTAAGTTAAATTGTGTGTTTACCTCGTGTTATTTCATTAACTGCATACTGTCACTACACATCAGCTGTTCAAAGGTACTTTTGAACTCTAAAAAATGCTTAAAAAATAGTCAAACAATAAACAATAGCCCTTTTATCAGCTAAAATGCCACTAACAGCGGTACGCCGTTAAATTCAAAATAATTCCTTAAGACCTTGGTCGGAAATGATCTCAATTCTTACGTCAATGCACTCAACGTTGAATCATCTCATCCTCCTCCTAAGTGCCTTCTCTGTAGAGGTTGGCGATCCATATGGTAAATTTTTCTGTTCTGGGCGTGATGAATTAATTCATTACCTCTTGTGTGGGTCCAATCTCTGATGTTTTGTAGAAAAGATTTTTTCTTTCGTCTTATGCCTTTTATCTGCAATCTTGCCTTCTAATATTACCTGGAGCTGCTCAAATTTCCTATGACGCATTATGTGTCCTAAATATGACGTCTTTCTGATTTTGATAGTATTGACCAAATGAGGGCGTGTGTTGTATCATCTAATCAGGGGTATTTCTTCAATTCTCATGCCGATCTTAATAAAAAACTTCGACATTAGCTTTAGTAGTATTCTCATTCTACTGAGACATCGAGACGCTAAGAGGGGTGTGAGGTTTATCGCAGTTTAAAAAATTAAGGTTTTTTTTTTATTTTTTTTTATTGGCATAGACTAGGTGTCAATAAGCCAGAAAATGAAGGTTAAAGTTTAAATTTATTAATTTATAAATTAAAAATATATAAGTTTATTAATTCATTACCTCTTGTCCAATCTCTGATGTTTTGTAGAAAAGATTTTTTCTTTCGTCTTATGCCTTTTATCTGCAATCTTGCCTTCTAATATTACCTGGAGCTGCTCAAATTCCCTATGACGCATTATGTGTTTATATAAGTTAAAATAAGTTTATCAAAATTTATAAGTTAAAGTTTAATTTTTATGATAAATCCTAGGTAGGTTTCTCTATTTTATTTTTTTTATTTTCAAACTATATAGGACTTTGTTTATCTATTTACCAAATTTCAAAAAAAATATATCAACAATAGTATGTTCGCTACAAATTAAATCTTTGATAAGGTACAGCACTTCTTCCCCTTATCTTGCAAAAAAAAGATTAATGGTACTAAAAACCAGTTAGCTCGTATACCAATATATTTTACAAAAAAAAACACAGATGGTTTAGAATTAATCGTCTGTGAAAAATATGTTGTCTTGCTGTTTAATATAATTGTTGTCCTCAACTTGCTTTTTTCTTCCCGTTCTCTCGCTGAGTTATTGTCAGTTGTTTGTAGAAGTAATGATAAATTGGCGGTATAAAATCCAAAAGATTTTGAAAATTTTTGTACTTGTCTGGATTGACTGAATTTTATTGCCTGTTTATTCTTTTAAGATCTGAAAATATTTCAGAACTTAGTGGTCTGCCCTTTTGCCCTTTGTTGGAGGTCTAAGGCTTCTTTTGTCAAATAGAACATCGGTACCAAACGCTGTTTTGTACAAACGTAAAAAGATTCTTCTTTTCAAGGCGAAACCATACCATCTTCTGTATACCGATTATTTTTGAAACAAGTAATTTATCAAGTGATTCTACTAGGGAGATAACATTATCTGCCATATTGACAACAATAAAGTTCCTACTGGCTTTTGCCACAACTTTTTGCCAGTGCTCTGGAACAAACACTTGAGCTTCATTTGTTCTTTTGTCATTTTCAATGATGGCAAAATCCTGGTCGCATACCATAAAAAAATGACCTGTCACAAAAAAATGGTAATCTACGGACTTTATAGAGGTTTTGGTTACGACGTAACACCAAAATCGTCTGATAAGAGCACTCTTATTGTGTCCTCCGCAATTATTGCTAAATGTGATCATATTTTTAACAGTATAAGGTAAAATTTCAATATATTTAATTAAGCAGGCTGCCACTTCCTGTGATGAATAATGACCTGTGATGGTAAAAATGACCAAAATATGGAAGGACTGTCAAATTTCAAGAGCGATAAAGATGAGGTTGATCAACTGCTTAATATTCCCAATACTGACCTTCGGATGTGAATCTTGGACTCTGAGACAATCGGAGAATAGAAAGATAGACGCCACTGAAATGTTCTGTTGAAGACGAACGTTACGAATTCCTAGGACCGACCATAGAACAAATAATTCAATTTTATGAGAGTTAAAAGTTAGCCAACGATTCTCTAGTAAAGTCCATCTCCAACAATTAAAATATTTTGGGCATGTTATGAGAGAAAACACAGAAAACATGGAAAGACTCATAATACATGGAAAGGTAGAAGGCCGAAGATCACGAGGAAGATCCCCAACGAGACAGATAGATCAAATTACAGGAATATGCCAAAGACCTATGCATGAATTAAAAGAAATGACCAGAGACAGAGATCTCTGGAGACGGACAATACACGACATCACGTCGACCACTGCATTCCCCCCGAGGGGTCAGGATTGAAGAGAGAGAAAGCCACTTCCTTGCAACCTCGACCATCCTGTCCCTCATGCCACATAAACATTGTGGCCTTACCACTTTTTAAGTCGTGGACGCAAAAATTATACGTCCACAACTGCCTGCTGTAAAATACCTTACTGCAAGTGAGGTATGGGGTGGAAAGAGTTTTTTTCAAATCAAAGCATACCACTGCTGTTGTTACGTCATCCTTTAAATGAGTTATAGCTTCAGTGTTTAATGTTTTAAAAGCTTCAGCTTTCCTCAGATGTAACTTCTTTTTTAACTTTATATGTATTAACACCATCTGCTGCACTATTAATCCGATTTTCCAGTCGATCACATATGTAAGTATCAGTGTGGGGTTGTTTAAATTTAATATTGAGATTGTGAAGAAATATATATATATATATATATATATATATATATATATATATATATATATATATGTATATATATATATATATATAAATATATATATATATATATATATATTATATATATATATATATCTATATATATATATATATATATATATATATATATATATATCTGTAAAATAAATATTTCACCGGTTAAGTTTTTCTCTATTCATAAATTTATTTGTTTATATTAATAAGTTTCCTAATATTCAAGTTTGACCAAAGGTATTTTTGAGTTGGATACTGAGCTCTCGTGTAGTGACTGACATATTTTTTAAATCTGTTAATGTATTCATTTAGTAGATCAAGTATTTCCTGTGGGATTTTGTTTCCAGGCTTTTTTGTCCTCGTTGATCTTCTGGTGTCATACAAGAAATTTCTTGTTTCTTTGCTACCACATTATCCATTCTTTTGTTTGATTCACCGAGAGTATAGCAAAAAACGCTTTGCTCACCCCTCAGCAGATATAACATACTCCGCAGTCACCTTTCTTCTTTTTACTGTATCTACTTTATTTTCTTACAGAATCTTTAAAAAAAATTGTAGAAAATAAAAAAGATGTTTGTAAGTCATAGTTTTCCAGTTTCCAGCACCCTTCAGATATCTCCTGGCGCTTTGTCTCAGAAATTTTTACACAGCACTAAAATCTGCACTTGTGATCATACTTCATTAATTTTCTAGCTGAGTGAAAATCTTCTTTACGATCGGTATACTCTTTTCCAAAATTTCTGTTTCTGTGCGCCTTAGATCTTTTACACAATGCCTCTCTTCGAAACTTTTTGCTAGATTCCCGTTATCTAAAACATTTTTACGCTAATATGATGAGATAAACATTGCCAGTTGCAGTTTTATTGATAACCCCTTCAATAGAAATAAACTTTTTTCCCTTACATGACGCATCAACCACGCAGGGTTATTAGCGTGTATGGATTATGATACTGAGTTAGAACTTAACAATAGAATATTAACCATAGCAATATGTAAATAGAAATTAACCTAAATTTATACTTCTTCTTCTTCTTCTTCCTTCTAGTATGTAGGCTTTAAAGCCTGTTTCTTCTGCAATATTAGCCTCCTAAATTGTTTAAATTGTCCCACTATTTTTTTCTTAGTCTGCCAATACTTCTTCGTCCATTTGGTGACTTATCTCGTGCTATTCCTACTATCATATCCTGTGACATTCTACTAATATATTCATTCCACTCCTATTTCCGTTTTGTCACCCATCCATTTATGTCTTCTATATTGCATGCTCTTCTTCTAAATCTATACAACGTAAAATATTAGATTTTTGATTTTTGAACAGCTTGCAGTCTTTGGAAAAGGCGAAAATATTTTTAGTATCACTGTCTTTTCCAAGAACACTATTAAATGTTGATGAATACATTTTGTGTTGCACATCATACTTGGGGCACTGCAAAAAACACTGTTGAAATACACTTTTAAGTTGCCCTGTATACGCTTTTGTTATTTGTATAAATTATTGGTATCAGCTGGTCATCTTTTTAAAAATTATTTCATCGGACCCATATATTTTAGTAAGATATCGTGTTGTAGAAATGTCTCGAGCAGTATTTAATAAAAATTGTGTATTCTGACCAAAATCCAAAGCAGCTAAAGTATATGGGCCAAAACTCCATTTTCTTCTCCTTCCGTTTCCGTCCACATCAGCACCAGGTTCATAAGTGTTATCTTTTTCGCTATCTGAAAATTAACAAAAGTTTAGTTCATGAATGTGTTGCTTGTGTGAGTCCATTTCAAATAGGTATAGTAATAATAAATAAGACTTACTCACAAGTGACTTACTTACTTGTGAGTAAGTCTTATTTATTATTTCTATACCTATTTAAAAGTTTAGTTATTTTAAAGATTATAGGCCTCTTGTCTAAACAACAAAAATAAAATCTCCTTTTACGGATAAGATATTAGTAAGTAAGTATAGAAATTCATTTCATTTAATAAACACAACACAAAAAAAAATTTAACATTTAACTCTATATACTATACTTTGATAAATATTTTTAACACAAAATACTTTTTTCAGTACTTACCATCAGAGTAGAGGTTATATTCATCAATATCATCATCCCTATTAATTTCTAAACAGTTAACTACCTGTTGCTATTTAAAATAATGACACAGTATTTTCGATTATGCTATATAGTACACTCAAAATACTAAAAAAAAAACACTGTTTTGCTTAGACTGGTAGAAGACAGTTTTGTCTCCGGCTTCTATACACCATGTAGCTTCGCCTATCTTCAACAATTTTAAAGTATTTGTTTGTCTTTATGTAGTGTATTGTTATGTCCCATTTTATATTTATGACATTCTACTGTTGTCGTATAGGCCGCAATTGACGAAATGCCCCTGAAGATGATCTAGGGATCGAAAGTACTTGGGCAAGATTAAATAATTAATACTGTGATAATTGCCTTGTATATTATCAAAGTTTAAATCTATGTTTTGTGGACCTTACAAAGGCATTTGACCGTGTCAAATTAAAACACGTTATCTACTTGCTGTATGCAAGAGAGATACTCCTAGGAATAATAAAAACGATGGAAAATATCTACCAAAACAACATAATAAAAGTAAAAGTAGAAGAAGAATCAACCGACCATAATGAAGCTGAAAATGGGATAAGACGGGGGATTCCCTGAGCCCTCTATTGTTTAACCTGATTATGGATGAAACAATAAAAAAAGTAAGAACAAAAAAAGGATACCAAATGGGAAAAAAACAACTTAAAATAATCTTCTATGCACACGATGCAATACTACTCGCTCAAAGTGAAGATGATTTACAACGTATGCTGCATCAATTTAATAAAACTGCCAAAAAATTTAACATGTTAATTTCCCCAACAAAGACAAAATGCCTGGTTAGAACAGCAAATTTACTAAGATGTGAATTGGAGCTGGAAGATCAGATAATAGAACAAGTGATGGAGTTTAAATATTTGGGCATCACATTATCTAGCTACGGAATGCTCGAAACCGAAGTGGAAGATCAAGTGAATAAAGCAAACAGAGTCATAGGCTGCCTAAATGAAACAATATGAAAAAATAAAAATATCGGGAAAGAAACGAAAGGCAGAATTTACAAAACAGTCATCAGACCAAAAGTGACATACGCGGCAGAAACAAGACCTGACACAGAGAGGACAAAAAGGATGTTAGAACAGCAGGAATGTAATATTGATGGTAAGACACCATGGGACAAGAGCTAAAAATATAGATATACGACATATATGCAAGGTGGAGAACATAAAAAACTGGGTAAGAAATAGAAGAGGAGAATGGAACGATCATATAAGCCGAATGAAAACAAATAGAGTAGTAAAAACGTCAAGAGACAGTTCCCCAATAGGAAGACGATCAGTAGGAAGACCACGAAAATGACGGAATGACAACTTACTGGAGGCACATTGAGAAACAGACAGAGTCATGTCCATATAAAAAGAAGAAGAAGAAGAAGACTCTACACTTAACTCAAAAACTTCAAAAATGTTACTTATCTCTCTTGGCCACTCGATGCCTCACCTGTTCTTATTCGGAAAACTTTAAATTTAAATTTATTCGCAGATTTAAAATTATACGGGACGGAATTTGAAATATATGACTAAAACTGTCGTATTGTTATAATGACAAGTTATTTTTTATAATTATTTCGTTATATTAACCAAACTTATGTATTTTGCAACAATGAGTTCTCTTTTGTATGTTACAAACTACTTTTTTATATGCTTGAGATGTCATAAAATATCCAGAATCTTATTTTATTATAAAAAAGAAAATAAATCTTTCACAGAGTTTTGTATTAACTATAGTAAAAAAATGAATTACCTTCGATCATAGGTTTTGAATAATTTCTACAAATATGCTATATAAAACCAATAACCTTAATATATGTAGAAACAATCTAATAATATAAATAAATATTTCCGAACATTTGCTGTATATAAAGCTACCGTCGAAGTTACGAAGGGCCTTTACATTGCCGTATCAGTAGAGACTTCTTTTGGCCTTTTCAAGAAGTCTATTCAATATAGTGCAGATTGCTGTATTTTGGGACGTACAAATAATCAATATTACCAACGGCAACCTTCCATAATGGAAGTATTCGTCTTGTTTTTAGAGAAATCTGTATTTTTGTCAACCTGTTTTGTTTTGTGACACCTAGGGATATAAAAAATATATTTGTTTAAAGTTTGATTTATTTACAGATCTTCTTCTCTGATTTCTATCTCTGATATTATTTTCGTAATTCTTTAATAAAGGAATGACTTATTTTCATTGTATTGTCACTTGCTGCATACGGGGAATAAGACCCTCATGCAGGGTCTCTGGCCATAAGCTTTCAGATTTTACATAAAATTGAATTTATGAACTTATTTTTATAGATATTTTTGAAAAGTTTTAGTTTTAAAGAAAATTGAGGTGGCGAGGAAAACTATAAAGAGGGCTGTATATTAGTGTATATACATTTGACCAAATGTATTAGAACATTTTCTGTAATAGGAAGAACAGAAGGTGGCTACTATGCATTTTTACAATGATTGCAGGTGTGTATGTTTTTGCAGTATACCATCACAATACTTATATTAAATTTTATCCTAATAGTTCAAGATAATTTATTAACAACTGTCAACAACTAAGCCCCAAACAGCACAAATTTTATAAATATATAAGCCTAATGACGGTTGTCCACCAAACGAACAAAACAAAATATAAACAATACTTATTAGATTTTAAAATTGAACTACCTCCCATTTATCCTACCTGTAAAATAAATTTATGTTTTCCTTGGGTTTTCTTTCTCTGCTTTGTAACCTTAAACTTATAGCATATAACAAAAATAACGTCATAACTAATTTTTCTAAAACTCAGCGTGGAGATGAGATGTGACTAAATACTGGAAGCCATTGGGTGGGAGTTAATTTAATTGTACCAGCTATCATCCTCATAGTGCTGTGTAACTGAGTGTCGACCTTTTTTACGTATGGAGTGTGTAGCCAAACTGGAGCACAATATTCAGCGGTCAAGAAAACAAGGGCTAAGGCCGTAGAGCGAAGAATGCAAGCTAATGCTCCCCAGGTGGTACCGCAAAGTTTCTGTATAATGTTATTTCTTGTACTCAACTTTTCGGGCAGTTTTTGTTAAATGCTCTTTAAATGCTAGCGTTCTGTCTATTATTACGCTGTTACTTTAATGTTTTGTTGTGGGTAAGTGTGGTATTTTCAAACTGTATATTGAGTTCCTTTCCAGCAAGTTTATTCTTGCATTGCTTCATTAACTAACTTCTATTTTGGATGAATTTTGTTGAAGTCGACAATTGCGAAAATATTTGCCCAATATATATTAGTCTGCCGTCAGAACTTTTTCAAACGTTTCTAGTGTTCTGCATCGTGTAGTGATGGCCCAATTATCAGCATATCTGAATTTTCTTAATTGTGTTTCCGGCATATCTGCTAAGTATAAGCTAAATATTAGTAAAGAAAGTACTGACCCCTTGGAAGGCCATTCTTAAGTTTCTTTGGTGGGCTGGTATTTATGCCCATCACTACTTGAAACACTCGGTCATTGAGCTTGCTATTTATTAGGCGTGCTCTTGGTTTACAGGGGATTACACGGAGATTTTGTATATAAGGCTCTCTCTCCATACTATATCGAAAGCTGCTGACTGATCAATAAATGCCGCCAAAGTTTTAAGTCTTGTTTAAAAACCCGCTTCGATGTAGGTGGCTGGTGACATTACCTAGTCTGCAGAGCTTTGTTCTGGTCGAAAACTCGCTTGTTCAATTGGGATAACCTGAAACAGTTTTGTACTGATTCCATTCTATATAAGCATCTTTAATATTTTGTAGATGGCAGAAATAAGCGCAATTGGTCTGTAGTTTTTTAGGTTGTCGGTGGGTTTGCCTGGCTTTAGTATGGCTATTATTTTGGAGCGCTTTAGTTCTTATAAAATATTCCAGTTTCCATGATGTCTGTGAAAAATTAAGCCAGCCAAACTTTTGTATACTTGTCACAATTTAGTGGGAATTCAGGGTGAATATTATTAAATCCTAGTGCTTTTGCTAGCTTAACTTCTTTAAGAGGCTCTGATATGTCTTCGCTGGTTAACGGGGTACCGTTAGGACGGTATCGTCAGCGTATCTGATGTTGTCTATGCTGATTTTGTTAAGCTTGATTTCACCTTGAACTTCGTTTAATGCTTCTCTGAATATAGATTCCGAATACAAATGAAATAATAGCGGTGATAAGACACAACCTTGTCGCATTCCTCGTTGGATTCGTATATCTTCGGATGTTGTATGCTCTATTTTAATTATTGCAATTTGGTGCTAATATAGTTTTAAAATAATTCGCAAGTCTTGTTCGTTAATTCCAGTTATTCTTAGAATTCCGGCCATCTTTTGATGGGAAACACACTTAAATGCTTTTCGATAATCAATAAAACATGCATATACATATACAATAATATCTCTGCATCTGTTGACATTTAAGGCAAAAAGAGCTCCTCGGCCATGATTTCTTAATCAATTCTTGTTTTCTGTTCTTGTATCTTTGTTATTTTCGTTTTAAGAGAAGTCCATGTTACTTCAACGGCTGTCTGGTCTAAGTTCTCTAGCATTTCTGTTTCTTTCTCAACCTTGATACTTATTTTATTTTCATTTTCAAGGTTCTTCAGTTGGTGGATGACTATTTTTCTTGTCATTTTTTCCTTTTTAACTTTAAGAAACTTTTTAAGTTTATAATCCAATATAACTGGATTGTGATCGCTATTCATATCAGCTGCAAGATATGTTGTAGTAGATTTTATCTGCTTGTTGAAGGTATCAAGCAAACTGAAGTCAATTTGATTTCTAACAATTTTGTCGTTTCTATCTGCAGCTGATTTCCAAGTGTACAGCCTACTAGGATGTTGTTTAATGAAGATGTTGGCTATTAACAGGTTTGTCTCTACGCAGAATTGTACCAGTCTACCTCCTCTATTGTTTTTGATACTGAGACCGTATGCTCCTATGTTGCATCATTCAGCAACACGACCAGCTTTGATGTTAAAGTCGCCCAATACCACCGTTATCTCACCTTTTATTTGTCAGTCGCATTATTTCATCTATATTGTTATAAAAGTTTTTAATTTCTTTCTCTAATTTGTCACTTGTTAGAGCGTTGACCTGGATAACAATAATAGTGTTGCCACATACCAATAAATTAACTTATTCTTATTAATTCGATAATTCAAGTTTTACTGTAAGTTTAGCATCTAAATACTTAAGAGTCTAAATTTTATTGGATACATATTATATTGTTATTGTACGAAGGAAGGCGGAGTGAATATAATCATGGAAAATTGGGTCACAAGTGGTAAAAGGTTAAGAAACGCTGGTTTAAAGGGAGTAACTAGAAAAAATTTCAACTCAACAAACAATCATTATTTATTTATTAATTTATTTATGACGCAGAATACCATAGCCAAAGAAATTCTAACAAAATTCTACAAAACGCTGAAATTTTAAACGACGATAGAAGGTTTAGATAAATCACTTAATTACCACAGTATAGTCCAAAGTTCTGCTACGAAAGAATTTTATTAACATTGTTTAAGTTACAATTTTACCAAAATATACGTTAGAGTTTATAAAGTATTAATTTATAAAAGTCAGCATATTGCTCGTCTAAAAGGCATGAATTGGCAGGCCATGTCTTTTTGTTTTAAAGTTTATGCCTTAGCTTCATTTTGACATTTTTGCTATCTTATTCATGAGCCCTAATAAGGCTCGTTAAATGTGGGCAATCTCGCTATCATAAATTTAACCAACAGGACTTATAATTTAAAGGTTTCATCTTAAAACAAAATTACGATATAGATGAAGACCTCAATCTACATAATAAAACAACTTTGTATGTTACGATTGATGTAAATTCTTAAGAAATAAAGTATTTAATATTGAAATTCACATATTTTGAATATTAGATAATAAAAATTTACGTTTTAAATTACCTTTTTGTTGTATAACAAAGCTTTTATAGTTATCCTTTTTGTTACCCAAATAATTTTTTAAAATCTATTGCCACACTACATAAACGTGTAAGGAAACTATATTTTGCCAAATTTCTGCAATTGTTTCGAAACAAAACTTTGATTTATCCTGTACATAGATGAAGATATGTCTACGAAAATACAATAAAAATATGTTTGGCTACGATTATCCGATCTGCGTGTACTTTGTGACACGTACTTATTTTAGACTGATTTATTTCGAAATTACATATTGGCTACGCTTTACAAATAGGCCTACACGATTGTCTTTTATATCAATATTCCATAATATTTTCCATCTTTATATACATTTGTTTCTATTTTATACTATAAGTAAGTTTAGAAAAACAGATATTTCACACCGACCTACGTTTAACAACAGTTTATGTTCGCGCTATTTAGCGTAGTATATAACAATGAAAAATATGTGTAATCGTTTAGTTTGTTATGTATTGAGAAATGGGAGATTTTTATTAAAACATACATCAATAAGAAATGTTTTAATTAATTTCATTTAAACAACTTTTTCGACGGATATTTGATAAAAATATATTTTCTAAATATACAACAAAAATATATTATTAATAAAATCTCGTCAATTTATATATCACATATCAGTGTTATATTATGGTTAACTGTAGTAAATGTAAAGTACGAATTCAAGGGGAACTCTCTAAACCTTAAAACAAATAACGATCTCTACTGTATACTGTTCAATCTGGGTCTGTAAAAAGTAATACGTACGTCACAAATCACAACCACTGGATCAGTATATAATAAATCAATGCAAATCTTTACCTATGGTGATGATATTAATATTGTTGACAGAACCTATATTGCGATCCTTAATTGAAATAAAATATGGTAATGGTATTTCTTACTTTTCTTCAGTGCCTAACCTGATCCAGATATTGGCGATCATCAAGACTATCATGGTTTTTTTGACCGATCTTCGAAACAGTTCAGCGGAATTCATTTCAAACGTGGCGTATGTCGGGGATGTATACTATTATAACTGTAGTTTAACATATACTCTGAGAAAATCTTTCAAGAAGCAGTAGGTGTTGTTGAAGCCGGAATTCGGATCAACGGAGAATCTATCAATAACATTAGATACGCGGACGATACGGTAGTATTCGCTAACAGTTCTGAAACCCTCCAGGAGTTAATGAACAGAATCACAGAGGTCAGTCAGAGATACGGACTTTTACTAAACACTAAGAAAACAAAATGCATGATGATCTCTAAAAAGGAACAGCAATTTGGACAAATTAGTGTAAACGGTCAACAAATACAAAGAGCAAAAACATACACCTACCTTGGTAAGAACGTTAATGAAAATTGGGACCATTCCATAGAAATCAAATGTAGAATAGAGAAAGCAAGATCTGCATTTCAAAAAATGGCTAAGTTATTCAAATGTAGATATTTATCAATGCCCATAAAAATCAGGTTACTACGATGTTACATCTTTCCTATACTGTTGTACGGAGTTGAGTCATGGACTCTCACAGACGCCACCTGCAAAAAAATTAAGGCTTTTGAAATGTGGCCTTATCTTCGTATCTGAAGATATCGTATACCGACTATTTTACTAATGAGGGTGTTCTGTTGAGAATGGAAAAAGAAAAAGAGCTGTTAACCACAATAAAAACAGCCAAAATCAAATACCTCGGTCACATCATGAGGAACAGCGAAAGATATGGACTGCTGCAACTAATCTTGCAGGGAATAGTAGAAGGAAAACGGGGACCAGGAAGGCGAAGGATTTCCTGGCTGAAAAATCTACCAACGTGGTTCAACACAACAACCACAAATCTTTTTAGAGCAGCAGTGTTCAAAGTGCAGACTGCCATGATGGTCGCCAACATCCGAAACGGATAGGCACTACAAGAAGAAGAATTCAGAAGAAAGAACTTGTTCCTGAGGTATTCGGTAGAGTAGATAGGTTTTTAATATGTTTTTAATGATATGCAACAAGATTTTACTAGCATGTGTTATTAATATCAGTGTGCCGTAGATTTAACATTTGGTAGTAGTTTATTTTTTGTGTAACGGGATATAAATTGAGGTACACCAATCCGATGGATATTTTCCCGAATTCCAAACAGCGACACAGACAAAATGGATGATATGTAATCCTTTGTTACCTAGTTACTGTAGTATTTCAGCTCGTATTGAGTTATTGCCTGGGGATTTATTTTTCTTTAGCAATTTAATTGCATATTTGACTTCAGCGCGTAAGACAGTAGGTTCTCTAGTTCTCTAACGTAGTCAGCGGGCCATACATTTTCTGCAGGTACCTCGTCATTTTTATATAGCTCTACACAGTAGTTTCGCCATGTTTCGATATCTATTTCACTTGGAATTTATTATTGTCCATTAAAAGAAAGCATTATAGGTGGTAATGTTATAGAAAACAATTATCAGCTATTTGTCTCTTATCTTTTATCCCCTATTATATTTAATGTTTATAGTAAACATATTATGCGTCAAGTTTTTTAAAAATGGCAAGGTGGAGTAACGATAGGAGGAAGAAAAATCAAAAACCTACGTTATGCTGATGACACTGTTATATTGACGTTATTACCAGAAGAGCGTAAACAAATTATGAATAGGCTAGGCACGATGAGTACGGAATATGGTTTAAAAATAAATATGCAGAAACCTAAAGTGATGATCATTGATAGAATCAGAAACAACCAAGCAGAGATGAGAAACATGGCAGGTTACTAAGTGGTCAGGCAATTTAAATACTTAGGCTCTATTATTACTAACAATGGAGGGTGCCAAGCCGAGATCCGTCGACGCATCACAATGGCCAGATCGGCAACAGCCAAACTCAAAATTTGGAAGAACACTGACATCACAAAGAACACAAAATTACGCCTTGTTCGAGCATTGATATTTCCTACCGCCACCTATGCTTCAGAAACTTGGACAATACAAAAAACCGATTTAAAGCATATAATGGCATTTGAAATGTGAGTCTACCTTAGAATGTTGAGCATACCATGGACCGCCCATCGCACAAATAACTCATTTCTAGCAGAACTTAGAACTAGAAGAAGAGAAAGCATGTAGCAAATTAAAGTTGAAGGTAACGTAGCGGGTAAAAGATCCAGATAAAGATCTCCAGTACGATGGTCGGACCAAATAAAGAAGATGAGTGGTTATTCATTCTTCGAAGCAAAACAACACGCACAGGAGAGCAATAATTGGACAAAAATAGTTAAACAAATTACATGATGCCACTACATCCTTACGAAGGAGAGAAGATTGAGCAGGAGGATTTGTGTCTTATATGTATATGTACCAACAAGCTCATTTAGATTATTTGCTTCAGCACATGCTCGTGCTGTGGTATAGATTTAAAAAAAAATTTACAATTACATAAAATTCAACGATCTTTAAAGGTAATTATTTACTGTTACAAAACTTACTAATTTTGTATCACTTTTATACTACTTACTATGTCTATCTACTACTGACTATTAACTAAGTCCTTTCCATACCACTCCAAATATTTTTGTTGTATATATATTTGCTTATATATAATCATCTATTTTAGCCTTTCTGTTTCTATTCCAGTTTCTTGAGGGCCTGAACATGCTGATCTAAAAACCTAATTCAGATTGTGAGTGAAGACCTTTTTTCCTAACACTATTAAATCTTAATATTTCATTTAATAAAAATCTCCTTCTTTTAAATCGTTATTAAATCTTAATTATTATATATATATATATATATATATATATATATATATATATATATAAACATGATAGAGATAAACATTCATATTGTTTATCCTGACTAACAAAAGAAAGATAGTATGTCACCACCATTATCAAGGCTAATGGCATAGTTTAAATTTACTCAATTTTTACTCCATAAAATTTGAAACATATAATGATATATTAATATTCTGTGGTAAAAACATACCTTTTCACGTATATTTTTAATAAAAAAGATTTAATAACCTAAACAAATTACAGGATTAAACAACATTTTGGATACTAAACAAATATTTGCAAAACAAACACGAGGTATAGTGTTAATAAAACGTTCCCTCGGTATATTTGTCTTAATTATGATACGCTTTTACAAACTACCAATATTAAATTATGTAAGTAGCACAGGAGTCCTTATGGTTTAGGACAACCTAACGATCGAGGACAGAGATTCTATGAATTCTGTAAAGAAAACGATCTGATCATTGCAAACACCTGGTATAAACTACCCAAGCGACGACTATACACTTGGAAAGTCCCATTTGATGATGGCAATAACCCTGAGTCTTCAAGAAATCAAATAGACTATATACTTGTAAATAGTATCGTCAACGAAGTCACTACATATACTGGGGCAGATATTGGATCTGATCATCAACCACTCGTAGCAGGTATTAAACTAAGGTTAAAACGAATTCAGCGACAAAAACCATAAACCAATGTACTTAACTTTGACGATATATACATAAAAAATAACATTAAAAAACAATTTAATAATAGAATAAAAAACATTGGGGAACAACTAGAAGATCCAGAAGAACTATGGAGTGAATTTAAAAACCAAGTTAACGAAATCTCCACAAACAATGATTATAGAAAAAACTGAATCAAGAAAAATAACTGGATGACAGACGACATCTTGAAATTAATGGAACAACGTCGACTAATAAAATCTAATGTAACAGAATGTAGACACCTGCAGACAATAATAAAAAAGGAGATCAAATTAGCCAAAGAAAAATGGATGAGAGAAAGGTGCGACGAAATGATGTTATATCTAAACACGACTTATTTAATGTGCACAAAAAATTTAAAGGAAATGAGTAATATATTTAAAAAACGAGTTCCCTTTGTACTTGTTGACACTATTAACAAAATTATTGTAAATGAGCAAGAAATAAGAAAAGAATGGCAGCTGTATATATCAGAGTTGTTTGAAGATGACAGGAATAATATTGTCGAGTTCTACCAAAACTGTACTGACGGCCCAGAAATTATGAAATTCGAATTAGAACATGCTATAAATAATGCTAAAATTAGAAAAGCTTGTGGTCCAAATGATACACTAACTGAGTTGCTGAAACTAATAGAGAATGTTAACATAAAAGTAGTAGTAAGACTTTTTAATTCAATATATAACACAGGAGTGATTCCCGCAGATTGGCTTAAATCCATCTTTATCGCAATACCTAAAAAAACACAATGCACGAAAATGCTCAGAATATCGATTTTTTAGCCTAGTGAGCCACACTCTTAAAATTTTCCTCAGAATACTTCACAACAGAATTAGACGCAAATGCGAAGATCTTGAAGATACCCAATTTGGTTTTAGAAATGCTATCGAACCAGTGAGGCACTTTTTGCGCTAAACATCCTATTACATAAATGCCGTGATGAAAGAAAAGATGTATTTGCATGTTTCATGGACTTCGAAAAGGCATTCAATAAAGTACAGCATGTAAAATTAATGCAAATACTGAAAAATATCGGATTAGATGACAAGGATATTCGTGTGATTAAAAATTTGTACTGGAATCAGCTATTTAAAAAGGCACGTGAGAGGCAACCATATGGAATAAAAATCAACGGGGAACTACTTAATGTGATTAGATATGCAGACGATACAGTAATTCTATCAGATAATATTGAAGGTCTTCAAATTCTGCTTGATCGTATTCACGAGGTAGAAGAGAAAATGGGCATTAAAATAAACTTAGTAAAAACCACATTTTTAGTATTTAGTCGTGACCCACATCCCGATGCAAAGCTTCAATTGAACGGAGTCCAAGTTGAGACAGGTTGAGAAAGTAAAATGACATATTTGGAAACTGTGATAACGGACCAACTAGATCCAAACATAGAAATAAAACGCAGAATAGTAATGACTAAAACTACTTATATGAAAATGAAGTTATTTCTTTGCAATAACCATCTCACTTTAGAATTAAGTCAAAGAATGTGTTATGTTTGGTCTGTACTTTTGTATAGTGCAGAAGTGTGGACGCTAAAAGTATCAATCATGAACAAAATTAAAGCATTGCAAATGTGGGTTCATAGCCGAATGCTGAAGATAACTTGGACAGCAAGAAAAACTAATGAATAAGTACTAAGGAGCGTCAACAAAGACAGAGCTGCTAAAGACTGTTAAACATCGAAAAATGTGTTATCTGGGATATATACTAAGGGAAAGTCGATATAAAATTTTACAGCTTAAAGGCAAAATAAAGGGTTGTAGAGGCGTAGGAAGAAAACAAGTTTCTTGGTTAAAAAACATTCGTGAATGGACTCAGATACTCAAATGCAGGACAATTATTCCATATTGCAGAAGATCGAGAAGCCTTCACAATTGTGATCGCCAACGTCGGATAGTTCTGATATGGCACGCAAAGAAGAAGAATCACAGGAGCGAGATTGATGAAGTGGTTAGGGAGAGAGCTATGCTAAAAGGCATAGGTTCTTAGCTTATAAGATATATTTAAACATTGATATGCTAAGTTGAATCTATCAGATAAAGAACAGTTTTTAAAAATATTAAGTTAGGTGATGATAAATAATTTGAAATTACGCTGGAAAATGTAGTAATGGTAAATGTATTCCTACTTCAAAAGATCTGCGAATCCGGTTAAATTTTTGGGTCTTGAAATAAAAAAACTATTCTCAGTTACTACTGATTATGAAGCACTAAATTATAAGGTTTAAGGGGATTGCATATCCATATTTTTTGCTATGATCATTGAAGACGAATTCCTACAAAATGTTGTACAAAACAGAGATATATTGTTTTATATTACATAGAGAAAGAAACAGTTAAGAAAATGAAAGAAGCTAAAAAGTCCAAAATTATACAAAAGAAAATGAAATTTTAGGTCTGCTTATTACAGAATTGTTAATATTTTTTTATCATTACACCACATATTTAAGTTCTTAAAAATTTTAAATATTTTAGTTTTTTTTTTAAGTTTGTTTAATGATTTTAATAATCTTTCTTCTTCTTCTTCAGATGCAAATCTGCTTATGGATGTTAGCGATCACATTTTAAATTTTTTCTTTATTCTTTTAAGGACATCTATATTTGTGATTTTCGCTGTCTATAGTATTTTTAGGATACGGCGATAAAGCCACATTTCGAAAGCTTCCAATCTGTTTATCTCCCTCGTTTTGAGTGTCCATCCCTCTACGCCATATAGCACCACTGACCATACGTAGCACTAAGTAAACCTTAGTCTCAGTTGAAGATCAAATTCTGAACAAGTCAGTACCTTCTTGAATTTTACGAAAGCTTGTCGAGCTTGCTCAATGCGACATTTTACTTCCCTGTCCGATGCCCAGTATTTAAAAAGCCACGATCCCAGGTATTTAAATTTACTCACTCTTTCTATGGATTTACTATTCAGTGTTATGGTGGAGTTTTCAAGTGCATCCAAGTTTCTGGAGATGATCATGAATTTGGTATTTTTGTTAAATATAATATCAAATTTATTTATTATTAAAATAAAATATTTACGTTTAATTACTTTGTTATTTTGTTAATTAATAAAGAATATAAGTCTACAAGCCCATGAGAGACTTTTAATGGGTCAGTTGAAACAGCATAAATCACATACAAAACAATATAATAATAAGTAATAACGACTTTAGAAACTATGCCATCAATTCTTATCAATACACATGAGTCCCAGGTAAGACAAACTTAATACTCAAGATGGTAAGTTGTTTTGGCCAAACATTTTTGTACGGCATTTATAACTTGGTAGGTAATACAACAATGAGTTGCGGCCTGATGTCATACAAAAATATTTGTACCCAGGGAATTTTTTTTATTTTTGGAAAATTTTTTCCCATTTTCGATAATTTGACACAGTACGGCATTTATAAACGAAGTTTTGGATCGGTATATACGAGGATCGATTGATTGATTGCTAGATTGACTAGCTTTTGATAGAGGGCGCTACTTGGTACCGAATTGGTTTCATGACATTTGATATTCATGACATGACGTCTGTCAAAAAAGTTTAAAAAATAATTAGTTTGGTTTTTACAGCCGTCAAGCAAGCAAATTTTGTGTTTTAGTAGAAATGGAAAAAGTCGAGTATCGCTCGGTGATTAAGTTCCTCCACAAAAAGGGTAAAACGAATGTGCAAATCAAAATTAACCTAGACGAAGTTTATGGTAAGGTTGCACCTTTGTTAGCAATAGTATAATTTTGAAAAGCTGAATTTGTTCGTAATCGTACGAGTGTTTTTTATGATGAGCGTCCCGGGAGACCAAATGAAGTCACCACGCCGGAAATTATCAACAAAATCCATGACATGATTATAGCAGATCGTAGAATTAAGCTCTGCGAATTATTAGAGGTCCTAAACATTTCCTACGAATGCGTACACAACATTATTTACCATCATTTGGACATGAAAAAGATATCCGCGCGATGGGTGCCGCGTTGGCTGACAATCGATCAAATGCAAAAACGTGTGGCCACTTCGGAGACGCTTTTGGCGATGATACGGCGCGATCCGAAATTTTTTTTCTACCGATTTATTACCGTTGATAAAACTTGGCTACATTATTATACACCAGAAACCAAAGAATGGTCGAAATAGTGGCACAAACGCGGCGAAGGGCCGCCGAAGAAGGCAAAGAGTGCACATTCGGTCGACAAAGTGATGGCGACTGTTTTCTGGTATGCGAAGGGCATCGTCCATATCGATTACTTGGAAAAAAGAAAAACAATCAATGGTGAGTACTACGCAGCATTACTGGATCGATTCGATGCCGAATTGCGTCGAAAACGCCCCGGTTTGGAACGCAAAAAAGTGCTCTTTTACCAAGACAATGCACCGGCTCACAGATCGACCATCGCCATTGCAAAATTAGATAAATTGGCCTATGAATTTAATAAACACTCACCGTATCGATCTTGCCGAAAGCGATTTTTTTCTATTTCCAAACCTAAAAAATGGCCCGGAGGCCGCCGATTCGCAACAAATGATAAAGTCGATGTTGAAACTTCGGAACATTTTGAAGAGCTTAAGTAAAAGTAATATTCGGATGGGTTAAAAAAATTGAAACATCGACTTGCTAAGTGTATCGAGCTAAAAGGGTACTATGTTAAGAAATTAATTGATTTAATTCCAAAAAACTTGTTTTTTCTATCAAAGGTTAGTTTTATATCAATCCACCCTCGTAGATCAGTTTTTTGCAATGCCTTACATTATAGCAGTAGGGACAAAGGTGAGAATTCTAGGGATTACTGATAAGAATTGGCAGCATAATTTCTAAAGTTTTTATTACATTTTGCAGTATTGATTTGTATGTGAGTCAAATGAACCGTTAAAATGTGCCATGGGCTTATAGTCCAGGTATTGTACTTTATTATTTAGATATAAATACATATTATATTTTTAAAAAATTATCTGTTGTGCTACAGAATTTAAAAATGTTAGCTCAGAATTATTGGTAGTTTGTAAAAAACGCACCATTCCGTCCAACAATGAAAAATGGGATGGAAGACTAAAAAAATACAAAATTTAGTAAAATTGAAAAGAAATACCTCTAGTTTAGCACATTTTAAAATGAACACCAAATATACAGAATGTCCCATTTTGCGAAATTTTTAATACCTACACTATTCGGTTTAAATACACTTCTTATCTGTTTTATTTTATCTGAAATTATAGTCCCTTATATTAATGTGCTTTAAAAAGATTGAAACAATATCTCCGTTGAATATTTTCTCATAGATAAGTTTTACTCAAATTATATAAAATAATGAAAAACAATACTTATCAACGTATTTATTAGGCGCATGTAAATTAAAGGGAATGTTAATTTATTAATCTGTCTGCTTTGCAAGATTTAGAAAGTACAGTGGTAAAAATTTAAATTTAATTTCGCCAAGTAGGAAATCTTAGGATTCCTGGTGTTGTTATTAGATGGCGTTTTAAGATCTGCAAATAATTATTTTTATAATTGATGTCCTATGACGGGACAGATTTGGTTTGGATTCAGAGCAACTGGATATGTCGCTCTGATGAGACTTCATGAAGTTGAAATACGTATAAGCGACTTGCGGATGCTCTGTATTAAAATTAAATCTAATAATGTCTTTCTGTTTTAGTTCTTTACTCGGTTTCAAGTACCAAAAACTAAATTCACTAAGAATTTCTACCGTAATAAACGGCATATGGAATGCAAATTATACATTTCATTGTCCACTTATTTATTAATTTATCTGCTTTGTAAGTATTAGAAAGCACAGTGGTGAAAATTTGAATTTAGTTTCGCCTAGTAGGAAATCTTAGGATTCCTAGGGCCGGTTGTTCGAATGGTAATCAAAACTTGATTGTAAAAAAATATTTAATTACAAGCAAATACGTCACAGTAGCTCTCAAAATTAATAAAAATTGCTTAATATTATTATTAATTTGTAAATAAAAACATAAAATTAACATTAGAAAGAGTTTAGTTATGGTTTATTTTAAATTAAAACGCAAAATAATAAAATTGAATAAAATAAATTAGTCAACATAACCTCAAAATGTGACGTATTTGATTTTAATTAAATATTTAATTACAATCAAGTTTTGATTAGCGTTCGGACAACCGGCCCCTAGTGTGGTTAACGAAAAAAAAAAAAAATAAAATTAATAATTCACCATAAGATGATTATACACGTATACAGTTCATTCTAGGTTTATTGATATGATAACTCTTAAACCTTTTATTAAGCAAGATATATATTCATGACAAATTAAACCCTTTTCATACCAACCGCCATGTCTAGATAAAAATGATAGAGTAGTTCCTTATTTTAAAGCTCTTTTTAAATCTTAATTTTTTTAAAAAACTTAATTTAATTAAACTTAACAAAACTATGACATTTTTATAACTAAAGATTGTAAATGTCTGTTATGTTATAGAAAAAGGTAAAACACCTTTTTCTTTTGTATATATAGGCTGTGTCATAAAAAAATCCCCAAGTCCAAAGAGCCTTAGGCCTGCCGCCTTTCTAGGTTTGTAAAAATAATACGGTCTGATTTTTCTTCATTAAATTGTATAGCTATACCAGTTGTTTAATCAGCGTTGATTAACTGCATTTTCTGTGGTTGTCACTACTGTTAAAACTGGTTTGTAATCAGCAAATGTGACCACTACATCCACTACTGGACATCTTCTCTTCTTTGTCAACCATTTTCCATCCACTCCTGAATATAGGTATCTCCCAATTGCTTCCATCTTTCTCTATCTTGCGCCAATCTAATCCACTGTTTGCCAGCCACTGCTCTTATGTAATCTACCCATCTTTTTTCAGGTCTTTCCTTACTTCTTACTGTCGTCCTTCGTCTCCATTCTAGAATTCTCCATGTCCACCTGTTTTCATTATATCGGGCTACGTGACCTGCCCAGCGCCATTTCATTTTTGTAATTTCTTCCACAATATCCCTAATCTTCGTTCTACGTCTTATCTCGGTGTTTCTAATCTTGTCTCTCAGTGATATTCCAAGCATGATTCGTTTCATTGCTCTTTGCGTTGTTTCTAATTTTTAAGTAAATTTTTTGGTAAGGGTTACTGTCTCCAAGCCGTAGGTACAAACTGGTAGTATGCATGTGTTACACACCGTTTTCTTTAAGTTTACAGGAATGGAGGTGTTTTTAAAGATATATGCTAGTTTGCCTAAAGCGCCGCATGCCAGTTGTGTTCTTCTTTTGATTTCAGCATCTTGATTTGGTTTTCCTAGTTTGATAACATGACCTAGATATACATAATGTTCAACATTTTCTATGGTATGATTTTGTATTGTTATATTTGTCTGGTCTCGGCTTTTTTTGTTTTGCTGTAGTTCATTTTTAAGCCTACCGCTCCTGAAACTGCTGGACATAGGTCTCACTAAACTCTTTCTATCTTTCTCAGTCTTGTGCAGCTTGCATCCAGTTATTACTAACACACATTAGGTCGTCGGTCCATCTAGTTGGTGGGCGTATTGCTTCTTGCCTTGGTCTTCACTCTAAAATATATTCTGTCATCGGTTGTCTAATAATCTGGCGATGCGTCCGATTCCATTTTAACTACGCAAAATTCACTAATGTTTGTATTTTGTGAACGATTTTCGAAGTGGAAATTAAAACGTCAATTAACGTAATTTAACCTTTAATTGTGGCTTCTTTCCATTTAAATAGCAATTCATTTAAAATGCCACAGGAAAATAGCTTTAGAGCAATAATATGTTATTCGTATTTGGTCTCAAAACTTTTAAACTTTTATTTAATTCCTTTATTGTTGAGTAGTTGGAGCCGTATTTTTCCGTCAGCTATCTTCTTTTACCTGATGTATACTCTTTGGTATTTTGACTTGATTTTTCTTTATGGGTCGGGCAGCACTCCCTTTTCATTTCTTTTTTAGACATTATTATGCCATCATTTGCTTGATACACATCTTCTAGTTCGTCTTGTAAGTATTGTATATGTCTGGTTGGTATAAGGCTACAAGGAAAAGTGGAAGGAAAGAGATGGATTGGTCGAAAGAAACTTTCATGGCTGCGTAATATTAGACAATGGTGTGGTTACACAGTAGAAGAATTTTTTCGCTTAGCAACCGACAGACAAAGGTTTCAGGAAATTGTAAACATGATGACGGCCAACGTCTGAATACGGACACGGCACCCAAAGAAGAAGAAGGTTGGTATATCTTCATACAGGTCGTTGTTATGTGGGGAAATCCATTTTTTTTTCTTTTGCTTTTAGGATTATATGGATATTAGGAATTTATGGTCGCTTTACAGAAAGAACTGCTTTCCTGTGTAGATGTTTCAGGATTCTCCCATTAAGTAAATCGTATTCTTGGGGACTGTATTAATATAAAAGGATTAACTTTTTATCATTGCAGTATCTATCCAAATACAAACGAAATTATACTAAAACTGGTCCTTTGATATACATGTAGTTGTTTTATTTTCCCAAAATATATGAAAATATTTTGATGTGTAGTAAGTACTACATTTTTAATATAACACCTTGTCCGCCTTGGAATGGGTATAAAACATTTGGTGAATTTGTATTTTTAAACTAACTCCGCCTGGGTTGTCAGATGGGTGGATTGAGTAGCTCATCGGATGACACTGCCGGTCCCAAGCCCGGATAAAGGAGGAGGGTCCCCATGGCAAGGCTAGCTACCTACCTGGGGTAAAGAAACCCACATTGACTCACAGAACTGAAAATTCAGCCTCGGATACCGGACGGAAATATCAGATGACGACACACGCTATGACAATGGAAAAACGAATTGGTAAACGAAAACCTAAAGACCCCATCACAAATAATTTATAATCACAAATCGAGCGATAACTCCGTCACAAGTACTTGATGTCAGAGCACTAACATCTGCTAACCTGGGGACTGATCATAACCTTGTTTTATGCAAGATGCTACTAGAACGTCCGCAACGAAACAGAAAACCCCCAATCGTCATCGAAAAACATAATATAGAGTCGCTAGCAACAGAGAGTACATAACTGCTTTATGAGAACAGGATTACCAGCAAACTAAAAGAGATGGACTTAAAACCCGAATGGGGAGTAGAAGATACTTGGCAAAAAATTAAGAAATGTATCGACGAAGCAGCAGAAGAAGCAATTGTAAAGCGGAAAATTAACACGAGAGCGACAAACCACACCAAACCATGGTTTTGCCAAGATGTAAAAGAACTCTCTGAATTAAAACGCAAATGCTACCTGAGATATAAAAGCACGCAATCGGAAGAAGCTCATGCAGAATATGTCCAAATAAGAAACGAAGTAAACGCCAGAATAAACTCAATAAAAAGAGAACATTGGGCCAAATTCACTTGCGACATGGACTACGACCTATATGGTGCCCAAAAGAAAGTATGGAAAATGCTCCGCAACAGGAAAAAACCAGTTAATGAGTTCGTGCAGACCAAAGGAGTACCTATAGAGGCATGGCAATAGCATTTTAATGAGCTATATGATGCTGAAGAAACGCTGAATATAAACGAAGGCGAAACAGATGTGAGTGCTACAATCAATGACGAAGAAGTAAAAGCAAAGATCAAAAAGCTAAAAAACAGAAAATCACCGGGAACAGATGGTATACCCAATATACTTTTAAAATATGGAGGTCCGGATCTTGCAAGTAAACTGGCACAACTATTTAACAAAATATTAAACAAAACAGAAACATCAGAGGAATGGCATAATAGTATCACAATCCCCATATTTAAAAAAAGACAAAAAACCTGCCCACAGAACTATAGAGGCATAACCCCCTTAAATACAACAATAAAACTTTTCACGGGTATTCTCAAGGATAAATTGGAAAAGCAAATCACTAATGCTGAAGAACAATAAGGTTTTACAAAAGGGCGGTCTATAACAGACGCAGTATTTATAATAAAACAAATAAAAGAAAAAGCTATAGAGTTCGGCATGCCAGCGTATATTTGCTTTATTGATTTGACGAAGGCATTTGACAGAGTTCGCCTGGGAGACATTCTAAATATATTAATAGAAAATGAAACACTGACCAGTATAACAAAGATACTCCATAACCTAAATAACAACAACGTCACCAAAGTTAGAGCAGGAGACGAATTCACTGAAAATATTCCAACACCGGGAGGAATTAGACAAGGCGACAGTTTAAGCCCCTTCTTGTTTAATCTTCTCATGGGCAAAATTATCAACAAAATAACATCTCTTAATCTCGGATATAGAATGGGTAACAAAAGAATTGGTATGGTGTGTTACGCAGACGATGCAGCAATTATTGCCGAATCAGAAGATGATCTCCAAAGGCAGCTCTTTCAGTTCTTTCAAACAAGCCGACTACTAAATATGAACATCTCTATCAACAAAACTAAATGTATGACAATAGCAAAAGATCCGCTCAGATGTAAGTTAGTGGTTGAGGATAACCCCATAGAACAGGTGATGCAATTCAGATATCTGGGCATAGATATATCAAGCACCCACGACCCAGTAAAGGACCTGAGGAGTCAGATCAACAAAGCATCTGCACTGTCAGGATGTCTGCGGGAGATAGTCTGGTCAAATCCGTAGATGCGCACAGATAGTAAAATTAGAATCTATAAGACTTGCATACGACCGATCATGACATATGGCATAGAAGTGCGCGAAGACACCAACAAAACGAAACAGATGCTAAGGGTTGCCGAAATGAAAACCCTAAAAACAATAATGGGGAAAACAAGAAGAGACAGAGTGAGAAATACAAACATTAGAGAGCAGTGCAAAATTCAAGATATTGTAAGATGGGGAAGGCAGCGCAAGAGGATGTGGTACAACCATATAAGACGAATGGATGAGAGTAGACTCCCAAAAATTGCCCTAGAAAACAATCCGCCCGGTTCACGACCCCCCAGAAGACCACCTAAAAGATGGAGGGATAGTTGGCAATCAACCTCCCAAGAAATTAACCAGAGGCAGCTTCCGAATTAAACAGATCGAAAGATCTACAAAAAGTAGAAGAAGAAGAAGAAGTATTTTTAAACTATACAATTATAACTGTAATTACTTATATAAAAATCTTATTAATACATTAGGAAACGTAACGAAACTTTTTTCTATAAATAATTTGACAAAACCAAACGACATATAAAGTTTCATATTCATGTAATATTATGCAAAATAATGTAATACAACCTATGTGCGCTTTTTAGACTATTGACCTACCAGCTTGACACCAAAAATATTTATTAAAATACTTTAAAAACTTTTAAAAAAAATTTAAAAGTAGAAAAATACGTTAAACTATTAAATATAATATACCTTGTAGTTGTTTAAAAAAATATTAGTGCTTGCACAAAAATAAATATACTCTATAATAAAATAGTTTGAGCTAGATTCTAGGGATATTCTGTATACACTACATTAAACATTATGTACAAAATACTAGGTTATCACACAATTTATCGTCCACAACTTTATATTTAAAGTATTTACAAAACGAGAGAAGTACGCATAATAAATATCACAGAATAAAGTTACTTAAAGTTATATTTTTAAAACCACAAACAAAAATATTTACCTTTTGTCAAGTATTTATTTATAAAATTATACGTTTATTTCATGTTTCATTTTATTTAAACATTGAATAATAAGTATTTCAATATATTTCAAATAATGTCAAGGACGTTTAGCAGTAAGACAACGAGGAACATAATGCGTTCGATCTTTGAGTTTCCTTATTTGTTGTAGTACTTAATTTCTATACGAAAATAAAAAAAAAATAAAAAACAAACTGGAGCTGATTTTATGTCTTTCAATTACTAAATTAGTATGAAGCAGTTGCACCAGCATTTGCAGAGGCGTCAAAAAAAGATATTAATAGTGTCTGGAACAAAATGAAATCGGCAGTACCTACTTAACGCTGGTAAAACGTTTGTGGGTCAAAAAGAACCAATTGCCAAAAAAAAACTGGATGACACCAGATATCATAAATCTCATAGAAGAAAAACGAAAATACAAAAATACAAATAAAGAGAAGCACAAGCAAATGAAGAAACTAGTAGAAACGCAGATCAAGGAAGCTAAATAATACTGGATGGTAGAAAATTGTAGAGAACTAGAAGAACTTAATATGAAACACGACACACATGGGCAACATAAGAAACTGAAAGAAATTACAGCCACAAAGAAATTGCCAAAAAAACTGGATGACACCAGATATTATAAATCTCATAGAAGAAAAACGAAAATACAAAAATACAAATAAAGAGAAGTACAAGCAAATGAAGAAACTAGTAGAAACGCAATCAAGGAAGCTAAAGAACACTGGATGGTAGTAAATTACAGAGAAATAGAAGAACTTAAGATGAAACATGACACACATGGGCTACATAAGAAAGTGAAAGAAATTAGAGGAAATAATCGGAAGAGAATTATACGAAACTCCACAAGTTATACGAAACTCTAAGGGGATCTCCAATTATCAGCAGTAGAAAAACAACAAACTTGGGATAATTACATGAAGGACTTATTCGCAGATAATAAGGAAGAAATAAATGATACATTACCAACTAATGAAAATCTAAAAATTCTGATACCAGAGGTTAAACAGGCAATTAAAATCTCAAAATGTGGTAAAGCGCCAGGTCCCGATGAAATTCCTGTAGAGATAATAAAAATCCTGAATGATGAAAACATAGAGTGTCTAACTAAATTATTTAATAAAATATACCACGATGGTCAAATCCCGGATGAATGGTTAAAATCTATCTTTTTGCCCTTACTCAAGAAAAATAATCTAAACCTAAATCTTGCGATAAGTACCGATTAATTAGCCTTATGAGCCACACTTTAAAAATACTATTCAAAGTTATTCAGCAGCGTATATACAAAAAATGTGAAGAACAATTAGACAATACACAGTTTGGATTTAGATGTGGAATGGGAACAAGAGAGGCACTGTGCGCAATGACGGTACTATTACAAAAATGCATGGAATATAATAAAAACGTATTCATATGTTATATAGATTTCCAAAACGTTTTTGATAGAGTACAACATGGTAAACTCATACATGCATTGAAACAGATACACCTAGATCCCAAGGATATTAATTTAATCAAAAATCTGTACTACAATCAAACAGCGGTCGTACGGGTGGAAGATAGTGAGACAAACCAGGTGGAAATTCAAAGGGGAGTCAGACAGGGATGTGTGCTGTCGCCACAATTATTTAATGTGTACTCCCAACTAATATTTTAGGAGGCACTATAGGAAAGAACTGAAGGTGTAAGGATTGCAGGGAGCATCATTAATCACACAAGATTTGCAGATGATACCTCAATCATGGCATAGAATATAGACGATTTACAAACTCTCCTGGAAATCATTAACAGAGAAAGCAAAAACATGGGACTAACAATAAATATAAATAAAACCAAATACATGGTGATCTCAAAAAACCCTGTTGACAACATACAACTGACATTGAGGAGTAAACCCCTAGAGAGAGTCGACAAATATAAACACCTCGTAGCAATTATAAACTCACAGTTAGATCAAGAGCAGAAGATAAAGGTCAGAATAGAAATAGCTCGAAAAGGCTTTATAAAATACAAGTCAATGCTTACAAATAAGAACTTGAGTATGTGCATCAGATTGAGGTTCGTCGAATGTTATGTTTGGTCGCAACTACTATATGGGGTAGAAACATAGACTCCGAAAGCCCAATCTATAAAAAAATTGGAGGCACTTGAAATGTGGCTATATAGGCGTATTTTGAAGATTCTTTGGACTGCAAAAGTCTCAAATGAAGAAGTGTTAAGACGAGTTGGACATGGGAGAAAGCTTATGAACACAATGAAAATAAGAAAAACATCTTATCTGGGCCACATACTCAGAAACGATAAATACTCTCTGTTACAAGTTATCATGCAAGGTAGAATAGAGGGAAGAAAAGGCTTGGGAAGAAAGAAGAAATCTTGGCTGAGGAATATCAGAGATTGGACCAGCCTCAGTGTTGAACAGATATTTCACGTTGCAAAAGATCGAGAAGCGTTTAAAGAAGTGATCGCCAACCTTCGTTAGAAGACGGTACAAGAAGAATAAGAAGAAGAAATTACTAAATTAATATTTTGTTATAACCGTAGGTCAGTGGTTAAGATAATGAGGACACGTAAAGCCGTCGGTTAACTCTGAGCTACTGTGAATGTGACTATTTCGGGCTTCTGGAAAAACTTCCTATATAACCTAAAACTTTTTTGAAAAAAACAAATATTTTTACGGAACTTAATTTTGATCTCAACAATCTGAAAAAAAAACCGGAGGTTTATTATGCAATAAAATGTATGTTGGCAAATTTTTCAGATTTTAAAGAAAAAGATTGTTTAAAAAATGTTTTAAAGAGGAAACCCATTTTTGCGATAGAGAACCTCCGGGGCTATCTAAGGAGCTAAAAATTTAACTAAAGTAGTTTGTAAATATGTACTGTTGAGTGCCTAACTTTAAACACATTAAACTTATTCCGCTATAGGCTTTACAAAACTTTCAAACTAACTCCTACAGAAGACAATGGGTAGCTTCTAGTTTATCTCCTCTATATTTAGTTTTTGTATAGAAACCAATTATTGTTTGAACATTTTATAGAAAACGCATTGCAAAAATATGATTAGAAATATTTAAACTTACACACAATCGTCAAGACATAAAATTAAGCTTTGTTTATAACAAGACAGATTTATAGAACCAATTTCTTATAAAATATACCATATAATATGTTTCATGTAGGTCGGTACTATCCTGTTCTTTACCGGTTATAGTGCTGCTTATCGCATTTTTCTCAAATAAATATAACTATAATAAATCGAACTATACGTATTTTTTATAAAAACATCCAGAAAATAACCTTATTTTTTCATTGGGCTCTTAATTTAGTTTATTTTTTTTAGAATATACTTGCGTGAGTACATTTGCTAATATACTCTTACTGTCTCATAAGTTATATTTCGTGATTTAAATTTTCCTTTTTTATAAGAAGTATAAGTACCTATGTCAAATTTTATAGATCAAATTGATAATGTTTATATAATTTCCATTTCTTTATCACAAAATTATGAATGTGATATGTAACTTATAGATTATTATCTATAATTTAGTAATTAATATCGAAATGATATATATTGATTGTCCTATTTACAAGTTTTTAGAATTTCATTTTTAAAATTTGCGTAAATACATAAATAAATAAAATTTTGTGCGGAATTTTATTATTATTTTTACACAAAAATATTGATTTTTTAAATTCTTTAAGATGGGTAAGCAAACTAGATGAGTAGTGCAAAATTATTTTTTATGTTGTTTATTAATATTGTTTTCTACGAGTATTTAGTTTATGTATAACATAGTTATATAATAATAAAAATAAAGCCATTGGGAAGCCAGCAATTTAATTTTATTAGTAAATTACTTTGCAAAATTTTCTTAAAAGAGAAATCGGACCCAGATTTTATTTACAACAATTGACTCAGATGACGCATTAAATACAAGGATACGCAGATACCTGGGTATAGATACAAATGTTAAAAGTATCTTCAAGAAGACAGCAAAAAGTTCCGGATATAACGTGGACATAGTAGATTAGACTATCTCTCCGCAAATGTTTACAGCAGTACTCAAGAATAGGCTTAAGCGAATATATAGAGATTATTATATGTAAATTAATATAAATAAAAAGGATATGAACTAACTTAGATTTGCTAATGATATCGTCTTATATGTTAGCGTTGAAAAATCTACAAAAATGCTGAAAACACTGTATAAAGTGTCAAAAACAATTGATCTTAAAATTAACTCCCCAAAATAACAGCTTACATATGTCTAGTTTACAGATAAACAAACAACTGAAATACAAAGAAGAACAGATCTCATATATTAATAGTCTAGTTTGTACATACGGTGTTTTTACATGTGGTGCAGAAACTCTAGCTCTAGAAAGAGGCAATAAATCAAATAAATAAGAGCTAAACAACATGCGATGGAAAGGTCGATGTTAGACAAATCCATCAGAGATTACATAAAAAAATAGCCATGACCAAATGAAGTTGGACCAGAAATGTTGCCAAACAGACGAATAGTAGATGGTCTAGAAAGATACTGGAGTTGGATGCTAGAAGTCTAAAATAGAAATAAGTGAACAGGTTTGCGATAGGCCCATGAGACAAAATTATACCGACAGTAATAAATTACCTAGGATGTAAAATCTGTAAGCGTCTACAATATATCCTCCCTCAGCGTTTTTTATTCTCAGGAGTCGCTGTTTCTTACCCTTTTCGCCACATGCCAACTGTCCATCTCTCTAAGAAAGCCTGGAGATTTTCTTAGTTTCATTCCCTTAACTACTTCTTTCACTTGTTCTGTTGATAGTTCTATTCTTCCTTCTACTGGCACTTGTTCATTTGTCTGTATAAACCTTTCTCTTCTCTCTGTTAATAAAATCTCAAAATGCTCTATCCATGTGTTCTCTGGTATTCTATTTATTATGACTTGGTTTTTTGTCGTTGTTCTCATCGTTTTTATAGTTCTCCAGGCTTCAGAGCTCTTTGTCCCTCCTATATGGTTGTCTAGGTATTGGAATTTTTGTTCCCATGCACTATTTTTCTTTTTAACGAGTCTTAAAAGGAGAATATACTGTGTTAAATATACACAAAAATATAAAAAAAAAGGAAATACATAAGCCTCTAAGAAAAGTAAGTAATTTCAGGCGGCAAAAATAGAGAGCACATCACTTTTGCGTAAAAAGAATAATTTCAGAAAAAAATGCAAATAACCAGAACATAAGCAAAAAATATAAAACTTTCTGCTCAATGTGAAAAATACTCTCCTACTTCTTCTCATTCAGAAGACTGAATTCAGAGTAATCTTAGAAGATTTCCAACTTTATAAAATAAATACAGTGGATAGAGAAATATTCTTCAAACATATACAGCTAACGACCAAAAATACTTTATGCAGCTGAAAGGCAACTGCTGGCCAACGATAAAATACAGGTTGGGAATAGGTCTTTACAACCTGACTAGATAAAAAGTATCTATTCAAAATGGAGAATAGACTCTCTTAGAAGACAAAGATCTTTCATACCAAACATAAATATGGGGAATAAATAATAATTAAATATTGATTAAATAATGATCTGAAAAGAAATCACAAAAAAGGAAAATAATTATTTGTCGTATTTAAAATTATTTCGACCAAATCGACATTTGGTCGAAATGTCTATTACAATTAAAAGTAAAAGTGGCACAATATAAATATTAATTAGAAATGTACAGGAAACTCTAAAAATACCAGTACCAATAGATGGACAGAAAGCAGAAAGGTTTATAATGAAAAAAGGAAAAACACAGAATAAACAATAGTAATCACATGTCTTCTTCTTTGTCAACCATTTTCCATCCACTCCTGAATGTAGGTCTCTCCCAATTGCTTCCATCTTTCTCTATCTTGCGCCAATCTAATCCACTGTTTGCCTGCCACTGCTCTTATGTCATCTACCTATCTTTTTTGAGGTCTTCCCATGCTTCTTGTTGTCGTACTTGGTCTCCATTCTAAAATTCTCCGTGTCCACCTGTTATCATTATATCGGGCTACGTGACCTGCCCAGCGCCATTTCATTTTTGTAATTTCTTCCACAATATCCCTAATCTTCGTTCTACGTCTTATTTCGGTGTTTCTAATCTTGTCTCTTAGTGATATTCCAAGCATAATTCGTTCCATTGCTCTTTGCGTTGTATCTAATTTTTTGGCAGATTTTTTGGTAAGTGCTACTGTCTCCAAGCCGTAGGTACAAACAGGTAGTATGCATGTGTTATACACCTTTTTCTTTAAGTTTATAGGAATGGAGGTGTTTTTCAAGATATGTGCTAGTTTGCTGAAAGCGCCGCATGCCAGTTGTGTTCTTCTTTCAATTTCAGCATCTTGATTTGGTTTTCCTAGTTTGATAACATGACCTAGATATACATAATGTTCCACATTTTCTATGGTATGATTTTGTATTGTTATATTTGTCTGGTCTCGGCTCAGTATTTTTGTTTTGATGTAATTCATTTTCAAGCCTTTTGCTTCTGAAACTGCATTTAATTGTTGTAACATATCATTTAGTTCTTGGATATTATCAGCTATTAAAACTATGCCATTCCAGTTTCTTAAAAATATCTTCTAGACCAAGGGTAAATAGTTTAGGAGAGATGGTGTCTCCTTGTCTTACTCCGCGTTGTGGTCTTATGGGATTAGTTTTTGTGCTTTCGTCCAGCTTTATATGCATGGTGGCATTTTCATATATGTTAATGTATCTTGAATTTATGCGGGCATTTTCTAGAGATTTAAGCACTGCCCATAATTCGATGGAATCGAATGCTTTATGGAAATCGACGAACGCTATATGAATTGGAACATTATACTCGGTGCATTTTTCTATCAGTATTCTTACGGTGTGCACGTGGTCTATGGTATTAAAATGTTTTCTAAATTCAGCCTGCTCGATAGGTTGATAGAAATCGAGCTTATGTATTAGGCGTCTATAGGCGTCGAGCTTATGTCTACATATAGTTTATTATCCGCAGATGACATTGTGTTGCTGGAAAACTCCAAGAATAAAATGCATGCAGAAAATTATACTGGTACAGTGAAATACAAGTGATAATATTTTCTATCAATATAGGCAAAACAAAAACAATAGTTGATTGTTCGGACGTGGTCGGCCACGTGATGTGGAACGAAGAAAAATATAGAATTCTTCAACTTGTTATGCAGGGTAAAGCATTTGGCAGGAGAGGACCGGGTCGCCATCGTATCTCGTAGTTAAAAATCCTTTGATAATGGTTTGGGATGACCTATGCAGAGCTGTTTCGCAGAGCAGTCAACAAAACCATGATAGCCTTAATGATCACTAACATACAGACCGTATCAGGCACTGAAGAAGAAGAAGAAAAACAATGATGTTAACAAAAAAACCTTATGAATCTCATTGTCAAATGTTGTAAGGATAATGACCCGATTTCTATATTGCAATCTTCTTATGCTTTATTTAAATTTAAAATGTGTAATAATATTTGATTTGTAATAATTTAAACAAGTAAGGAAACATCAGGTTATTTTTTTTTTGTTTGTGGTTTCGTTTCAACAACTACGTATATTTTAAGTATAGCAAGAAAGAAACAAATGAGTCTTGAATTATTGCTTTATGTATTTAACTGTCCTAAGTTTTATAACAAAATTATTTTTTGCAAAGACGCAACAGTTAGCTTTTAGCTGTATTTAAAAGGAGTAAAAAAATAGATAAAGTTTGGTTAACAAATAATTATAGAAACTACATTTACGGATTAACACGTGTTATGCTGAAATCACGGATCCGTGATATTTGAGTGCGTACCGGCTAAGTGAATATCACGACTATGGGTCGCATGCATTGGTAAATTATATCGTTAGTATCGAGGTAGCCCCTAATTGTATTGTTGGTTATCGAGTTTTCTATAGAAAACCAAGACTAAATTTGGTAACTCTGTAGCCTGTGGGTGATTTTGGTTTTTAGTAAGTTTCTGATAGACGAAAGGACAGTTAAGATTTGATGCCTCTGCAGGCTTCAAACAGACAGTTAAGATTTGTATCATCCTAGCAGGAATTATCAAAGTGACTGGTATAGAAGCTTTAAACGTGAAAACAAATTTTTTGTTGAAGAAACAATAATAAAATGGTAATAATTTGGAAAACACAGCAATCTAAAGTAGAAACCATTTCTTTTGACGAAAACAAAATTCAGATGTTTGCTTCAATACTTTTTAATTTTTGCTTTCTATAAATTTGCAAGGCAAAACAGACGATGCTAAAAGATATAAGGGATATGGAGAATTTAAAAGTTGCATTCCACAACATACGTCCTAGCAGGAATCTCTTACATCTTTAATCATTGTCTGTTTTGCCTTGGAAATTTATAACAGGCACATATTAAAGTCACATCCAGAATTTAATTTTGCTTTTCGTCAATAGAAATCTTCGGAATTCTACTTTCGCGATTTCTGATAGACATTTGAATAAATATGATAATAGATCAGGAATCCGGTCCATCGAGTTAAATCCTGAAAAATAGATAACTGGGATTTTGTCTATACTTGCAATTACTACAATAGTCCTAATTTGGTAAAGGCATTTCTGGAACGCTAAGGGGTGACAAAAAAAGTAGATACTCCTAAAGAATTAGTTAGAAGAATCTAACTAGTAGTAGGTGTATCAAAGTCTCCATATAGTAAATGTAAAATGATAAGAAAATAAAAATATTTTGTTTACATCTAACGAATTTAAAAACAAAATAATAAAAATAAATTTACGCAACCAACTAAAAAAAAAGCTCGACCAATAGTTGAATATAACAAATATATGGACGGAATCAACTACCAAGATCAACAAATGCGTACTATCCTTGATGCAGAAAAACGAGAAGGTGGCATAAAGTCCTAGCAGTTCAGATTTTTTAACTAATGAATGAATCTGGCTTAAGCATCTTTTTGTAGAAAGACATATTCAAATCGAAGATGCCAATTCACCTAAAGAAAAAAGCATTGGACTAGTGTATACTACCAATCATAACATACGGCTGCGAAACTTGGACACTTAAGAAAGAGATAATATCGAAACTCAAATTCACTCAAAGGTCAATGGAGCGATGCAGGCTAGATATAACAAAGAGCAATAGAAAAAGAATAGTATGGATCAGACCAAAAACCGAGGTTACTGATATAATCCATAGAATTAAATCTTTAAAATGGCAGTGGGCGGGACATTTAGCGAGAAGAACTGGCAATAGGTGGTTTCCTAGAATTACAGTGTGATATCCAAGAGGTGTCAAGACACCAAGAAGAAGCCCAAATTTAGGATAGGATATATCAAGAAAACAAGCAGGTACAACATGGCACAGAAAACCGAATTTTATACGATAGTAGGTAAAAAGGAAGAACGAATATGTAAGGGAAGCTGCACCATTATCGATATAATATACTGAGAATGATAATGAAAATAATGAATTAAAAAAAAATTGCTCAAATTACCAATACCGAACATTTTTTTTATTTAATACAAATATGATAATTCTTCCGTTCCACTAAAAAATGGTAAGCATCTTTTAACGTAATAAAATTTATTAAAAATTGAAAAATTATTGAAGAGTTAATAACCTCTTAATTATTTAACGTCTGCCTTGTAACATTTCAGTGATGTATTAAAGTATTACGGTATAACAGTGGGTTAGACGAATGGCAATACCTTGACAGTCGTCTTGATTGGGTGTGTGAAATCTTTTAGACTCCCCCATCTCCAGATTTGACGCCACTCGATTTTTTCTTGTTGTGGTAGCTACAGTAACAGATGTATTTTTAAATGTTATTTGCAGATGTTGCTTATTTGTAAAGAGTCATTAAATAATGTGTTTAGAGTATTACTCCAGCTATAATTTGCTAAACTACCTGCATTAAAAGAGGAAGCGGATATAGTAGTGGTTTGTGAATTGAGGAAGATAAACATACTCGTTAAATGATTACAACAGTTATTCTTTACATATGAGTTATAATATTACTAATTTAAATACATTGTTAAAATATTACAAGAAAGATTATTAACTCTTTAATGTTCATTAGATTTTTAATGAACTGTGTTTTGTAAAAATTTGTTGTTCATTTTTTGTCGAAACAGAAGAGTTGTCATATTTGTAAAAAAATAGAAATAAAACTGACGTTTCGTATCGGTAATCTTAAAAAGAATTTTTTTTTTAATTCGAGCACATTAAAATAGATTTAATTCCCAAAAAATTCATAATCACAATTTTAACTATTGTGAATATGTGAATAATAAAGGTGCTTTATGCTTTAGCGAAATTAATATTTTTTATAATACCTTGCAGAGCTTTTTATAAAGAATAATTTTTATTCATAAAATTCATAATATCAAAATTTCCCATATGATTCCAACTTACCATAATTGACGTTTAATAAGTTAGCCATAGGATGAATTTCTCAAATATAAATTAGCATGAAACGTGTTAATGTATATAAAGTTGAAAATAAAGTTATATAAAAGATAAAAACACATTGAAGAAAACTAAACAATAGGTACCATCAAAAATAACACAGAAAAACTTTATCAGTAAACGTTTTTTATTTATAAAAGAATAAATAGGTAATAATATTATTATTTTTAATTTTCTTAATGTTAATTTTAGACAGACAAAAATCTTTATTGAATCCAAAATATTGTCAATTGAGCTAAAAGTTTTGTTGCGTCTTTGATTTTGAGCTAGACTTATATATTAAAAAAGAAGAAGCTGTAGAAAAACATTTATTTTTATAGAAAGAAATCTATTCAGTGTTTAACAATATTACATTTTTGTCAAGAAATATATTATTTATTATTCCAATGCTTTTTCAAATTTGATATAAACTTTTTACATAGAACATTTAAATATTAACTGCAAGAGGTATTCTGCTAACAGTACATTACCAATCGACAGGTATATTAAAAATAACTTTTCATCTTCTCCATACATAGTATTTATAAGAAGCAGCAACTAGAGATTTTTATCATTCGAATACCGATTTCCAATGTATAATATAAATGATATATTTGGATTTTATTTGTATCAATAATGAGTGATAGACTACATGTTACAGATGTTAATATACAAGGAGCTTTCAGTTACGAAACAGAAAATAGTAAAATTATAATAAGCTTAAACATATCAATTAATTGAAGCACAAAAATTAAAACAGTTTAATAGTTTACTTGCGTATTTCTATTCAGGAAGGTAATTTAATATTCATTATTTTCAGCAGCTATCAGAATATTTAATTCTCTGAACAAATAGTGAAAAAATGCCACACAGATGTATAGTTTACACAATCCGGTAATTCATGTTGGAAGCTACAAGTCTGTGAACAAATACAGAATGGCCCAAAGGTCTGGAAACGGCCAATTATCTCATAAATTGCTAGTAATAATTGTACAAAATTTGAGGTACACCTATTTTGTGACACGGAGATTCCATATTTGATATTTTCAATGTTGCCAGATTTGTCGTTTCTCTTATATTATTAGTAACTTTGATTTTTCAAATTCATCACCCTTATATTCATTCATTATTGGACCACGTTCTGGTTGGTCTCCACGTTCACCTGATTTCAATCCTAAAGATTATTTTTATTGGGATTACTTGAAAAATTGAGTTTACAAAACTAAACCAGCAAGTCTTGCAGAACTAAGGCAACGAAATATCGATGAATCTGGAATAATTTCTAGACAATCATCAAAAATGTGGTAGACGCATTCTACCATCGATTAGGGTACTGTCAACTTACAAATGGAGCACATTTTGAACACTTGATAAAGTAACCATTATAGTAAAAATGTTGAAATCTTTCAATTGTTACATTTTAATGTAGTTAAAAATAGTTAGTATTAAAAAATTTATTGAGACAATTGGGCGGTGCCAGACTTTATGTTTTATGTATTTAAGACCTTCCACACTACATAAAATCATAAGTGTTACATATGGTTGAACTTGTATTGAATAGGAGATTTCAATATTGACTGAATATACAGGGTGATGAATTTGAAAAACCAAAGTTACTAATAATATAAGAGAAGTGGCAAATCTGGCAACATTGCAAATAATAAATATGGAATCTCTGTATCGCAAAATAGTTGTACCTTAAATTTTGTACAATTATGACTAGTAATTTACAAGATAATTGACCGTTTTCAGACTTTTGAGCCAATCTGTATTGAGTAAATGCCACGCCGATGTAGAGTTTTTATAATAAAAAATTTTTCAGGCAGACCCACTTTTTTTTAAATGGTACTTTCTATCAAGAAATAAGAGCTGTGATAAGAGCAGAAAAAAAACTTGATATCAAGTTATAAAGTTATACCCAGTTTCCCAACAAAGTGAACATGTTGGCCGGTATTTTTTAATAAACTTTTAGTAACTCATATTTCAGTTGTTTATCCTGATGATAATGATATAAGAAAAATAGGATAAAAGATCATGGTGGTCAGTGAATCGCCTCTCTGAAATAATGGTGAGTTTCCAATATAAATAGGAATTAATAATAAAATGCCACAGAAACATAAACACTTCAAAAATAGGGACAGATGCGCAAAATGTCGCCTGCCAAAATGTTTAAAAAATGTGCGTTTTAAATATATTTATTTTTTTGGAATCATGAAAAAAATAATAAGTTTTTTAACAAAATTTCTACAGAAAGTTTCTTTTGAATGAGATATTTGAAACTAAAAGTCAAACTGAGTTTTCTCTTTTTTTAACTCGTGTAACTTACTAAAGTAAACATAATAGGGGCGCCCCCCGATAATAACTTAATATTTCATTCTGCGTTTAAATCTTTTAAATATACAAATTAGTTTTCTCAGAAATAAAAAAAAAAATGCTTTTAAAAGTTTAAACATTTTAATTATTATTTAAATGGACATAAGCCACAATTAAAGGTTAAAGTACGTTTATTGGCATTTCAATTTCCACTTCGGGAATTAAGACGTCAATAAACGTACTTTAACCTTAAATAGTAATTACTTTAAAATGCCATAAGAAAATAGCTTTAGAACAATATTTGAATAGTTTGATAAGCGACATTTCCGCATATGCCCTTAATTTTGATTAAATTTTAAAAAGTGACACACCACTATAACGCCTAATTTTTCAGCAATGAATTTAACTGCATTTTAGTGTACTATGATTTCTCTATAATGAAACAACCAAACAAAAGTTAAGAAGCACACTAATTTAATAGAATTTTTGAATATAAACGTCAATATAAAACATACAAATCTAATAAATGTGTTTATTATTCTGTATTTCCTTACGGGAACATTAATTACAGATTGACACAGCTCCTTGGCATAATTGAAATAAAATTATTAATTTTGTTATAATTCAAAATAATTCATTCTTATTCAAGAAGATTATAAAGACTGTCTATATCCCATGCATGCTTGATTCCATTAAGTTCTGGTGATTGTGCTGGCTACCGTAAAAGTGTAATATTCTGAATACGAAACCAATCTCTTACTGTTGCTACAGTGTCTGATCTTAGATTATCTTGCATATAACGCATATCATGACCTGCAGTAGTGACAAATTAAATGAGAGTAGGTTCTAGGATACGATCAATATATTGATATTGTGCCTTCCACAATAACTGGAAAGTTTGATAAAAAATTACTCTAGCCAACATTATAACTTAAAAACCACAAGATGAATGAGCACCCTGTACATGCCTTAGTCTCTCTTGTCGACCAGGTTATCTCTAAATTCTCACTCTTCTTAAATTCACACAGCTTCTTTTATAAATTACACATAAATTATTTTCTTTTACACCCTACTCAATGAATGCGTGTCATGCAGGCCACTTTTATGTAATGTCCTCAAAGTATAGTTACATACACTAATGTGGGTATTTTCTAAGGACCCATAACGTTCACGTGCAGTCATATGCACATTTTGACGAGCCATTCCTAATACACACCGATTCTGTTGAGAAGTAGATGCAAGTTAAAGATCTCCATATGTTGCATTAACATTATAGAATTATTAATATCGACGTCACAATCGCGAAATCACGATCTGAGACACGTCGCAATGATGTTCAATATCAGTTTGTGAATGACAACACTTAACATTTAAACAAGTGTTAAAGGCCGACGCTACACAACTATCGTTACATTTAATCACATCTTTCTAGTGAAATTTTAAAGTAGATGCAGACTATCTTTAAAATTGTAAGCACTATATTAAATATATGGTACAATTTAAGACAATTAATCGTAGGAATTTAAAGCACTGTAACTTTTGCCTTAACAAAACAGTGCAATAGACAGAATAATTTTCATAGAATACCTTTATTTGTAGATAACAAGTTTTCAAATCAAATGGTATGTATTAACAAAAAAAATAAGTTTTTATTGAAAAAAGTGGGATCTTTGCA
The DNA here is from genome assembly GCA_918026665.1 of Diabrotica balteata. Lineage (NCBI taxonomy): Eukaryota > Metazoa > Arthropoda > Insecta > Coleoptera > Chrysomelidae > Diabrotica > Diabrotica balteata. The sequence goes on from OU898279.1 coordinate 138,592,120, forward strand.
CCTCGTGAAATAAGTTTCGACTTTATCAGATGTTGCATTGTAAAGAAAGATCTGTTTCCTGCCATTATTCTCGTTTCAACTTATCGCTCTAATTTGTTGTCATTTGTGATTGTCGCTCCTAGATATTTAAATTCTTTAACCATTTCGAAGTTGTAATCATTTATAGTAATGTTTTGCCTTATTCGCAGTCGTTCTTATTTTGAGACAACCATGTTTTTTGTTGTGTCTTCATTTATTTTTAGACCGATGTTTAATGCAGCTTCTTCAAAGCTGGAAAAATATCGGGTTTCACGTACTAACTATATTTATTTGCACAGCCTGACTTTGAGGAAAGAGGTTATAAGTCTTTTAACATAAATTGGCGTAGATGTTGCCAAAAGAGTACGGAATACTGAAATCAGAGAGCGTATGAGCGTAGACAGTGATAACTTGAATATTGTAGAATGCAGAAATGTAGAAAGTTTGAAATGGTATGACAATGTCGAAAGTATGAATGATTAAATATGGCTAAAGACCATATTACAGTGGATGTCTATAACCCGTAAAAACAAGGAAAGATACAAGAAAATTCTGTAGACATGAAGTAACTGATTGAATGGAAGGTAGGGGTACACAAGCACATTAACTGAAAATCCAACCCACAACAGATATGTAAATTACTACGTAAACCGAAACATAAACAATATACAAAGAGCCCAAAACATCTAACGAAAATGCATTTCGTTAGATGTAAAGGAACTAAGGAATTTTCCAAGATTAAAGAAAGAAGACAACAAAATACAACCAATTCAGATAGACTCACAAAAAGGAATCTAAAGATGACAACAACGCTATAAATGATTTATCAGTAAGATTAAAAGGATAGTAAATAATTGCATTACAAAAACATTTAAAACAGCCAATACATTGAGATCGATTCTGTCCAAAGCTATCACTAACAGACACACGAGAAAGCAATGAACTGCATGTTTAAAATACCCTATGAATGCAATAATTTCTGTATAGGACAAACCGCAAGAATATTAAGTGTCAGTATGACCGAGCATGAAACATACGTCAAAAGCAAAGATTTCAACAGGTCACAGATATGCAAACATGCCTGGGACAATGAACACAAATCATTATGAAAAGATTTATCAATATTTAAAAATGTATTAGACAAAAAAATAATATAATTCAAACAAGCAGACTTCTCATACTACTTAATAAAGAAAAACGTGTAGCAATTACATCAGTAGAAAATAGCAGGCTCTGGTTAATAATAATGGTTCTAAAGTCAGTAATATGAATATACCAACATAAGCATATTAATAGAAAGTCGGAGACATATTATCATCTTCTATTAAACGTAATAGATATACAGCTCACAATACATAAACATAATACATAAAGAAAAAATCATAAACCCATAGTATATAAACAAATAATACAAAAACACACAAAATAACCCAAATTTGATATCCTAATAGCACCCTACCTCCATTTTTTTTAAGAAAAGCGTGGCCATATTCTACATGATGGAGGCAAAGTAAGTCACCTGTTAGGTTTGAAAAACATAACGCGCATAAAAATTTGTTACGTAACTTGAGGGAATGGTACGGATGCATATCAATTGAACTATTAAGAGCAGCAGCATCTAAGATCAGAATAGCCATGATGATTGCCAACCTTAGTCGCGGAGATGGCACGTGAAGAAGAAGAAGATAAAAATTTTTTGGTTATAATTTTCACACATTTTATAAAAACGATTTCCAAATTGGAAACTAAAACCTCAAGCAGTAGTCAAAAATATTATTTTCTTAATCTCGTATAAACATAACTTTTATCTTGGACATGACAAAAAAACAGTGTCAGAAACGTTTTTAACATAAAAAAGTTTCTCCCACAAAAGTTTCTCATGTCACATATGACAATGTGCTCCATACAGACCAAATAATTTTTAAAGACTTTCTGGTATTTAAAAAATTAAATATTTTAAATTATAAAGTAAATAATAAGAAAAGAAAAATAAGTTGTCTCTCGGTAATATACTGTTGCATAGCACATAAAACTAAAATTTCAAAAGTTCCTCTCCTCGTGATGATCTTCTAAGTTGCTGAATAAGAACTACTGGTGGAATATTGCAGTTTAAATTAACTAGTTAAAGCTGTTTACATTACCTAAAAATTAAAATAGTATTAAGTACAGTCAAATTAAGTGATGATTAAAATACAATGCTATAAATATTAATAGAATATTAATTTTTGGCACCTCAAAAGATACAAGAAAGTTTGCTATTTGTACCCACGAGCTTTCTCCTAATACCGCTCTGCGAGGGATTGGGGTGGAGCGGAAAAGATCAATTTACCAAGAATCAAGTGGCAGACAAAAAATGTTTAAAAAAAATGTAGCTGAGATAGCCAGTTAAATTGGTCAGGGTATGTCAGGTGCCCTACCACATTTCAATTTAATCATTTGAAAATTTTGGTTTTATTTGTGACTCTATGTATATATATTAAAATGGCCATAAAAAATCTGTAAAATTGAGATGGAGCTGCATAGCCTGTCCAAGGCACATAGCAGTAAATTCTTGCCTGTGTGCCGACAACACTCTTTGCGTGTTTTGATTAATTTTGGAGTAATAATATAAAAAAAAGGAAATATTCTTACTTCTATTTATCTAAGCAAATACACTGACCGGCAAAAAAAGTAGCCACCCTATAAATTTCCGAAACTAAAAATGTATTGGATGTTACACATTGTATTGCACTGTTGCACTGTTTTACATTGTATACTCAATATCTTTCATTTTTAAAACAAAAAATGGCCATTACTGCTTGATTCCTTAGCATAATTTTTTTAGTTATAAGGCTACAAAAAAAAAAAATAGTCTAATATCGAAACGAATTACAAACAATAAAAATTACTAGTAAACTTAAACAAAATTTTCTTATATCGGGTATTATGCCCTCAAACATCAATAACCATTTGCATACTATTTGGAAGGACAAGGAACAAATTTAGAATACAAACTTGAGGAACACGTTTATATTCTTCACAAAGCATGTTTTGAAGTTTTACAAGACTTTCTGGTTGGCATGGTTGACTTTTGACCCTACTATAAGGTTCTTCTCAAAGATGTTCGATGATATTCAGATCAGGGCTGCAAGCTGGCGATTCTAGAGTATTAATTCCTACTTTCCCCAAGTAATTTGTCACGATTCTTGCAGTATGCGACCGTGCATTATAATGCATAGAGACCAAATTGTCCCCAATAAATAGCCCAAAAATAACTACTGCTTCTGCCCAAACATCCTTCATATACCGATAAGCATTGAGGGGGTCATTGATGAAAATAAATTCAGTTCGAGCATCAAATGAAATTTCAGCCCAAATCATGACACCACCACTACCAAACTTTCTTCTCTGGGACATACAAGCTTGGGCATACTTTTCAATTTTCCGTCTCCATCTCTCGGCCATACGCCAGATTTCAAACAGAACCGCATTTCATTATTCGGCTCCAATCCTATATATCTAAGTGTTGATGTTATCGAGCAAAAATTAATCGATTCATGCAGTGGTTGGGGTGTAATTCGGGAACCTTTAGCTGCACTCCTCACCTTTATATTACATATATATTTTTGTTAATAGGAAACTCTGATTAACAGATATCCAATTATTACCGTCAAGGTAACACAACTTTTATTTATATCTCGTCCGTAACTGACACTTATAATTTCTGCTCACTTCAAGTTTTGTTTAAAATTCATTATTGATCAATGATTTGGTAAACGCATTTTTTCAAAATTATCTCAGCTACATTTCTGATTTGAAATTTGCTTTTTTTCTTTTTCCACTACTTTTGAAACGAACAGTAGTGGCATACTCTTTTACACTATGTTTGGGTCCCAAAATTTATATTATTAGCAAAATTCAGGTTCTTGATCTCATTTGTTTGAGATATCTTTTGGAAGCAAACCGAAAATTAAAAGAAAAAAATTTTAGTGTGATTGTTTCGTTTGTTTGTTGTTTTTTCGTTATAATTGCAGATCAACAAATATTACAACGTCATAATTACAAAACCGTTACATATTACATCTTTTCTTAAAGAAAAGAAAAGGTATCTATCTTTATAAGATTATAAAGGAAGCTGTTTCAAACATCAAGACATGAAGTGCTGTATCAAACAACATAACTGTATATAAGTAACAACTTTTACGTAAATTTAAAAAAATACTTACAAGTAAGGAAGAAAAATCCACAAGACGACATTAATATCACAGCCTTTCATCTTGATAGAAACCAGGAGACATGTCCTGCGGCTAAAGAAATCTGGCAGGAGTTTTCCAGCACGAGAAACAGCATGGCATCACACAAAGGAGGGTATCCATAAAGGCTTCCCGGAAGTCCCGGTTAAAGTATGCGTATATCAATGGATTTAGGGCGGAATTAAAGTAGCCCACCCAAAACAGCAGGCCTACCAACCAATTGGGAGTGGAGCAGGCATCTCCGCACAGGTTTGTTATTAAATACCTAAAATAAATAAGTTAAATTTAAAGATATATGTCATGTATGCGTATATGAGACTTGCAAAGCCTTAAAAGAGAACTATCTATCTCCCAATACACTCCCACTCTTTTGGAAGTTGTGCCCACAAACGGGTCATTTCTTTAGTTATCTATTTTAAGCAAGAATGTGACCATCAATCTATATTATTTTCGTTTAAAGCAGTTAGAGATATAAGTAGTTATTTGAATTATTTATTTTTAAATAGTGATATAAACTGCTGTAAGCAATATTTAATTTTAACCTTTTTACTGCTAACATTCCCATTTGTAGCTTTTCATAAACGTGTAAGCATTGATGAATCAATGGTTCCATATCATGGCTAGCACTCAGCTAAAATGTTTATAAAAAATAAACCAATTAGGGTCGGATTCAAAATATGAATGCTCTGTGGAAATGATGGATATTTATATACCTTTGATATTTACTGCGGAATATCGGAAAATGCTCAAACTCCCTTAGACAAACGTCCTTTAGTTCTATCGTCAATCATCAACAAACAAAAAGAGTGAAGATTAAATATAAAAAACATGCAACTTAATCAAATTTGATAAGACAATATAACATTGGAATGGGTGGTGTTGACCTTTTTGGTTGTTTAGCTGCTTCTTATCGTCCCCGACTTGTTGCAGCTTTTTTTCAACATGTAAATGCAGGAATAAGTGTAAAACACCTTTAGTTTCGCAAAAACGTCGCCCTAGCACTTGTAAAAGCAAGATCAGGTAAAAAAAAGAAACGGCGGTTTATCTGCCTCTGTTCTTAGCGACATAAAATTTGACGGGATAAATGACATTCCCGAAGGCACTAATCAAGTGCGTTGTGTTGTGTGTAATAAAAATACTATACTTCAGTGAAGTAAGTGTGAAAAGCGACTTTATAAAAATAAATGTTTTGACCAATTTCATATACCTAATAAATAATTGTTTTATATTTTGTCTTACATAATACCTACCTTGTATTATGTAAGACAAATTTATTATGTTGGAAATGAACTAACAATGAACCGCTGGAAAAGCGGAGTGAAATTAAAGAAGAAATTAGGACTAAGTTTTTACTACGTGATACTGCCAAATACCGTGAAACCCATAGACGAATAAAAGCTGAGATAAGAAAAACTAACGAGAAATGTTCTCGGAGAGATGCGAAGAAATCGAACAGTGCGAAAAGGTATACGACTATCACAATAGGCATAAAAAGATAAAGGAACTCACAACAAAGAAGATCTACAATATTTTATTAAAAGGGCTGTGCGATGATAATGGAAATCTACTACTAGACCTTGACAAAATAGTTAGAATCTGGGAAACTTATGTGGAACAACTGTTTAATGATGACCGTTCAAGTAAGTGTACACTGAGCAATGATGATACTGGCCCTTCTATTCTTAAGTCAGAAGTGGAGAATGCTATAAGGGGTCTTAAAAATAACAAAAGACCAGGCAACGATAACGCATACGGAGAAGTATTGAAAATGCTGTGCGGAACAAACAGTCAATTTCTAGACTCACTCGTCAGACTCTTTAACAATATTTATAACAGCGGGGAGTTCCCTGAAGACTGGCTAGAGTCAACTTTTGTTGCCATACGGAAAAAACCAAAAGCAAAGTCTTGTGATCAACATCGGATAATAAGTCTAATTAACTACATTTCGAAGGCATACACAGAGGTTATTTACAACAGAATAAGCAAAAAATGCGAGGATAACATTGGCGATTCGCAGTTTGGGTTTCGGAATTCTCTTGGGACAAGAAAAGCACTTTTTAGTCTATAGGTACTCATCCAGCGCTGCAGAGATATGAACAAAGACGTGTACATATGCTTTATAGACTACGCAAAAGCATTCGATAACGTAGAGCACAAAAAGATAATTAAAGTTCTCCATAAGATCGGAGTCGACTACAGAGACATTTGAACAATAGCGAGTCTCTATTGGGGTCAAACAGCTAAAGTGAAAGTAGGATCTATATTGACCAATAAAATTGAGATCAAGAAGGGGGTACGACAGGGCTGTATCTTGTCTACAATTCTCTTTAATATATACTCAGAAGAAGTATTTAAGATAGCGCTGGAGAAAAGCACAGAAGGCATAAAGATAAATGGAGAAATAATTAATAACATAAGGTATGCTGATGACACTGTGATTCTAGCCAGTAGCATGGAGGAACTGAGTTGCCTAATGAGTAAGATACAAAAAACAAGTGGACAATATGGACTAAATATCACAAAAACCAAATAGATGTTAGTAAGCAAAACCCAACAACCACCACAGCAACTGATATTAGACAATGAAAGAATTAAACACGTGAATTCGTACATCTACTTGGGAACAACAGTTAACTCAAATTGGGATCAAGCGAAGGAAATACGTCTAAGAGTAGAAAAGGAAAGAGCATCGTTCACTAGCATGAAGCAAATTTTCAGCTCTAAAAGCCTCACCCTACCTCTCAAAATTCGACTTCTGAAATGTTATATATTAGCGGTTTTGTTATATGGAATGGAGGCGTGGACAATGACCGCAACATTGATGAAAAAAGTAGAGGCCTTCGAGATGTGGGCTTACCGACGTATATTACGTATATCCTGGACTGAGCACGTGACCAACGAAGAGGTGCTACGCTGGATAGGTAAAGAGAGAGAGAGACGTAGGAATAAGTATAAAGAAAAGAAAGTTGGAACACTTGGGTCACGTTATGAGACATAATAAATATAGAGTAATACAGCTGATTGTTCAAGGGAAAATAGACAGCAGAAGGGGTCCAGGGAGGAGAAGACACTCGTGGCTCCAAAACTTGCGGCAATGGTTCGGATTGTCATCTGCTGAACTATTCAGATCTGCCGTAAACAAAGTCAGAATAGCCATGTTGATTGCCAACGTTCGGAACAGACAATGCACATGAAGAAGAAGAAGATAATACCTTACATGCCAACGTTCCCAAAACGAGAACAACATGGTAAAGACAAAATACAGCAGCAATATTTTTTTTTACTAGAAAATCTATTAAAATGTGTCAAAATAAAAATACCCTTTACATATTACCTGTTTATTCCAAATATTTCATAAAGCCGCCATTAAAAGTTTAATATGCGCTTAATAGGTGTATAGGCGGCATTTTGTATAATTATTTTTCTTATTTATTAGTACATATTACTTCAAATATTTTATACTACTCAATGTGGTCTTCGATTTTTGTACGATTCTATTGGGAGTATTAATTTTTTGATGAAGAGTATTAAAATATACAAACTTCTCCAAATAACTAAATAGTTTTCAGATTTTACAAAATTTGCACAGTTTTATAATTTTTTATAATTTCTTAAATTTTTATAACTTCTTATATATTTTATTTAAATTTATTTAATTTTATTATTTTTAGTTAATTATTTTTTAATTTCTTTATAATTAAATAAAATTTTATTTAATTTTATTTAATTCTATTTAATTTTATTTAATTATATTTAATTTTCTTCAATTTCATGTACTTTATTTAACTTTGCTTAATTTTATTTCATTTTATTTAATTGTGTTTAATTTTATTTATTTTATTTAGTTTTATTTAATTATTTATTTAAATTTAAATATTAATTTAAATTTAATTTTTTGAATTTTATTTAATTTATTTTTATTTATTTAATACAAATATGTTAAAATAAAAATTAATCAAATCGATCCAGTTGTTCTCGAGTTGTTAGTGTATATAAAATATATTAATATAAAATTATGTGTATATATGTATGTATATTGTGTATATTACAGTATATCGATAGAATACACCCGTCTCGATTTTTCGAGTCAGGCTAAATATAATATTGAGATTGTTCAAAACATCATACCGAGTACCAAGAAGTAGGTATTTACTTCAAAGCTGTCTATCGAGCACAGGAAACAGCTTGGTAATAATATTTACAGTATCACCATGCTCTGACAAGGGCTCATAAATTATGAGACGAAACCATTTAGTACTAAACATAGATATATTAAACAGGTGGAGCAATAGTTAAAAACTGCCAAGTAGAAAAACAAAACCAAAACAATTACTATTAAACTGGGAATAAGCCACAATTAAAGATAAAAATACGTTTATTGACGTTTCAATTTCCACTTCGGAAATCGTTCTCAAAATACAAACAGTAAATTAAACAAATTTTGTTTTTTGTTACATAGTGAAAAATTCTTCTAATAATTTAATTTTATCTGACTCGTTTATATTGACAATTCAGACATACATTATGCATTTTAAAGTAGACATTTAAATTTTATGGATGGTAAAAAAAGAAAAATCAAAGAAGCGGCTCTAATTATGCTAAATGAGGCCAAATTGTGTCGCAAATTCCTCGGCAGAATGTAGTAGGATCTGGTTACCAATATTGAAAGAGGAAGTTATTAATAAGAAAATACCAGTATTAATAAGTCAGTAACATATAGAGGAAACATCATTTATGTTTTTTAAATAACGTAACATATAAAATCAGAATTTTGATGTTTGTTGAAGGTAAACTAAATTCACGAACAAATACTTACAATGTCGGGATAGTATTATGAGGTTTTTTCCTGGTTTTCCCTCATAATTTACTATGGAATCACTAACAGGAGAATTTTACTGTCATCATGTCATGTGTTCGTCTTTTTAAAGACGAATTACATGCTGTGATTTTTTCTGACGGATATTCTCAAGTTAAAGTTGATTTCATGTAATCTAATGAACTATCTTATAAGTAAAGTCGTCCTAGGAGCGCAACTCCACAATATTGGCAATATCATTTTAAAGTCGTCTACTTTAAAATGCATAATGTATGTCTGAATTGTCAATATAAATGAGTCAGATAAAATTAAATTATTAGAAGAATTTTCCACTATGTAACAAAAAACAAAATTTGTTTAATTTACTGTTTGTATTTTGAGAACGATTTCCGAAGTGGAAATTGAAACGTCAATAAACGTATTTTTATCTTTAATTGTGGCTTATTCCCAGTTTAATAGTAATTAATTTACAGTGCCATAAGAAAATAGCTTCAGAACAATATTAAAAAACCAAAACAGACCAGTATAGGACAAAAACCTGGAACAAACCAAAATATTATAGACACAAAATATTTATTATTTTGAGAATTAAAATAAAAAACAATAATTACATTTTAATACCCATTTAATATTTAGCAAATTATTACAAACGCCACACCTATTTAAATTTTGTTATCGTTTTACTCCAATTTTAACAAAAACAAATAATTAATTAAATGCTCTACCGATTCCCTGTATGAGCATTAGAAAATTATTTCCAGCAGAATTAATTGCAGCATAAAGATTTTTCATTAGCATTGATTTAAATATGAAAGCAATTAAGGTAAGTCGGATTTACTGCTAAAATTAGTAATATTCAGTTGCGTAGCTTAAGGGTTTATTATTAATTGACGATGCAGTAATGTTACCTTGTTTAATAAATATTAATGTTGTAAGTGGAATATATGTATCAAAATAAAAAGTTCCTGGTGTACTACTGTAGTTTGTTGTAATAGGGATTATTTTACGCAGAAACAACATTTAGCATATTTCGCTTAAATATGATTATTATTCATCTTAACATTTTTTTAAGCCCTTTTCTCTATTCGGATTGCTGAATATAGGCCTCTCCTAATTCTCGCCATTCATCTCTGTTGTTTGTAAGACGTTTCCAAATTGGCCCTGCAGTTCTTTTAATATCGTCGCTCCATCTCATTTACGTTCTTCCTCGTGATTTTTTGGCTTCATATGGCCGCTAATTCCCGATTTCTTTATTCCATCGGCCATCCATAAGACGTTCGTTATGTCCAGCCCATTTTCATTTCAGTTTAGCTGCCTGTTCGACAACATCTTTTCATCATTATCAACTAGCCTCTAACGTCCACTGCTGAACATAGGCCTCTCGCATGCTTTTCCACTTAGTCCGATTTTGCGCCATCTGAATCCAATTTGTAGTCACTCTTTTTATGTCATCTGTCCATCTCGTTGGGGGTCGACCTCTATTTCTGTAAGCTTGTATTCGGCGTCTCCATTCCAAAATTCTTTTTGTCCACCGGTCATCAACTGATCTTGCTACATGACCTGCCCAGTTCCACTTTAGTGTTGTTATCCTTTCAATAACGTCTGCTACTCCTGATCTTTTGCGTATAGTAGCATTGGGTATTCTATCACGAAGAGAAATCCCTAACATAATTGTCTCCATTGCTCTTTTCGCAACTTGTAGTTTACTCACTGTTGTTCTTGTGAGCGTTAGGGTTTCTGCGCCGTAGGTCATCACTGGCAAAATACATTGACTAATTACTTTTCTTTTCAGACACATTGGAATCTTGGACCTAAAAATATCCTTCATCCTTACAAATGCAGCCCAAGCGAGGTTTATTCTTCTTTTCAGCTCGATTGTTTGGTTGTCTCGACTTATTCTGATCTTATGGCCTAAGTATTTATAGGAGTCAACTGGCTCAATATCTTTGTCTTCTACTGAGATGTTTTTGTTGTGGACTAAATTTGTCATAAATTGTGTTTTTGAAAAATTTATTTTAAGACCAACTCTTTTTGTGGCAGTATGGAGTTCTTGGAGCATTATCTGTGCCTGATCAAAGCTGTCTGCAATAAGAACGATATCATCTGCAAATTTAAGGTTATTTAAAAATTTTCCATCTACATTGATGCCCTTTTCGTTCCAATCTATTGTTTTACAAGCGTATTCTAGCAAAGTTATAAATAATTTAGGAGACATGTTGTCTCCTTGCCGAACGCCTCTTTCAATACGAAAAGTCCCAGTATCTTCATTAAGTCTTACACAGGCTGTAGCATGTTGATAGATGTATCTGATGAGAGATATGTATCGGTGATCTATTCTACATTGTGTTAGAGCTTGGAGCATTTCACTTTGATTGACCTTATCAAATGCTTTTTCAAAGTCGACAAAGACAAGTATCAGGGGTCTATTATATTCAATGGTTTTTTCAATAAACGACTTAATGGTCTGCAAATAATCATTTGTTCCGTATCCAGCTTTAAATCCTGCTTGCTCGCAAGGTTGATAGAAGTCTAGTTTTGATGTCAACCTATTAGTTATTATCTTCATAAACAACTTATAAACGTGAGATAACAAGCTAATAGGTCTATAGTTCTTTAGCTCTGTTATATCTCCCTTTTTGTGCATGACTACTATAACAGCTTTATTCCACTGAGATGGAATCTCAACATCTTTTACTTTTGTTCTATTAAGAAGATCTTCATTGGTTTTATGATCTTTGAGTGAAATACCCAGGATCTGTCGTTCCATAGCTATCTGAGTTTTTCTAATCTTCTTCATGTTTATTTTAGTGAATGTCCAGGTTTGAGCTCCATATATAAGGACAGGTAGGATACAGGAATTAAACACTTTGGTTCGCAGTCTTTGAGGTATATTTTGATTTTTAAGTACGTATTAGAGTCTTCCAAATGCTGCCCACCCCATTCTTACACATCTGCTTATTTCGGTGGTCCGATTTTCTTTGCTTACCTTGACGTTTTGACCCAGATATGTATATTTATCTATGTGTTCTATCTCTGTCCCTTCGATGTTTATCATAGCTTTGTCATCTTTTTTTGACATTTGTTTAGTTTTGCTGAAATTCATTTTCAGTCCTTTTTTTAGGGATTCTGTGTGTCTGTTGACTTAAAGATATCTTCTAGGGAAGCCGTAAATAATTTTGGAGATATTGTGTCTCCATTTCTTACTCCTCGCTTGATTTTTACTGATCTTGTTTCGATTCCATTACCCAACGTCATTTCAGCTTGTTTTTAAATATTATGTATTTATTTTCTATACCTGGAGTCGATCCTGTTGTTGACTAATGCATCTTCTATTACCACAGTTCTACGCTATCAAAAGCTTTTTCAAAATCTATAAAAGTCAGACATAATGGAAGATTGCATTCGTTAGTCTTTTCTGTTAGGATTTTTAAAGTATATAGATGGTCACAGGTGATGTACCCTTTTCTAAATCCGGCCTGTTCTACTGGTTGATATTCGTCAAATTTAATTGTTAACCTGTTTGTAATAATCTTTGTATAGCTTTCGTAAAGTTGTGAAAGAAGTGAGATTGGTCGATTTTGTGTAAACGAGATGTTTTCGTTTACATTAGACCTAATTATTGCAATTCTTTTAGATATTTCTACAAATGTCTCTACTTTATGTGCATGTTTCTTGGAAATTAGAAATCTTACGCCATCTAGGCTTTGTTTTTCTCGCCCTTTGTAATATAGGACGTTATCGGACTTTAGTGTTATGCATTCTTCCCCTTTTCTTTTTACCTTTGCTAGACCAATTATGTCCCATTTTAAGTCCTTGATATCTTCTTCGAGTTCGTAGACTTTTTTAACTTTGCTTATTAACCTTATATTTAGAGTTACGATATTCAATCGTGTGGTTTTTAGCGATTTCTTGCTTCCTTCAGATTCCATAAAGCTGTCCTTTTTTTCCAAAGGAGTAAGATTTATCATTACTTTATAGTCTACCCACCTGGGGACCCATTCCTTTGTTTTAGATATCGCCATATTCCTGTTAAGAGATTTTTTACCCTTAAAACACCACGCTGGCTATACTGGTTCATGAGTGATTTTATACAATCCCTAAAATCAAGAGATTGCCACTGCCGCCATTCACACCGTACCAAAGCTCATCTTCTCCGCCGTGGGCGCCAGTGTGGACTTCATCTGTGACCCTGGACAAGAAACCCGAAGCAGGTACTAGTTTCCCGGATAACTATATAAGGTTAAGATACTAGTATCTTAACATTATATGGTTAAAATTATAAATATGATCTCTCTCATATACAACATAAAAGCTTTGTTACACCATTATCTAACTTCACCCTTGACGGAAATTCAAATGCTTAAAGTAACAAAATACGATGACACTTTTTGCATCAAAACATTGCGCGAAATCGTACATTTGAAGGGAGGTGGAGAAAATAAACAATGGAAGAAAAAACAGCTTGATAACTTTTTTATGCTTACTAACATTGTCATAAAAGACCAATAAGAGATCAATGAAAAAAGAAAAATGATATCCTAAATTGGGTTATAAAGGTATGATATTAGCCTTTTATTTAAAATAATTTATTCATTTTTGGAACTGTGACAAAAGTTGACTAAATGTGAAAATAATGTACCTACTATGTTTTGAAAAAGTTTATAAACAATAGTTTAGTTTCGGATTTTTTTAGTCACTCCATATTATTTTTGTGGGTTCTATTTTTTTTTGTAGTGTGTCCTCGTTTTTCTGGGATTTTTCTGTGGTTATATGTAATAAAAGTTTATATTGTCAGTAAATATATTGTACCTAAATATACCTTCAAAATCAGTAACAATATTAATAAAAATTATCCATTATGCTTCCTACATGATACGCTAATGCATTAATTGAATGTACCATATGGGATGCAAGCCGGAGATAAAATTGAAAATCGATTTACACAGTGGATGATTATGCATTTATTATTCATACTAAATTACCACCCAGATATAAATATCCAATTTAGAGCTTATTATATACGGGTATGCAGGCATAAAATTTTGAATTTTGAAATATAAAGGGAGAGGAGAATATGGACAGAGTACCTATATCCGCTAAACTAAATACTACCAACTTTAATTCAGTTTTCTGATGCTAAAAGGCAATTGAAAAATTAGTAATCCATACTTGTTTTTATTTTGTGCTTAATCGTGCTAGGCAAAAAATCCCATATTTTTTCTTACATGACGCATCAACCACGCAGGGTTAGTAGCGTATTGGGTTATGTTATAAAATTAAAATTTGATAATATAATATTAACAATATCAATAGATAATTTTCCAAATCTATGCAAATTAGATTACTGTATTTATGTAAATCTTTTTTTCTGTCACTGACTATATCCATTGGTCGGTTTATTCTCTTGACCATTCCATCTAATTGAGGATGCAGTGGTGTCGTTATGATTTTATTGACACCAATCAACTTACAAACGTTTTGGGAGAGGGTTAACTCAAAGTTTGGCTCTCTATCAGGGTGGATCTCCAAGCGAATACAAAATCGGATAAGAAATTTTTAAAAAGTACCTCTATAACGGTAGCAGCTTTTTGATTTGGTATCACATAGGCCTCATTCCATTTCGTAAAATAATCCATGGCTACCAGGATACATTCATTTTCATCATCCCTGTCTAGAATTGGATCTGCAACGTACATTGCTACTCTTTCCATACGACTACCAACATTGTACTGTTTCATGAGTGGCCTCTTTTTACTAACTGAACAATTACTGGTTGCACACAGTTCACATTTTTGGCACCATTTTCTTACATCATCTTTACAGTTTGCACAATAGAACCGTTTTTAAACCTTTTGCAGAGTCTTAGTAAGACCAAAGTGTCCACCTGATGCACCGTCATAAAACTGAAGGAATACTTCTGACACTTAAACTTTAGGTACAATAATCTGAAGCTTAGATTCTGTACCATCATCGTTCTCAAAGGTTCTATACAGAAGATCATCTTTTAGTATCATGCAAATTCATTGGCTCCAGTAGGACTTGACTTCTGGACTACATGCACTAATGTCTTGCCAAAAAGGTATCTTACTTCGAAGCATTCAATCCAATATTCTTTTTAGACATGAATCGTCTGCTTGAGCATCTTGTAGATGTTAAGGCTGCCATTAATCATAAATGACGGTGGTTCGTCTAACGGAGCAAAGTTGTTCCTCTAATTTTCGAGAGTGATTATAATTTCAGCATTATCCATTAAATGAACTTTTTCAGTTCTGCATTCGCTTCTCTTTAGCGTTGTGTTACAAACTACTTTCCGTACCATTTTCTCTAGAAGTTCATTTTTTTGTTCATCGTCTTCTTCAGTGGTTTGTAACCGATACTTCCGTAAAGCTTAATTTGTCCATAAATCTATTGAAAAAGGTATCTACAGCATTTTTTTTTTCAAAATCTTGTCTGTTTTACGATAATGTATATACGATATACGACAATGTATATGAATAACATCTGTTTTAAACTCTTGCAAAATTTTCACTTGCTAATTAAATTCTACTTCTTAGTTGTGCTTTGTAGACTTGTTGTAGATGGTCATCTTCGTAGCATTTTCCTAGTCGAATGAACAAGAACTGGTCACATTTCTCTTGACCCTAAGGAATCGATATTAGGATATCCGCAGCATGACTTCCTAAAGCAGCAGTCAAGGAAACAGCCTTTGGTTGTTCGGCTTAATGATTGGCTGTCGCAGTTGCTTTAAACTGTGTATTGTATATGGACCAAGAAGACTTCCCGTCAAATGGTGGCAATTTGAAAGTCATGTGATGTGTCGTTTCATCTCTCGGTAATACTGCAAACTGGTGGTAGCATTATTGTATTGGTTATTATATTCTGTAATTATTTGATCTTTTCTTCTAAATTTCAACTTTTTAAAATTTCTGATTTCTCAGTACTTTTCAAATGTTCAAAAATCGTTTTCAAAAGTCACTGACTATTTTTTTATTAATTAAATTATCTCTCATTATGACACCACTGTAACGTGTTTAAAAATTTAACCAGCATTTCTAGTTTATTTACAGTAATAAATCTATTTATTTTTAAGCTTACACTACGATAATATCTTATTAACTAAAATTAACTTATATCAGTGCGGCTGGTATAAATACAAAAACGGGGTTCCAAAACGCCTAGAATAGTCCATTTTTATCGTCGCATTATAAACGGCTCGCTGACTGAGTCGTATGTTCTTGAGACCCTCGTCTAGAAGGTCTTAGTCTACGCGTCATCATTCTGAAAAGTGCGACAGTTATATAGGGTACGTCATAATTACTTTAATCATTACAAATCTTGGTCTTTGACAAAAGCTTAAGGAAGGCAGTCAAAAGGCAAAAAGTCCCACTTTTAAAGGCAAAGCAGGTAAAATCCATGTTCAAAAAAAGAATTAAGCCCCTTAGAATTTATTTAATAACTTAGGATTGCTTAACTCAACATCTTAACCTTGTTCTTCATCTACATTTTGTTTATTGTTAGGTTTCTTTTTGTCTAAAACCAAACCTAACAATGAACACGTAAGGACAAAGAATTGACTTTGTAAAATACCTTCTGAATGCGATCAGTTTTATTTAGGTAAAACATTAAGACCATTAAATATTAGAATAAGTAAACATAAGTACCTATTATATTAACAAAAGAGATTTTGATAGATCTCAAATATGTAAACACATGGGATAATGAACATAGGTTCAATGGAATGATTCAAATATAGTCCTAAAAGGAACGGATGGTAAAAAGAGAAAAATCAAAGAAGCGGCTCTAATTATGCTAAATGAGACCAATTTTGTCGCAAATTCTTTGGCAGAATGTAGTAGTTCAATACAATTCTTGGTCTTTGACAAAAGCGTAAGGAAGGCAGTCAAAAGGCAAAAAGTCCCACTTTTAAAGTCAAAGCAGGTAAAATTTATGTTCAAAATAATAATTAAGCCCCTTAAAATTTGTTTGATAACTTACGATTGCTTAACTCAACATCTAAACCTTGTTCTTCATCTGTATTTTGTTCATTGTAAGGTTTGGTTTTGTCTTAAACTAAACCTAACAATGAACAAGAAAGGACAAAGAATTGACTTTATAAAATACCTTCTGAATGCGATCAGTTTTATTTAGGTAAAACATTAAGACCATTAAATATTAGAATAAGTGAACATAACTATTATATTAACAAAAGAGAATTTGATAGATCTCAAATATGTAAACACATGGGATAATGAACATAGGGTTCAATGGAATGATTCGAAGATTAATTGTATCCGAACGTCTGCGTTTCCACTGGTATTATTTTAATTAATTAAATAGATCTAGTTATTTTACCAGAAATGTGTATTTTATTGTAATTGCAATATTTCATTGTAACACTTAACTGTTAATTTTCGCTTTATACACTAATATTAATATTATTAAGAAAATTTTAGTAATTTTATTTTTCAATCATGCATTTATATTAAATTTTTAAATTATAAATCCTTGGTAACGTTAAATGATAGATACAGAATATTCCTTCTGCTGTAACGATGCTTTTAACATAAATAATTCAGAAAATGGCAAGCACTGACGTTATCAACGTTCCTAATTTAATTTTACATACTTATATGAAGGAACTTGAAAGCAATATTTGTTTTCATCTCATAAATGCGACGTGAATTTGTTTTGTCTATTTTTCTTACCTGTGTGTTGGATCCAATTTAAGTGTTTAGATACTAGAACGCCAGCACGAGGTTATTGTGAAAGTTGGTAAAACTCCCTTGTCAGCAACATTAGGTGTTCTACTTTATAAAATGCGATTCTTTGTCGGTGAGAGACCTGTAAGGAGCTTAAGAATTTCCGCGCTGCAGTAATTGAATGTCCTCGTTGATAACGAACGTGAGGTTATTTAATAATTACTAAGTATAAAAGAGATGAACATTGTTTTACCAACTGAATAGTTGTCTTTAAAATTATTGTTTACCGTTTATACTTTTTTTTTTATTTAAAAATTACAGCCGCATCCACCATAATGGTTATTAGCGGCGGCTACAGAATTACAAAATTAGAGTTTATAAAGTAGTCCTATAGATTTTAAGGACTTTACAATATTACTAGCTGAGAAATTAGTGCCTAATAAATTACTTAAACTCTTAGATATGTTAAATGTAACACGATTATTGGCAAATCTATGGCATTCAATTAATAAATGGTTAACGGTTAATTGTACATTACATGTTTCGCAAATAGGTGGATCACTTTTGGTAAATAAGTATGAGTGAGTAAGTCTCGTGTGTCGAATTAGTAATCTCATTATCACCAATTGTTCTCTTCTGTTCCTTGTTGAGGGTTCCCAAGCTGCAACGTCATTTTTAATTTCGATACTCGGCTTTTTCTATATTGGCACATTTAGCAATTTCACTCGCGCACTGGTGCGCACTTTCGTTGCCAGCAATGCCAATGTGGGATGGAATCCATATAAATTTGATACTCCTAGAATTTTCTTGAGCCTGCATAAGTTCTAGTTTTATTAGTTTCTCAAGGGGACCTTTAGGATAGATCTGTTTAAGGGTTTGAAGGGCGCTTAGTGAGTCACTTAAGATAACAGAGTTAGGAATGTTATTAGAATTTATATGTATGATAGCTTTAAACACTGCATAGAATTCAGCGGAGAAAATCGAAAAGAAGGTTGGGAGACGAAATTGATATGTATCGTTTGGAGTAACGAATGTAGCATCTATTCGTTTATCACACTTAGATGCATCTCTAAATATTTTATAGCAATGTTCGTAATGCTGACGGAGAATTAGATCTAGATTATTCTTAATCTCTGCGTGGCAGTTAATATGTTTGTCGTATTGGGTTAAACCAGTGTTTATAATTATCCAAGGAGAGGGGCTTTCGATATTGATTGGAAAGGTTATTGGGAATTCGATATTGAGACATCTCAGGTAACACCGTACTCGCTCATAGCAAGACTTATGTTTGGTACTATTGGTAAAGAGATTTATATATTTATTAGTGAACGTATTTTTAAATAGAGGTTTGTTTACATTTGAGGCTATTGACGTTGCGTGTGATAGTGTTAAGGAAAATCGGCGGTGATATAATGAAGGCTCCCCACAGAGCAAGAGCTTCAATGTTAGTATTGACAGGAAAAACATTTGCAACCAAAGATTTTTTGACAAGTGTCATAACACCACCTAAAGAGAAATTATTGTCATGTACTCTAAAAATGCTAAAATATTTGGAATTATAGTTTTTTGGGGGGTTTAAATTTGTTTCTTGGAGACATATTATTTCGCTAGGGAATTCAGAAATAAGTTTTTGTAAGGTTGGAAGTCAATGGAAAATTCCATCTATATTCCATTGCAGTAGTTTAGTGAATTATATTATCTAAGAAAAAATATGAATTTACGGGTTAACCTGAGATGACTCGCCCTCGGATTCAGAGGTGTCGTTACCCAAGTGTTGGAGGATTTTCTTTCTTAAGAAGGTGATATGACGTTTGGTTAATCTATCTTTTAATTGTGGATGAACTTCAGTTAGCATACGAACTAATCCCACAAGGTCATAAGTAAACTCTTGAATTATGTTAGAAGGATCCTGCACGCCGCTAACATTGCTTAGAAGTAGATTTAATTGGTCAAAATTAAGGACAAATGTGGGTAGATGATTTTGGATAAAATCTTTGGCAGGCTCAAGGTCATATGATTTTGTTGATTTTATGCATGTATGCTCCTTATTGCTTTTAACTTTCTTGAATTTAGGTCTGGATGTATGTACAGCAAATAATTTTTCTGTTGTTTCAGAAGTTGTTTCTGGAGACGTAAGAACATCATTGATACTACGTTTCGGCTGGAGATCGATATTAATTACTTTGCAGCTTTCAATGGTGTTAACTTCTTCTTGACCATTAGCAATGTTAGGATTGCTCAGATTGTTTGCTAGTTTTTCTTGGACGGAAATTTGTTCGTTTGATATAGATGTTGCTGCAGGTTGAGGCATGATGTCAGGGGAGGAAGAAGTAGTAGATTGACTGTTATTAGAATCAATTAAGTTTGTTGTTGATTCTAGTTTATCAGGACAGTTGGTGGCGATATGTCCAGACTTTTTGCAGATATAACAGGCCATAGTTTCTTGAGATAAGAATATTCGATATGTTGTATTATCGAAGTCTAAGGTGAATGAGTCGGGTAAGGAGATATTATGGGGACTGATGTATATTTGTCTTCTGAAACTTAAAATATGATTATATTCGGAAAGAGTGAAACTGATTTTTAGAAAAGTGACAGGAGAGACTATATTAAGTCCAATACTTTGTAGATAATCAACTAACAGACTGTGTGGTATTGTTGTGTTGTATACTGTTGTATACTGATGTCTCCTGCTGAGGTTCACCGAATTCGAGATGAAAATTGTCTTTAAAGTATTTCCAAAAAGATTCGTAACTAATTTTATGATCAGAGTGTTTAATTTTGTACATGTCGTACATTTTTTGCACATTAAGTGTGGAATCAAGATATTGCATTTCATGAGAAGTATAATGAGCTGTTTTCTTCTTCAAGTGCCATCTCCGCGGCGAAGGACGGTAATCATTATAGGTGTTTGGACTTTTGGGACGGCTGCTCTGAAAAGTTCAATTGATGTACATAAATACCACTCTCTGTGGTGTCCCAGCCATAACATTCAACGCCTCCCTATGCTTCTCTTTCCTTGGATCTTTCCCTGCATAATCAGTTGGAGCAAGGTGTGTTTCTTTCCACGTGTAATAGCTCACATCTTTACTTTGTGATTTCAAAGCTCTCCAAAAATCCTCTTTTGCAAATAGCAACTCTACTGTCATTGAGAACTAAATTGGACATCACTGTCTTGGATTTAGCCTTTTCGTTTTTATTAATACATATTTAAGTGGGAGAAATCCCACCTTTTTTTTGAAAATTTATTTAATTTTGAGAGGAAGGAAAATCATTTCTGGCAGGGCAGTCTTCAAGTAAAGACGCTTTTTAATTTATTTTTTTTTAAGTACTACCAAGCTTTCTTCGCTGATAATTTAATTTGTGCATGATTGTATGATATTGTATCTGTAGAGGTATTTTTTGCTCATAATACTGTTTATTTCTATAGGTATACAACCATTTATTAATTGATGGTGCATTTTTTTACTTGTGTTTATATTCAGATTTACAATCATGAGAATAATCCAAATTTAATAGTGTTATTGAATACATTGTTTTGTTTTATTCATGAATTTTTTTCTAGACTCCTAATAAGTTTCCTCATAAAATAACACCTCTAAATATTTACTTTTTACATAAAATTATTAATATACCTTTGACAAGAAGAAAGATCAGGCTGATTAAGTTTCGTAGGTAAGTAGGTGGACGGAGTCCACATAGTCTATTTATTATTTGTTTATGCAGTGTGTTGACCAAATTTATTTAATAATTAACTGTTGATATAGTTCCTTAGATTGGGTCTTAAAACCTAAATATCTTTCCTTATCTCTTTTCGTTTCAAAGTTTTCTTAATTTTTCCCTTAAACCGCAAAAAATTAAATGGCGCTCTTTTTCTATCTTATCTTATCTTTGGTAATTTTACTCATTTATCTTTGTGTTTATTTCTGTATCATTTCTAATATATCTTATCCTGCACTATCTTTACTTATTTCGTCCATTGGACCCATTCCCAGTTCCAAAAGCTAGTTTCGAACCCACGACTCGCTCCTCATCAGCATCTGGCTGCCGTCCGCAGTGTCTCCATTGGTGACCTTTCTAGCATTATCCAAAAAAGGTTTCTGAGGTTACAAAATTTTAAACACAACAGTTTTTAGTGTTTTATTGGTAAATAATATGAATTTTCATCAAGTAACGGTCAAATCCATCACTTATATACACATTGATTGATTGATGAAAAATAAAAATGAAAAACGATGTCTCAAAAAAAATTCTTTAGTTTATAATTCATTTCTATATACCGACTCTTTATTTCCCCTGATAAAATAACATCTTCCGCGTGGACATTAAATCACCGTATGTATCGATTATCTATCTGTGACCATGCCTCCAGATTTAATAATCAGGATAATCAATCTGCACGCCCAACGATATCGATAAATACTTATTGGAAAATTGATGGTCAAAGGACGGCTTTTCATTAAATACGGTCCCAGCGGCTTTATATACATCCGACGTCCTCTATCTAATTATGTTTTATGAGCGTTAACAAATGTTACGGTACGATTCCTGTTGTGAAAAGGGAATTAAAAAGCCTGTTTCCTGTTTTAAGCGATTTGCGCGCTAATTGCACACTGAATTTTTAAGCAAAGTAACAACGCAACAAAATTGAATTGTGTTTTAGTTTGTTAATTACTCGGTATTTAAATCAACAAGCGCTTTTTAATTCTTTGTAGTAATATACGACAAAAAATTAAAAAGCGATTATACTACTAGAAGCAATAATGGATGACAGATAAAACATTGCAGATGATAGAAGAGCAATGATTAAAAGGTAGAAATGACAACGAATACAAACAGTTGCATAAGACTATACTAAGGAGATAAAAGGAGCAAAAGGAGCATGTCTGATGGAGAAATGTACGGAAGTTAAAATACTGTTACGAAAATGCATTCAGCGCGGCCCGTCTAACGGTTGCATCTCGAAGCATCTCGGCATCGAGAATCATCGATGAATAGATCCCTCGAAGGCAAGAGAACGATCGGTCACGTATACGCCTAGAGGTGGGAACATTCTAGAAAATAGTAACTTTGGTATATATATGTAACGATCTTAGGAGTTAGTTTAGTCGTTAAGATATTACCGAACTGTAAAGTTATAAATAAATATATTTATATAAATTCGAACCGCTCGTTTTATTTAAAAACGCTACAGTTAGTGTCCGGTGTGGAGTTTCAACATAAATCCAGCAGTGATTTTTGAAAAAGACTTGAACTTTTGAAAAGCATTGTTTGTCGGGACCATCCGCGTAGTTCAGTAGTGATCGTTGTACGAAAAAACATTTAAAAAGTACGTGTGTGCCTGACCAAAGATGCTGCTAGTAGAACTTTCAGTGAAACAGTTGCGTGAGCAACTAGAAGAACTTGATGAAGACTGCAGCGGGTCCAAGAAGATCCTCCAAGAACGACTAAAGAATGTTCTAAAAAAGAATGGAGATGACCCAGAGACATTCCATTTTCAATCTGCAGAAGAAGCAGTTTTAATGAAGATCGAAGAGAGTTCCAGAAAAAATGATGAAAGATTCAATGAAACGTCTCAAATTATTAAAGAAGTAGCTAGACAAAACGACAAGAAAGTCGAAAATGTGTCAAAAAGATTCGACGAGAAATTTGAAAATGTTTCTCAAATGATGGAAGAAACTTCGAAAAAGAATAATGAGAAATTTGAAGAAGTTTCCAAAACATTCCAAAAGGAAGAAGAGAAGATCAAACAGTTAGAGAGCATGATAACTAACACAAAAATGCTACCACCAGTTAATACGGTAGCTTTAGATCCCGTAGTGAAAGAAGAATCACCTAGAGACGAAATGACACATCATATGAGATTCAAATTGCCACCATTTGATGGAAAGTCCTCTTGGTCCATATACCTTAGACAATTTGAAGCTATTGCGACAGCCAATCATTGGAGAGAACAAGAAAAGGCTGTTTCCTTGACTGCTGCTTTACGAGGTGATGCTGCAGATATCCTAAGATCGATTCCTAAGGGTCAAGAAAAATGTTACCAGACCTTGTTTACTCGACTAGACAAACGTTACGGAGATGCCCATCTACAACAAGTCTACAAAGTACAAATAAGAAGTAGAATTCAACGAGCAAGTGAGAGTTTGCAAGAATTTGAAGCGGATATTGCTCGTATAGCGCTGTTGGCCTATCCAGAGGTACCAGACAACATTTTGGAAGAAATTGCTGTAGATGCCTTCGTCAATGGGTTGAGAGACAGTGAACTACAGAAAGCTTTAGGACTAGCAAGACCGAAAGTTTTAGATGAAGCGCTCTCCATTGCCTTGGAACATGAGATAGCTAGTAGAGTTTCACGGAGCTATCAAGTACGAACCTCTGAAGAAAGTGACGAACGAAACGATAAACGTCTAGAGGAAATCGTACGGAAAGTAGTTCGTAACATGATGCCGAAGAAACGTGAACCCAGATGTTGGAATGGTAACAACGAAGGTCACATTCGCCACAAAGTGCAAGAAAATAATACAACAGTCAGAAAGCTAGAACAGATCGAGCACTGGGCTGGAAAAAGTCATGCAAATGCTGATGTTCAATCAAGACGGCCATACAGTGCAAATCGTAATCATTGTCTTGAATTAGAAGAACGATTTTGCCCCGTTAGGCGAACCACCGTTATTAATAACAAATGGCAGCCTCAACAGCTACAAGACGCCCAAGCAGATGATCCATGTATAAAAAGAGTATTGGATTGGGTGCGTCGAAGTGAAAGACCTTATTGGCAAGACATTAGTGCATGTAGTCCCGAAGTCAAGTGTTACTGGAGCCAATGGAATTGCCTAGTGCTGAAAGATGATCTTCTGTATAGAACCTTTGAGAACAATGATGGTACAGAAACTAAGCTTCAGTTGATTGTACCTAAAAGTAAAGTGTCAGAAGTATTGCGTCAGTTGCATGTCGGTGCATCAGGTGGACACTTTGGTATTACGAAGACTCTGCAAAAGGTTCGAGAACGGTTCTATTGGGTGAACTGTCAAGATGATGTAAGAAGATGGTGCCGGAAATGTGAACTGTGTGCAACTAGTAATGGTCCAGTTGGTAAAAAGAGGGCACCCATGAAACAGTACAATGTTGGTAGTCCTATGGAGAGAGTAGCAATCGACATTTCAGGTCCACTTCCAGAGACGAATGATGGAAATAAATATATCCTGGTAGCCATGGATTATTTTACGAAATGGACTGAGGCTTATGCGATACCAAATCAAGAAGCTGCTACCGTTGCAGAGGTACTTGTTAAAGAATTCTTTAGCCGATTTGGTGTTCCCTTGGAGATCCACTCCGACCAAGGGCGAAACTTCGAGTCAAACCTTTTCCAAAACGTTTGTAAATTGATTGGTGTCAATAAGACCAGAACGACACCCCTGCATCCTCAATCAGATGGAATGGTCGAGAGGATGAACCGAACGATGGGTAAACACCTGTCCAAAGTTGTATCAAAACATCAAAGAGATTGGGATCAGCACATTCATTTATTCTTAATGGCATACCGCTCGGCCGTGAATGAAACTACAGGCCAGACTCCAACCTGCCTGATGTTAGGTCGTGAAGTTCGTTTGCCCTGCGACCTAGAGTTTGGCTGCAGACCTTCCGAAGAACATGTTGCAAACGAAGATTATGTCGATCGTCTGAAGTTAAGAATGAACAGCATTCATGAACTTGCCCGACAACACATCCAGTTAGCCAGTGACAGAATGAAAGATCAATACGATTCTCGAAGCAAGAATGAAAGCTATGAAGTAGGTGATCTTGTTTGGCTTTATAATCCACAACGTCGTCGTGGCTTGTCTCCTAAACTGCAAAGACAATGGGAGGGTCCGTATGAAATTAAAACGAGAATAAATGACGTAATATACCGAATTAAGAAGTTGCCGAAAGGTAAACCAAAAGTAGTTCACATAAATCGTCTTGCCCCTTATGCTGGCTCAAATGAAACCTAAGAAGTCCGAACCCTTCAACATGAGATCAAAGATAAACGGCGACCAAGCTTTAAGGAGTTTATGTCAAATTACGGAGAGAGAAAGAATGCTAGATTCGGCGTGACGACAGAAGTTCAGCAGGATCTTTTTAGTGTTCCGCATAACGTCTCTTTAGCCCACTGTGTTGCCCAAGATCTTGAGATGACTAAAGGAATCTCATCCGTATTTTATAAAAAATTTGGTCGCTTGGACGAGTTAAAAAACCAGCAGCCTAAAGTTGGAAGAGTGCTGAGATTAGAAGATGCTTCTCGATCTTTGCTGTATATGGTGACCAGGAAGTCGTATACAGACAGGGCAACCTACGAGGATATATGGTGTGCTCTAACTAATTTGAAGAAAATCGTCTGCAATTACGACATTAAGAATTTGGCCTTACCCAAGATAGGCCATGCACTAGATAATCTGGATTGGAAGATTGTCAGAAGCATGCTTGAAGTGATCTTCACCGGCGTAAGAATTAATGTGTGTTGTACTAATCCGAAGAGATCGTGTCCTTCAAAGACAGTAGACTGTTATTTCTTTCTGAGGGGTGCATGCAGAGCTGGAGAGTCCTGTAGATTCCGCCATCCTGGGCCTACATATAGAGTTGCCGATCGGGATGCTCAGATCTAAGAGGGGAGCAGTGTTACGAAAATGCATTCAGCGCGGCCCGTCTAACGGTTGCATCTCGAAGCATCTCGGCATCGAGAATCATCGATGAATAGATCCCTCGAAGGCAAGAGAACGATCGGTCACGTATACGCCTAGAGGTGGGAACTTTCTAGAAAATAGTAACTTTGGTATATATATGTAACGATCTTAGGAGTTAGTTTAGTCGTTAAGATATTACCGAACTGTAAATTTATAAATAAATATATTTATATAAATTCGAACCGCTCGTTTTATTTAAAAACGCTACAATACTACCACGCAAACATGACGATTTTCATATGCACATAAAAATTAAAGAGGTACAGAATACCAGAAAACAACGCAACAGAGGCATAGTTGTAGACATTAAAGGCCAGATTTTGATTACGATTGAAGATAAATTACGAAGATGGAAAGAAAATATACAATAATTCTTCGAAGATGCAGCACGAAGTCAGACTGAAATAAACAATCCCTATGGCCCAGAAATAACAAACGAAGAAGTAACTATAGCCATTAAATGGATTAAAAATGGGAAATCATCAGGACCTGATGAGATGCATGGTTAAATTTACAAGCTATTAGAGGCACACCAAATTACAGCTCTTACGAAACTATACAACATTATCTACGAGACTGGTTACTTACCAAAAGACTGGCTACTATCAATATTCATTCCACTTTCCAAAAAACTAAACGCTAAAAAATGTGAAGAACATAGATTAATTAGTTTGATGAGCCATGTACTTAAAGTACTTCTTACTATCATTCACTTGCGCATACATACCAAACTAGAAGATCACCTGAGTGAAGTTCAATTTGCATTCAGAGCAGAACTCGAAACGAGGGAAGTACTTTTTAGTATGCAAATTCTAATACAGATTGCCAGGGATGTCAACTGCTATATGTATGCATGTTTCATTAATTTCGAGAAGGCATTTGATAAAGTCCCACATGGCATCGATATCCCAAAAACATCAGGACTTGATGGTAAGACTGATCTCAAATTTATATAACAATAATAATAAATTGCCTTTATTTAGTGTGTAAGACTTTACAAATACGAGATACATGAGGCAAAGTCTAGCTAGATCTACTCCACTTAAACTCAAGTTAACAATGTTAGTTTGATATAATTAGAAAAAGAAAAAAGTGATTTAGAATTTGACATAAATAATAATATAATATTGAATTGATAGAAATAGTCATGTAGCTACTAGAAAAATTATATATTCTTTTTCTTTTTCACGTGCCATCTCCGCAACGGAGGTTGGCAATCATCATGGCTATTCTGATCTTAGATGCTGCTGCTCTGAATAGTTCAATTTATGTGCATCTGTACCATTTCCTCAAGTTAGGCAACCATGAAATTCTTCCAGGGTAATGGTTTTTAATACTTCCATTATTTTGTTGATTCTTCTTATGACTTCGATGTTTGTTACATGCTCGATCCATGATATCTTCAGGATTCTTCTATACACCCACATTTCAAGTGCTTCCAACTTTTTAGCAGTTGACGCGTTAAGTGTCCATGCTTCCATCCCGTAAAGCAGAGTCGAGAAAATATAACACCTTGCCAGCCTATAATAATAATAATAATAATAAAAATAATATAAAGAAAATAATTTGTGATGTTATGCGCAGCACATTCAGCGAGTGGAGCTCTTGTTGTTTGGCTCACTTGTGGTTGTTGTTGTTGTTGAGCTGTAGCTGATTGTATAACAGGGGCCCGCCTCCTCAACACCCTGCCACCGACGTCCCGCATGCTGTCACGTCCAGCGCCGGCTCCAGACGTGCCCTGGCGCAGGCAGCGACCCTAAACACAAACTATTTACCTCCATTTTTATGGGTGTGCATTTTATACCTCCTCCCAGGTGTCAGTTTTTGTTCCACGACAGATATTTCTGTTACCCTCTGGGCATCGGTTCTAAGAATACCCAGAGAGCATCCCCCATTCGCAGGGGGCCGTGCCTGATAGAAGAACTGATAAAAAAAACTCCTACAGGCTGGAAAATAATACAAAGAACATAATTTTTGATAATATGTGATAAATGATATGAACGATAAATAAAAACGAAAATATCTAATGGTAACAATAATGACAACAATATACTATCTTCTTCTTCGGGTTCCTTCTCCTAGCGGAGGTTGGAAATCATCATCGCTATTTTAACTTTGTTGGCCGCATTTCTGAATAATTCTAATGAGCTGCAGCCGAACCACTCTCTCAAATTTCTTAGCCAGGACATTTTGCGTCGTCCTGGGTTTCTCCCTTGTATCTTCCCTTGCATAATCAACAATACAATATATAATAATAATAACGTTGCTGTAATTAAGTAAAAATTTCTTATAATGCTGAGAAGAAAAGTTAAAAGATTCTCTTTTAAACCTTATAATGTCTTTGATAAAATGTTTTTTAGTCAATATCATTTCTTAAAAAAGGCATGGGTTTATATATATATATATATATATATATGTAAGGTCTAGACATTACACAGAATTTTCAAATCAAGAGATACAAAGTTTAAACCATTTTTTATAAATTTTTAATCCTAATAATTTCTGAAATATTAAAATTCATCGTGACGACAAGATTTACAGAACATTTAAGTCTCATTTATAAGACATAAATAAATAGAACATTTATATTTGTCTCCCGGCTTTTCTTTAAGAACTTCGCCGTCGCGTTGTTGGAAAAATGATTTGTGATATTATAGGTCCTGAAGGTATTAGCAGAAATTTGCTTTCTCAACTTTAATTAAAGATCCCTGCGAATGATATATCGTCTGATGTATGCTCAGTTTTGTAATGTAAACTTAAATTTAATTACCAGAGAAGATGGATGAGCCCTCAAACGATGTAATAATTAAAAGTTAAGTCTATATATTAACGCATTTAAGTTTTGTGTAGAGGATATATGAACTAAAACGTAATATTTGTTAACGAAGCTATTAGTCAGAAATAGTAATAATAATAGTAATATTCTTCATATATTCATCGTATACTAAATATAGTCAGAGGAAAGGTTCAGCCCGGAGGTTTCGATATGTAAGATGACTAAAACATCGAGGCAATGGGTGACAATGATATGTAAATATATCCCGGAGTAAAGCAAGCGCAAAAAATTGACCATAAACAAATGAAAATGGAACTAATTTCGGAGTTTGTACGAAGAGTAAGACAATTAAATTGGTCCTAACTCACCAGTAAACATTTGTTTAAGGTATTAAATACGTATGCCTGTTCAGCGCTTAGCTACTCATTTGGTAATATAAACTGATTAAAAACAGATATGGAGGGTCGTCAGCGGAAAGTAAGAACACTTCTCACAAAGGCGCAAAAACACCATACACGCAGTGCAGTAGAGAGAACTACATTACCGTGGTATCAAAAGGGAAGAGGACTTATGGACATAGCTAAGCAACTGGATAAACAGGTTACTAATTTAAAAAACTTATTTTCAGATACTGGCTGAGACATCTACTTTACATCGAGTAATTTTTGCAGTAGATGATACAACACCGCTTAAACTTAGGAAACAAGAAATGCGCATAAACTATCAGACTAAGCAAGAAAAAATGCGCACCTGAATGGGTAAACCTATGAATGGGCGATATCTCATTGAGATCAGTCAAGAATATGTCGACAATACAGCGTCGAACTATTGGTTGACATCAGGAAAGATGTTTCCCGATATTCAGGATCAGGTTATCCCAACCAAAAATTACGTGAAATATATTGTTAAAGACCCTCCAGTCCAAGATGACAAATTCCGATATGGATGCCATTCCCAAGACACCATCTACCATCTTACCGGTGACCGTCTAAGCGTTTGTCGGTACTGATTATAAAGAACGGCATGACTCAGTAGGGAAGATTATTCACCAAGTACTAGATCACAAACTGAGACTTCTCTAAATAGACCATCTTTCTTATGATCAATACGTCTCTAACAAAATGCTTGAAAATGACAACTACAAGCTATATTGGGACCGCACTGTGCTTTCAGAGCAACCAATGGCACATAATAGACCAAATCTCATACTAGTTCATATAATTACTAGAAAACTTGTTGATGTGGCGATACCCAAGACCAATAATTTACGTTTTAAATACAACGGACAGACTGCCAAGTACATAGATCTAGAAATACAAATCAAACGACAATGGAAAATGGAAAGTACCCAGACAGTATATATTATTCTATCTACTACTGGTGTTATTCCTAAAAACCTCTTAAATAACATAAAATAGTTGGATTGAAGTGAACATCTCTATAAGGCCATGCAGAAAGTTGTACTCCTCGCGACGTCAAGATGTGTAGGAGTATCTCCCAAAATGTTTGTGAGATACTCCAACATACCAAGTCACCTAGGGCTCGATAACACGGAAAGAGTCTTATCAGAGCTCAATCCTTCTGATATCTTAGGTATCTAGGATAAGTGAATTTTCCTGGTATCCATGATACCAGGGAATATACCAATGCTGCTCTGTTTCGTAGATTACATAAAAGCAATAAAATGTAGGAGGTAAAAACAATCTTCTCTTGAGTATAATGGGAAATATAAGGGTGCCTAACCATCTATTCTTTAGAGATACAGAAGATCACGATAGATAAAATCAAATATGCTATCAAAAACTCTAAAGACAATAAGGCAGCTGGATTAAATGAAATACCAGTAGAACTAGTGGTAAATGATTAAAACTAGTGGAAGAGGACAACTTGGAAGTATTGGCAGATTTATTCAACACGGTGTACGATACGGGAATAATACCACAGGAGTGGCTAAAGTCAGCATTATAACCATCCCTAAAAAACAAGCAGCAAAAGAGTGCTCTGATTATCGAACACTGAGCCTCATGAGTCATACTTTAAAAGTTCTGCTAAAAATAATACATAAGAGAATATACGAAAGGCTAGAGGAGGATATTAGCGAGACGCAGTTCGGGTTCCGAAATGGAATGGGTACTCGAAAAGGACTATTTGCCTTCAACATATCAATTCAGCGATGTCGGGATGTAAATGTTGATCTACACTTGTGCTTCGTTGACTACGAAAAAGCTTTCGATAAGGTAAGACATGAAAAACTAATATCAATACTTATGAACAAGCGCATTGACAGCAAAATCATAAATATAATGCCAACATTATATTGGAACCAAAGTGCCATAGTTCAAATTGATGGGCAACACTCAGAAGAAATGAGGATCTGTAGAGGAGTTAGACAGGGATGTGTGTTATCACCACTTTTGTTTAACTTATATTCTGAAGAAATTTTCCAAAACACGCTCAATAATATCGAAGCGGTAGTCACCGTTAACGGAAAATTAATTAATAATTTAAGATATGCAGACGACACTGTGACCATAGCAACGAGTATAGAGGATCTACAACATCTTATCGAAAGCTTGAGTATAAATAGTGCTGAGATGGGAATTACTATAAACACTAAAAAAACGAAGTACATGCTGATTACAAAAAGGCCACAAAATATACATCACCTATTGACAATAAATGGTAACGTGATAGAACAAGTAGAAAAATATCAGTATTTGGTAACTTTGATCAATGAAACCAATGATCATACTGTAGAAATAAACAGACGAATAGAGATTGCCAGATCAGCATTTATACGAATGAAGCCACTCCTAACGTGCAAAAATCTAAATTTGGAGATCAGACTACGTACCATTCGCTGTTATATA
Organism: Diabrotica balteata; assembly: GCA_918026665.1. Lineage (NCBI taxonomy): Eukaryota > Metazoa > Arthropoda > Insecta > Coleoptera > Chrysomelidae > Diabrotica > Diabrotica balteata. Next base: position 138,624,254 of record OU898279.1, read on the forward strand.
TTTTCAATATTATTATATGGAGCTGAGACTTGGACATTAAAAAAATGTAATTTAAAAAGAATCGAGGCCTTCGAACTCTGCTTATACCGCAGAGTATTGAAAATATCATGAACTGATAGAATTACAAATAAAGAAGTACTGGAGAGGGTTGGTAAAGAAACAGAACTAATCACCACTATACAAACCAGAAAACTGGAATACCTAGGCCACGTGATGAGGGGACCAAAATATGAAATTTTTCATATGAAATTTTTTTTATGAAAGATTCAAGGAAGAAGATTTGTTGGCCGAAGGCAGAACTCATGGTTAAAGAATCTACGTGATTGGTACGAATGCAGATCGATTGATTTGTTTAGAGCAGCAGTTCTAAAATAAAAATAGCCATTATGATTGCCAACCTCCGTAGGGAGACGGCACTCTAAGAAGAAGAACCGTCTATTGAACCCCATAAAAAATTTGTATCATCAAATCTAAGTAAAAAATGAAGGTGTACTGAACATATTTAAATACGTTTATCATAAAAAAAAACTAGAAAGGGATGCATATTATATGATGGCACATAGAAAATACTAGACGCATGGCAGAAAGATGGAGGAATCACTATGGGAGACAGGAAAAACAGTAACCTGCGACACGTAGTTGACACACTTATACAAGCAGCGAACCAAGTTTAAATGATTATCATCAGTGAACAGCTAAGCTGGGTACGTAAAGACATTTAATGTGTTTACGTGAACAGCTAAGCTGGGTTTCATACATAGTGGTAAAGAATTTCGAAATGGTAGACAGATTTGTCTACTTGGGCTTAATGATAACCAAAAATACCATCTCAGTAATTAAGTATAAACTACCTATGGTCGGAAGCGCACTTAACAACAAAATGATTAAAATATGGAAAAACGAAATAATAACAAGGAAAACTAAGCTAAGGTTGGTTAATGCACTTATTTTTAAGCGGAACATTCACGTCCTGATACTTAGTCCAGTTTGTGGTTCAACCTCCGAAGTTGGATCCGAAATCGGACCCTGTGTAAGCTTTCTGAATTGTTTGCAATCTATTTACACCAGTCTCTAAAGCAAGGCATTTACATTCCGATATTTAGTTCTACTTGTGGTCCAACCTCCGAAGTTGGATTTGATATCAAGTTGTAATTGGCTTGCTGGATTGTTATAAATCTAATTGTACGTATCGAAACATTTGAAGGGAAGATTCGAAAGTCCAACTTCCGTCTGCGGACGGAGTGGAAGCATGAAAGGAGGAGTCGAGATTCGGATTAAAACTAATTGGTCAGCGCTAGACCTTGGGTGCCTTCTGCACGACTTTCATAATAAAGAGTGAAGAAATTTCTTAATTGATTGATATTTGCATTAATAGTTTTAGTTTGTGCGATACCAGTGGTAGATACGCAAACCAAAATGCACAAAAAAAAAACCAAAAACAGCTGCTGAATGTAATTTTGAAGTAAGAAACCAATGCCAACCTAGCATTCGATGGAATTTTCTTGTAATTATTCTCATCAATGACATTAAGCAACTTTTTGTCACAAGAGTTCAAACGAACAATGCATAATCTCTTTATCCAACACGTTTTCTCTTCTTTTTAAATAATGAGGCTAACAAGCACAATGCTGCTGTCCCTTTCCTTCTGCTAATTGATTTTGCGTAGATTTTACTTAATAAATTTTTTGGCTAAGAGATGTACACCACTGTGAAAACAGACTATGACTGAAGTTGGAGGGCTAGATTGATTACAAGTTCAAACGTGAATAGAGCCGACTATCCAACTATTTATTCTATCAACTGAGACTTTAAATCGGAATGTAAATTCCCCGCTTTAGCCTTGCTATATCCACAATTTAAACATGGACTCTTAAAAATCCTTAGAAATAAGATCAAAGCTGTCTAAATATGGGTCTACATAAAAATTCTACTCTTGTGATAAATAGAATCAACTTGTCAATTCTGGAAGCACTTAATAAAAATGTAAACAAACAAAACATACCAAAATTACTTTGGCAATTTTCGAATGGCTACTAATAAGCATATAACACATTAATTTTTATAATAATATTAAATAGATTAACCAAAATTCTTACCATAGAAAAAAAGGAAGCCAACAAAACAAAAAAGCACCCATTATAATGCCAAGAGTTCTCGCCGCCTTATGTTCAGCTCTCCAACTCTTTGTTTGTTGTCGAATGGTCGTTCCTAAAACAAGACAAATAAATAAGTAAGTTTACCCATAGCTCCGCTTAAGAAAGTTAAGAAATTATAGAAGTTTAATGGAAACTTCAAACTGTGTAATGTGTTAAAAATTAAATGTGAAATAATTGTAAAGAGCATATCAAAAATAAATAATGAATATTTCATATCAATTTATTATATAAATCGTCTAGAATCAAAACAGACAATCTCCATTTTTGGTAAAAATGAGTTTTATACATCTTGTTATACCTTAAAAGACGCTGCATCGACTAACACCAAAAGTCGAAATCAAATCCGGCAATATCTCATTAAAATTTAGTCTTAAAAATTAGGGTTAGTTTCAAAGTCGGCAATTTATTTATTTAGCGTATGGCTACATCACAGGTTCATATAAATATAAATATATAAATATAAATTATATAAATTACAAACAACAGTAAATATAAAAATATTATTCTACAAACAAACATCTAAATTATAAATATATTCGATTGACTCTTTTGTAGCAGCCAGGAAATCTGAAGGGTTGCCATTATAGGATCTAATCGGGCATTCCTCTACCATGTGTTTAACTGTTTGCCTTTCGGCGCCGCAGTCGCAATTTGGTGATTGTATTTTTCCCCATCTAAAAAGTGAGTCGGAACATCTGCCACAGTTCGTCCTTATTCTATTGAGCGTGGTTCAAATTCGTCTCGGTTGGTTGAAGCCCTCAGGTTTGCTTGTAATACATGGCATGTTCCAGTTAGCTGGTGCAGCGTTATTCTCCCATTGTTCTCTCCACCGTTCAGTTACATTAAAGATTTGATCTACTAGCCTTTTTGCTGTTTGTAGAGGCGGGTGTCTTGAACGGAGCCTATTTATGTCTCTGGCGGAAGTTCCGACATGGGAGCGGAGCTCAGGATCAGTATTGATTTTTGTAAATTCTCTGACAAGGGTATGTTTCCGGCGGATAGGTGGTGGGGCTATATGACTCAAAGCTGGTAACCAGTAAGTGGGCGTGGCCTTGATTGTGCCCGATATAGTTCGCATGGCTTGGTTGATTTGAACATCAACACGGTGAGTATGTGGACTGTTTATCCATACTGGTGCACAGTATTCCGCTACGGGGTATACCAGTCCTAATGCTGTCAATCTAAGTGTGGGTGCTGAGGAGCCCCATGTAGTGCCGCAGAGCTTTTGCAGGATGTTGTTACGAGTTCGGAGTTTTGCAGCAGTCTTGGTAAGATGCTCTTTAAAGTTCAGCGTTCTGTCAAGTGTAACACCTAAGTATTTTGGGTGTTTATTATATTTAAGGAGTCTATCCCCAAAATTGATTTGAGGTTGATAGTTGGCCATCTTGTTGTATAAATGGAAGCAGGACACTTCTGTCTTAGTTGGATTGGGTTGCAATCTCCATTTGCGGAAATAATTCCCTAGGGTATTTAAATCGTTTGTTAGAATGCGTTCAGTGACCTCGAATTCTTTATGACTTGCGGCAAGCGTCCAGTCGTCTGCGTCTCCAAACCTTTTTGATGTGGTTTCTGGCATGTCTGCTATGTAGAGGCTGAAAAGCATGGGAGCCAGCACGGATCCTTGTGGAAGTCCATTATTCAGTTTTCTTTGGGTACTAGTCTTGTCTCCCAATATAACTTTAAAGCATCTGTTGGATAGCATGGCGTTAATAACCTCAGTGGTCTTTCTGCATGGGATTATTCGCATTAATTTATATATTGCCCCTTGTCGCCACACAGTGTCATAAGCAGCAGATAGATCGATGAAGACAGCGGTTGTTTTTGATTGCTTTTGAAAGTTTGATTCCACATGATTGGTCAGGGCGAGTACCTGGTCTGTGCAGCTGCGGTTTGGCCGAAATCCTTCCTGTTCTACTGGTGTTGGAATATGGTTTTGCTGAATCTATTATACAACAGTCTTTCGAACAGTTTGTACACCATACTTAAGAGTGCGATGGGGCGGTAGTTTTTCGGTGAATTATTACTTTTCCCTGGTTTTAAAATGGCGACGATTTTTGCATTTTTGAGTTGGTGGGGGACGTTTCCCGTTTGGAGGATGTCAGAAAAGAATTCTGCGAGCCAGTGCCTAGTGAATCTGCCGCTATGTTTGAGGAACTCAGCGTAAATGGCGTCGAAACCCGGTGCTTTTCCTGTTTTCATTTCATTTAGGGCTTGCGATATTTCTTCATGCATAAATGGGTTGGAATATTCTGTTGACTGTGCAAGACTAGATTTTATGGTTTTGAGGTCTTTTTTAACTTTAATTGTATGTAAACGATTTTAAAGTGCCCTAGAGGTTGACACTATGTGCGTAGCTATTTGGTCTGGAGTTACTGTGTTGGTTTGGCGAGCGGGTGGGTTGCTACTTCCGAGTTTCCGCAGTAGGGACCAAGCTTGTCGACTTGACTTCTGGAAGTCTAGGTTTTCTACTGTCTGTGTCCATTTTTCACGCCTGGAAGCATCAATACTGTGGAGTAGTTCGTCTGCAATCTCCTGTTTTCCATCTTCGCAATATTCTTCATACAGTTTTTCGCTCTGTTCTGTCCAACCAGGGATACATTCTTTGCGGTATCCTCTAGGGATTGTCGCTTTTGCTGAGGTGATTATTGCTCCTGTTAGTCTCCCATAGTTCTGGCTCTTTGGTGGAATCCATCCTAGGCATTTGTCAAGGTTACTGGTGAAAGCAGACCAGTTATGACCAGAATGGTAACAAAACAGAGATCAGGGTTATATTCTCTCCTCCAGGCCGCAGATATGAAAGAGCCTCTATCTTTGGCGTCAAATATTCTGTCTCTGCCCATTCCACAAGGGATGTGCCATTTCTGTCAGTGTCTGAGTATTTCCACATCTCATGGTGACTGTTGAAATCACCTACGTATATGGCTGGATGTTCATAGGAATTAAGAACTTGGACAGGCCAGGTAATAGCAGGAGGTTTGTATATGTTAGCTATTATGACATTGCCTATTTTCACAGTTACCTCGTGGATGTTGTTCTCGGTAGAAGTGGCGATTAATGCTGCATTTTCTATGTTTGAACGGACATATGTTGCCACTCCGTAAGCTCTATCGTAGGTAGCGCCCAAAAGATCATAGCCGGGGATTTTTCCTCTTGAGCTTAGTTGACCTTCGTTTTCTGTGTGCGTTTCCTGAAGTGCTACTAGGTCAACTTCGTTGTCTTTTAAAAGTCTGTGCAGGATTTGACATTTTGCCCTGCTTATGCCTTCTATGTTAAAATGGCAAACTCGTATACTTGGTCCGAGTTCTTTGGTCAAATGGTCCTGATAAGGTCCGTTAACAAGTGTCATTTCTGGAAAGATTTTCTGTGATGATTGAATTGCCAGGAGATTCAAGATTGTCTGGCGCCTGTCTGGCTGTCCATATGAAACAAGACGTTACAGACAACTCAAAATCCACTGGCTCCTGGAACTTTTCATTCAGACAATCAAAAAGATTATACTTAATACGTTCTTGAAGTGGCAAAATTTTAATTCGTATAGAACTACATTATAACAATGACCTGAATACAGCAACATATCGACCATGCTGAAGAAGAGTGTTACAACTCAAAATTCTCTGTTTTCGAGATTTATGCAGTAATCAACCAAAAAAGTAGTCTACTTTTTTGAGAAAAATGATTATAGTTGTAGTTCAATATTTATATGCGGGATTGCGACATGCAACGTGGTAACGTCAGCGGTTTTGACAGACACCTCTGAACGAGAGTGTTACAATTCAGTCTATTCCCGAATGTTCATGTGCGATTATCGCCGCTGGTGAGAAATATCAATATTTTTCGTTTTAAAACATTTTGATTGACTGTGTTTCTTCTGGAATAGTGTTATAAGTTGTAAAACTATTGAATATTGGGTTAACTTAAATATTTAGTAGTATTTATTGTGAAAAGAGTTTTATATTTAAATGTGACTTTTAGCTGTCAAAGATTTGTTAGGTATAAAGTAACACTGTAATTTGTAAGAGTTTTCCCACTGTAATTTGTAAGAGAAATTTGAATTAAATTGTGGTTTAAGTCTAAATGTATCTATAATTTACAGATTTCAGTTTTTGTATTTGTATTATTTTAGATTCATTTTTAGATGTAACCCTAATCCATATATAAACATCATGAATTTTAGTTTTAGAGCACGTACGTTTTGCTTAGAAAAAATAAATGTATAATTATTTGACATTTCGTGTATATATTTAATGGAACATTATTGTTTTAGATTCTCTGATGAGGACTAACAAAATGATACATATGGATCCGATCATAGCGTGCGCGATCCCATTTATTAGGAAGCAAGTAAATCTTCCGATTCTAAAGCAGATATAGAAGTAGATCAATATGGGAATCCATCAAAAAGAGAGAAAGTGTCGGCTAAAACTTAGAAACTGAGAGAGAAACTTTTAAAACTGAGACAATTAAAAAAAAAGAAAGAAAACTACTTAGTGAACTTACTTAAGTGACCTACTTAGTGTGTTTGAACTGAAATGTTTCCTTATGGCTACGTCTGCTCCTATACATCGTAAGTGCGATTCGAACAGCCCTGATTCGTTTTGTTATATATGTGGCAGTTTTACCATTCCCAATCAAAGGACAAACATCAGTGCATTCGACAAACACATTTTGCCTATTTTAAAGTGAGACTTGGTGATCGAGATAAAGCATGGGCATCTTATAAAGTGTGTAAACAGTGTGTTGATTGTTTACGGATGTGGACCAAGGGAACACGTGCTAAATTTCCATTTGGTATACCTATGATTTGGCGCGAGTCCAAAGATCATTAAAGTGGTTGTTACTTTTGTATAGTGAAAAAATCAGGATATAACAAGTAAAACAAATGTACGATAGAGTATCTTAGTTTACCGTCAGATATACGCCCAATACCGCATTCAGCCGAAATCCCCGTGCCAGTTTTCAATGAGTTTCCATCTTTGGAAAAAGGCTAATACGAATATGGTGTAGATGAAAACGACTCCAACCATGAAGATTTCGAAAATGAAGATGACTCCGTACGTAAGGGATTCGAGCAGCAAGAGCTAAATTATTTGGTACGAGATTCGGGACTATCCAAAACAGCTTCAGAGCTCTTAGCATCACGACTTAATAAGAAAAACTTGGTTGAAAAGGGAGCAACGGTATCCTATTTTCGAACACGAGAAAGGGCATTTCTGCAGTACTTTCAAAGTGATGGTGGATTTGTGTTTTGCCATATTATAAGTGGTTTAATGGAAGAATTGGGAATTTTAAACTATAACGCAACTGACTGACGACTGTTTATAGATAGCTCAAAGCGGAGCTTGACGTGTGTTCTCCTCCACAATGAAAATTTATTTGCTTCAGTTCCAATTGATCATTCGGTTTGTTTGCGTGAAGAATATAACGACATAAAGAAAGTCATTGATCTGTTGAAATATCACATGAACCAATTAATCATTTGTGTTGACCAAAAAATGGTCTGCTTTTACTTGGTCAACAACGTGAACACACAAAGTATCCCTGCTTTCTGTGTATATGGGACAGCAGAGCTCGTGCGCAACATTGGGTGCAGTCGAATTGGCCACCAAGACCGAACCTGAGACCTGGTGATCCAAATATTGTACATCAGCCACTTGTCGACAGAAAGGATATTATATTTCCACCTCTGCATATAAAATTAGGTCTCATGTAGCAATTTGTTAAAGCTTTGCCAACTGAAGAAGACTGTTTCAAGTATCTCTTATCAAAATTTCCTAGTCTGTCATTTGAAAAGATAAAGGCGTATTTTTGACGGCCAAAAGAGTTGGCAGCTTCTTACAGATGAACATTTCGTGGTACTAATGTCAGAAATTGAAAAGAATGCGTGGTTGGCATTCAAAAACAGTGTTAAAAACTTTCTTGGAAACATACGAACATTGAATTACACCGACATTGTCCAGCAACTATTGAATAGCTTCCAAAAGCTAGGGTACAATATGAGCATTAAAGTGCATTTTTTACATAGCCCCCTTGCTAATTTCCCGGACAATCTTGGTGCGGTGAGTGACGAGCAGGGTCAGCGTTTCCATCAACATTTTAAGGTTAAGGAAGCACGATATCAAGGTAGATGGGACGTACATATGATGGCTGACTCTTGTTGGAGCATCAAGCGCGAATGTACACAAACTGAACACTCCAGAAACAGCTATAATCGCAAATTTTTGTCTTTAACTTGCATTAAATATTTTGTAAACTGTAGATTTGGTACGTTCTATTTTATTTTCTTTTATATGCATAATTTTTGAGGATACCCTTTAGTTTAAAAAGTTGACGTGATAGACAAGATCTGAGGTTATTTTCAGATTTAGGGTACACAAATGAGTGAAAAACAAGTGTCAGGTCTAACTCAACGAAAAATGTATTCCCCAGTGTTATATATAAACAGCGGATCAATTAAAAAAAATAAAAAAGGTTGGGCAAATTGCAAAAAAATGTTAAAATAGCTATTGATGTTTGTCAAAAGGCTTTCGTAAAAGTAAATTCGTGTAACATAAATTATTAGAATACTTCGGCGTACTGTTAATTTATGAATGAGTTAATGTTTACGAAAGCGTTGCGTATAACGCTGTAGTCAATTTATAAATACGAAATATAAGGTAAATGTGTAGAATACTAACTACCTTTAAGTGCCGAAATAACAAGTAATTTAAACAGTTGTTAAAGCTACTAAAGACAAACTTAAATAAAAGTTGAGACCCAACAAATATAAGAGTAAATCCCTTGAAAGACTAAGGAAACTTCAGATATAACACTCAAGTTTTATTTAGAGAGAAGTTCTCTTAGATTATTAAAATATATTTTGTTTCTTGTTCGGAGTTGTTTTGTAGCTAAGAATCGGCTGCAAAACTTGTTATCACTTGAAATCCGTAGTGTAGGGAGCGGAATTACAAATTATTGGTTGTATTAAAGTTTCGGTGTTTAAGGTGTACAACTTTAGTTTGTTCATTAATTTTGTGCGTGTTAGCTACGGGTGAAATCGCCAAAAAAAGTTTTCAAATTAATGTAGTTTGTAAGGTTTATCCTCGAGAGCTGCAAGGATTATTGGATTTTGATTGTGGGGAAAATACGTTTCCAATTAACCTAACAGCCTAAACGATATAGTGGGCGGAACAACCGTACGACCTTCTAATGAAATATTAGGGTTATGTTACTGTTATTACATAAACTGAAGACACATTTATGGTTGTTTTATGTTTATATTTTCCATTGCAATGTTTCTGGTGTATTAAAGCAATATTAATAGCGATTGTATTTTGCTTTTAAAATTTATTTGCTATATAGACGATTAATAAATGTATTAAGATTATATAGAGCCGTCGAAAACCACACGCAATGTAACCCTTTTATTACTGAGAACATGTCCCATCAATTTAAAAAAATATGCTATCTGTTTATCCCAAAAGCACATCTTATCTAAAAGTATCTGTATTTTTAGATATTTCTTATCTATTATCTTTTAAGATGCAACCAATATTTCGTCGTAGTCAATAATTACTCTTTGATGCCGTTGACTCCCATTGATTTATCTGATCAATACTCCCTGCGCCCACCACCCAAAATATTGATGAGTATAGTCAGTCGGTTGTACTGAATACTCCAGTTTCATCCCCAGTCAACAGACATGCGAAATGCGATGATCCGTTTTGCTGCCAACACGAATCTGATGACTTTGCCTGTTCATCAGGGAATCCTGTATCCAATAAATTGATTATAAACAAGGGGAAAAAAGGCTTCGAAACCATGAAGATGGGGGGGGGGATGTAAAGAGGAAACAACTAAAAAACCAAGGCAAAAAGTATTGTTCCAAGAGAGGGCGCACTGTTGAAGCAAAAACAATGGGGCCCCGATGCAGTTGAAGATCAAAATGTGCTTTAAAAATTTTAAAAGAAGAAATGTGATCAGTGTCATATTTTTAAACATACCGAAAATCCTTCCAATGAACTGAAAGCAGATTATAAAAAGCATCAAACAAACAAAACTATGGCTAGACAGCTAAATAAATCTGACAAAACAGAAGCTATCCAGCCAAATGATTCGATCATATGCGCAACATTCGACTTTTAAAAGGTTTTAACTTGTCCACATGGTCAAATAAGTATACTTTACTACAAACGTAAATTGTCTTGTTATAATTTTACAGTTTATGACATGGCGGCCAAAGAAGGCTACTGTTACGTGTGGGATGAGAGTGTTGCGAAGCATGGTACGAATGAAGTAGCTAGTTGTCTCTATAACTTCATGAGAGAATTTTCTAAAAAAGGTGTTTGTTTGAGAAAAGTATGTGCGCATTCATTTCATATTTTTACAGTTAATATTTTTTCTGTTACGGTACTGTAATATGACCTAATTTGGGTGCTGTATTTCAATCTTTTAAAATAGATTATTTCCTGTGAGTTCGTAAAACTCAAACTGGCTCACATTTATCATGCTAATTTATTAACTGGCTCGATTTATTTTTCGCTAGACAAAGCAACATCGTCAGCGACCATCTTAATTTTTCGCTAGACAAAGCAACATTGTGTCAGCGACCATATTTATTTTTCGCTAGACAAAGCAACATCGCCAGCGACCATCTTTATTTTTCGCTAGACAAAGCAATATTGTGTCAGCAACCATATTTATTTTTCGCTAGATAAAACATTGTGTCAGCAATTATTTTTGTTTATTTGTAAGTCTTTGGCTTAGCCATTTTGACATGTTGTTCGTTAACACAGAGGAACTTTTCATTTTTACGGTACTAGGCCTAAAATGGAATCTTACGACTGACTTCTTTTCTCATGCTTCTCGTCCCTTTGACAAACTCTGTACAAAGCGGGCTATTCGTTCGTAAATCAGTCGTATTTTTGTTGCTATCCTCTTGTTTTTATTTCTTTTCCATGTTTTTTTGCTAGTCAAACGTCTTCTACAACCGTTGTGGTACTTTGATGTAGTCTGGGATGATGGAACATCTAAACAGATACATCTGACCTCTGTATTTGTATGTGTTACATTTCTGGTGTTATTTCTATACACGAACATCTATCGCAGGATCGTAACTCTTGACAGCTATACGGCTGACTGATCTAGTCACATTTGTCAACGAGTTTAGTCCAAGTTTCATGCTCGCTCTGTCTCGACAAGATCTCTTGGCAGCCATAGTGCTGGCTGATTAAGTCACCTTTGTCATAGAGTTTTCCTTCCGATCCTCCGATATTTGATCTGACTCTACGCTTGCGCTCTCTTGAGCTAATTTTTCTACCCATAAATTGTCAATCGTATTAAATACATACAAGAACTGATAACACTCTATACTCGGCATTATATGCCTTCTAATCAACACCTCTCTGATTGTGTTAGTCGTGTTTTATCACCGGCACAATTATTACAATTTTCACCAAACTGGCATTTTCCTACCGTGGATCTCGTTGAAATATCATTATTTCTCGGCTGTCATTGCAGACTTGAAATGCGACACCACGCCGAGATTTCGACGCTGTTCTTCTTCTTGTTTTTTGCGCACTTCATAAAATTTTTATAGGAAAAGGGGCCAACGCTATTGTGTTTGACACAATCTTTTTAGTTTAGCCGATCGAAAAATTCTACCGATTCGACGCTATTCTTTTCTAATTGATGACATTGTACGCGTTGTTAATCTGAGTACAGTTTCAGATGGCATCCACCAATGTTCTGTGGTCAAAATATGACCGCCGTTTATTTGTTAGTTTATATTTTATTCTTACTTAGTTCTTATTTAGTATATCTAGCTTCTCATGTCAATTTTTTATACTTATACTCTTAGCTGTTCTTAAAGACATTCGTTTTTGGAGCGGGAGAATGTTTGAGAAAAGTATGTGCGCATTCATTTAATATTTTTACAGTTAATATTTTTTTCTGTTACGGTACTGTAATATGACCTAATTTGGGTGCTGTATTTCAATCTTTTAAAATATATTATTTCCTGTGACTTCGTAAAACTCAAACTGGCTCTTATTTATCATGTTAACGTACGCAGAATTGGGATTTTTCTTTGTATTCTATGTCAAAAAAGATTGAAACAAGTGGTTGATTTATGGAACTTGCATCTGTTGACCACCCAACGATCAGAGGGCGGTTTTGCCCTGGTAGCGATCTCAAGACGGACACTTTTGCCACTTCTTCGTCACGAGTGAACGAAAACACATTGACCGGTCTTGTGCTGAATCTCGGCGACGCGGCGTCCCTCGTCCCAGGCGTCGGTACCACCGGCCAACACTACAGCTTGGTACGAATTCATAATCGAATCAGAGGTGAGTCTATTCTTGTATAAAACATTGATAATGAGTAAACCAGTTTATTTCTAATTTATTTCTACTTTTACAATTTATAATTGCTATTTTCACCAATTTTATGTATCAACAATATCACATTTTTTCGTTATAATTATTTATTCAATATAATTTAAACCAGCGACTTTTCAAGTTTAATTACTAAACAGTGTTAAAGATTTTAGATTTTGGTCAGATAACTGTGCTGGCCAAAATAAGAACCGAATCATATTTGAATTATACATTATTGCAGATAAGGAATTTGGGGTCACCATAACACACCGTTTTCTCAAAAAGACCATACCCAAAATGAGGGTGACTCTGTGCACTTAGTAATCCAAAGAGCTGGGGAACACAAGTTTATTTATACTTAAAAAATGGAAACTACTAGTTAGGTGGGCGAAAGCTGACAATCCATACAAAGTAATAGATGTTACTGGTAAACATATTTATGATTTTAAACGCTTATTGACAAACAAAAATTGGACCAAAAATACAGCAAATAAAATGGACAAAAATCAAAGAGGTAGTTATATAGAACAGCCAGCCTTATAAAATACAATACACGTATGACTTAAATGAAGATGCTAAGACTTGGATAGTACCCAAAGAGACAAAGAACCGTGGAAAAGATCCTCTTAGAAATGCTTATCGTGAGCCAGTCACCATCGCAAGTGACAAATTTAAAGACCTAATTAATTTATGAGATAAGAGGATAATACCTTCCAAGTATCACAACTATTTTAACAGTTTTCCACACGGTTCTACATCTTTAGATAATGATACCGATCATGACTCTGATTAATAATTATTAGGTGTTAATATTGTTTACTTTTCAAATAAGTGTTACAAACTCTTGACTAAAAATATTGATCTCTAATGTATTTTTCGAAAAATTTCGGTTTAGTATTTTAAGGTGTTGAGTAATTAAAATATTATGTATGATTTAAGTTTGATTAAGAATTTTGTTATTTTGACGTTTAAAACTTTGTTGTGTTCCTTCTTAATAGAATATTTTTTAAAATTTTGTTTGTTTCTTAGTCATAAATTTGAAATTCGTCTGAAAAGTTTCTTAAATATTTCGTAAAAGATAGACGGAAGCTACTTTACGTCAGGTATTCCAGAAAAATGATTCGTGCAATAACGTCGTATTATAAGATACAACAACGTAGCATCCACAGAACAACGTTGCTTGTGACTTTTTACATAAAATATGTATATTAGGAATATATTCTGTATATTATATTAAAAAGGTCTATAATCATTACAGCATTCCTAAATTTAAAGCTGATCGGATTAACCGTTTTACAAATATGACGTGAAATCCCATCCAACAACTTTAAACAATTTTAATATAAAGTCATTGAATTACACAACCGTCATTGTTCTACGACTAGTAAAGAAAAAGACGTATGTCTTAGTTTTTGTTCTACTTTTAGTCTATAGACCAGGTCCTATTCTGAATTCTCTTTACCTACATTGAAATAGATTTACACAGGCAACATATTTGTTAGTGGTACATTATTATTTATATTTAATATCGTTTTCTTCATAGATATTACCATAACTCCTAAATGTGACTTTATTATCCCAGCATTAAATGACACCAAGTTATATTTATCCCATTTGTATTAATTGGTTGCATACTAACTATGACAAAAGAAGGTCTTCTTACACAAGAAGAGTTTTAAGAAGAAATTGACAAGCTCTCAAACATTTCCGAGAAGAAGTCGAAGGACTATACTGCCTCAGAGTCTGTTTGTGTACCTAGTGATGATTTTGCTTCACGTTTTGATAAAATATTGGAGAATACTTAATCTAACCAAAATTATTGGATAAAATAAGAAAAGCCAATCCTGCAAATAAAATTTACGAAGTTAAACTTTTCCACAGCGTTATGTTTATATTGATGCGTTGAAATTTACGATTTATAACAAAATAAACCCAAATTTTTAATTAAATTTCTTTTAGGCGAGTTTGTTCACCACACAATGGTTTATTAAAAATTTACAAAATTAATTTGTAACTTTTATCTGTCTGTTAAAATTTAATTTACTTTTAACCATATGCAATTATCGACTGAATATTTGTAGGGGCCATAATAGCTATAATATATAAAGGTAATTGGACACAATGACAGGAATAAAATTATGTTTCAATTTTCTGTTCCGATGCCGTTTTAAAAATAAAACTTTAGACAAACGGTTTTGTAAACAATATGGCTGTATAATGTAATGTATTTCCGGAAGATTTGTATTATCCAAGACGACCACGACAGGATAACATCACCAATTAGTTCTCGTTGGATCATTATTTGCACACCACTATTAGATTATGTTCACACAATTAGGTTTGAAATAGATATGGTAGAGAGTGCTTTTGTTTGTGTTTGTAAAGTCTGTAAAAAACTTATTTGATTGTGCATTCGCTATAATGGCACTATTCTTGGATGTAAAAAGAAACACATAAAGGAAAGGAATCAAATATGTCCACGTAACTCTTAAATACATTAAGAACCAAAATGAGAATTAAGAAGCGCATCCCTTATAAATAACGATTTTGAGAACGATTTTCGAATTGTAACTATACACCTATAACTTATAACTTCAATAAATGTACTTTAAGCCTTTAATTGTGGCTTATTGCCATTTAAATCGTAATTACTTTATAAATAAATTTGAAAAGTGCAAACAAGTTTGATTATTATTTTTTAATTATAATTTTTGTAATTATAAGACAATATTTTATTCCGATACTAATCCAAAACGAATCCAAATTGTACCTAGTAATAATAATAGTAACATCACCGATTCAAACACATATTATACATTCTTACCATACATTAATGGAGTCTTTTGATGAATATAGAAATTGTTGTTCAAATTTAACATCAAAAGTTGAAAATCAATGTCAGAACGGGGTAGAATAAATACAAGGAACACTATCGAAAACAATCGCGTCGCTAAAATGGAATTGGGCAGACCACGCCGGTGAATTATTAGACATTCGATGGACAAAATGTATTGTGCAGTGGAGGCCAAGAGGAGGCCACCAATCAGATGAAATGACGACCAGAAGCATGTTAGCAGGACAGCGACCGATAAAGAATGTCACTAAAGATCATCAGTCGGATGTTGTTAATAATGTGAGTCTTCAGTTTAAGAATTTGAATGTTTACGGATATATGTTTCTTTCTTTTCACGACATACGAGAAGAACCAAGATTGGAAAATAACAAAGAAGGGCCAGCAATTCTGAAATCTGAAATCATAAATGCAATTAATCATCTCAAAACAAATAAAAGCCCAGGTCCAGACGGAATATACCCAGAAACGTTATAATTAACCATCGAAGAAAATATCGAAATATTTGTCCTTTTATTCAATCGCATTTATGATACAGCTAAAATACCCCAAGATTGGCTGGAGTCAATATTCATTCCACTACCAAAAAAGCCAAACCCACAACACTGCAATGAGTTCCGTCTGATAAGCCTTATGAGTCATGCAGTAAAAGTCCTACTAAAAATCGTACATAATCGTATCTATAGAAAGTGCGAAACAATCATTGTAGACGATCAGTTTGGATTCAGAGCCGGCATGGGAACGAGAGAAGCCCTGTTCAGTTTTCTAGTTCTCGCCCAAAAATGCTACGACGAACAGAAAGATATATTTATATGCTTTATAGACTTCGAAAAAGCATTTGATAGAATAGGACACGACCTACTATTAGAACGGTTGCAAGAAGTAGGTTTAGATGGAGAAGACATCAAATTCTTAAAAAACTTGTACTGGAACCAAAACGCCAGAGTTAGGATCGAAGGTTCCACATCCGCAGAAGTAGAAATTATGAGGGGAGTTAGACAAGGATGTGTTCTGTCGCCTCTGCTGTTTAATCTTTACTCCGAGTTTCTATTTAAAGAAGCATTGGAGGATTCCAAGGATGGAGTCAATGTAAATGGCGTAAATATCAACAGTATCAGATACGCCGATGATACAGTGTTAATTTCGGATTCCAACTTAGGTCTACAACGACTCATCGACAAGACCAACTCGACCTGTGAGCAATTTGGTATAAAAATAAACATTGAAAAAACCAAAGTGATGTCAATCCGAAAAAATCAAAACGTACCTCACAGTAAATGGGCACATTTTAGAACAGGTCAATAGATTTAAGTACCTGGGATTATGTATCGATAGCAGCCTAAATCTTGATCTAGAAATAAGATCGAGAATAAAACAGGCCAGTAAATCTTTCGAAAAAATAAAAAACTGCTTTCTGATTCTCGAATAAAACTCGAAATTCGACTACGTCTATCAAAATGCTACGTCTGGTCGACTCTCCTATATGCAGTTGAAACGTGGACCCTTAAAACATCAACCGTAAGTAAATAGAAGGCCTTTGAAATGTGGATCTACCGGAGAATACTTAAAATTTCATGGACATCGCATACCTCAAACGAAGAAGTGCTGCATAGCATAGACAAGGAAAGAGAACTTTTTAACACAGTAAAAGTTAGAAAAACATCATACCTAGGCCACATACTGAGAAATAATAAGTACCAATATGCACAACTTATAGTAAAAGGAAAAATCGAGGGAAAGAGAGGCCTAGGAAGGAAAAGACTATCGTAGCTTAGAAACATCCGAAAATGGACAGGGCTAAATTTTGAACAGCTAATAAGAACAGCTGAAGATAGAGAAGAGTTTAAAATTGTAGTAGCAACCTCCATTGAGGAGAGGGCACTTTAAGAAGAAGAAGTTTCTTTATATTAAGAATATATTATTAGTGTGGGAAAAAAAGTGCGCCATGAAATAAATAAAATTTGAAAAGTGTATAAAAGGAAGGGAAGCCGAAGGCGACTTGTGTGTGTGATCGATAGGATCGCACAAGAGGAAGTGGGAATTGTCTAGCACGATAGTTTATGTACTTAAGGGGTTACCAGCTATACAGTAGGAACGGCTCTCTTTATCAGCGTTTTTGGCGTGCAGTATTTATCTGCGATATTGTATGGGGAATGATTCTAGAATTTCAAAATACTCATCAGCAAGTTCATTTACAGTGTTGTGGAGAAGTTTTTCTGGAGGAAACAGTACTTTCTTATTGGGAAACCTGGTAAATATTTGCCCTCTGTAATTATAAGGAGTCTTAATTGTTTGTTTTGCTTTGTTATTCAAGCCACCTATGATTCTTAGGACATACTTCCTGCTGAGGGATAAAATTCTGTCGTTAATTGGTGTGATGTTATCCAATATGTATATGTGGGCTGATGGATACGACCAGTCTTTCCTCATGCAGTATTTAAGTATTGTACGTTCAGTAGCTGCAATGGCATTAAGTTGATGGATCTTGAGAGAGATGTGGACGCAAGCCTTGTACTCGATGATCGGTCTGACAAAAGTTTTGTTGGTGTGCAACAAAGTTTTGGAACATGTTCCGCCTATTTTGCCGGTAACTACTTTCAGGAGATTAAACCTCTGTCTCATCCTATCTAAAGTTTCCTGAACGTCGGCCTTCCAGTTGAGAGTCCTTGGAAAACAACAAAGTATCGAGTTTCTGAGAATCAGGTCTTCTTCTAAAAGTGATTGCTTGTGTTTTGGAGGAATTTATGGCCACTCTCTATTTGTTGCATCACCTTACAACTCTGCCAAGATATTTTTGGCAGATCTTTCGAATACAGACCGTCGTTCACACTCTCTGTGAGATCTTGGAGTGAGGATAGCCGTCTTACCCTGGATATCTGTATTTATACTTTTAGTATGCTTGGGAACAATATCGACTACTCGACACTAAGGAGTAGGCAGATTGAGACCTCAGTGCCGTTTGACGGTTCTTTATAGAGAACATGATAATGGTACGTCACGAGTAAGGGAAGTAGACAGATTTAAATACCAAACTCGAGCGAAACCATATCCCTCTTGATAATGGCTCCAGAATGTATGCCGAAACGTCGAAACTAGTAATAGCGCGATTCTTCCCAAGAAATTGTATGTAATTGTAAATTGTAAATACATATACATACAATATATAGATGTAATATAGATAATCAAAA
Source organism: Diabrotica balteata (assembly GCA_918026665.1). Classification (NCBI taxonomy): domain Eukaryota; kingdom Metazoa; phylum Arthropoda; class Insecta; order Coleoptera; family Chrysomelidae; genus Diabrotica; species Diabrotica balteata. The sequence continues at coordinate 138,642,801 of OU898279.1, forward strand.
GAAACAAACGGTCCATACTACTTAAATCATGTTTATTAACAAGTAAGAAACTTTAAACATAAAACTGAGAAAAGGTAATAAAGTACAAAGAATAAAATGTTCAGAGGCTTGAAAAAATTCCATTATTTCCTCAGTAAATTTTATGTGAAAATATATTAAAGATAATAAAGACGAAACTTTTAAAAGTGTGATTACCCTTACAAGCTTTTTTAAAACCGTTAACTACCTCATCTGGATTTTCCCACACTTTCCCATAAAAACGATTAAGAAAAATCAACGAAGTTCTAGAAAGAATATCTCATGAAAGCTATAATCGTCTAAATTACTTTCTACCGTCACGGGAAACACCGTCAGATAATTTTCTTTCCATCTTATTTATTGTGATGATTTATGTTTAATTTTATGAATTCTTTATAAATTCCAGGGGAAAGTTTGAAGGCGTTTGCAGGAATTCCAGGCAGCAGCTGGCTTGAAATTGAGCACCACAATTAACTGAATATATTAGTATAATTAGGAAAGAATGTTTGATATACTTGTTAGAAACCGTACATATTTAACGAACGTTTATTTATTTCGTCTTGTTGAATAAAGGACAAATACGCAATATATATATATATATATATATATATATATATTATATAATATTATGATAAGCAGATTTATGAAATTTGAAATTGTACTAGAATGGTTCAAATAGCTTACCTTAACTTAATCTTACTCATTCTCTGTTTTCGTGATTTAGCGCATCTGCTGTTATATTTGCAAGTAAAAGGACCATAAGAAATATATAATAAAACAAAGATAAATAGAAAATGGCATATCCAAATTCCTCAATATAACATCAGCAACAAAAATTCATATACCAGCAATAAAATGAATGAAATGATTTATGACATATAAATTATGAGAAAAGCTAAACTCACAAATCACAAAATCCCTTGCATGTTTTACAAATTGTTGGAACAAAAGAAAATTGTTTCTCTAATCACGTTGATAACTATTACTAAAAAACAAACTTGGTCTCCAGATAATTCCGTTTTCAATAACAGAAGTCCTGGTAAAAATTACATATGCATAGAAATGATCAAGTTTGGTGAAGAACAACTACAAAGAAAAATATATCAGCTACTACTGCAAATATGGGAAAAGGAAAATAATGCCATCCGAGTGGTATGAGGCCCGCATATGCCCTCTGCATAAAAAAAGACAAACTGAAGTGTGACAACTATAGAGGTATAATAGCCTTACTAGACACAATATACAAAATCTTGGCAAGAATATTGAGAAATAAACTAAATTGCTATACGGAAAGAATCCTACATGAATATTGGGCCGGCTTTAGAAAGGACAGATCTAATGTCCAAAATCTTCTTATTAAAGACCAAATCTTCTTATTAAAGAAAATACAAACGATTTGTTATGAAGGTAAAATTCCCCTGCATGTTTTGTTTGTGGTTTTTGGACAAGCAAATGATAGAGTCAAAATGTATAGAGCAATGGAACATTTGGGTATACCAAATAAACTGATCCGGCTAGTTAAAATAACACTAAATAACTATACGTATAAAATTGCTTGGCAGGGTCACACATCAGATCAATTTACGGTTGAAAAATGCTTAAGACAGGGAGATCCTTTATCCACTACATTATTCAACTTAAAAAGAAACTTTAATCACAAAATGCAGCATGAAGGTGGAAAAAATGATCATGAAAAATGAGCACCCGTGCTTGGCATTTGCTGACGATCTAACGGTCCTAGCAAAAACCAAGAAAGAATTAAGAAGGGTTGTGAAGAAAATCATTAAAGAAGCACAGAAATTCGGATTGGAACTAAATGAAGACAAAACCAAATATATGATCATGGAAGGGACAGAAGGGAAAAAATAAGACTTTAGTGTGAGATCTGTAAGTGGTAAAAGCTATAGTTTTAAAAGGATGAACAAACTTGAATACCTGGGTGTATTTTTCGATGCAAATGGAGAGAAGAAATGTGAGCTCGAAGCCAGAACAGCAAAAGAAAAAAATAAATTAAGTACTTTTAAAGCCCTACTGAACTAAAAATACGTTTCTAGACAAGGTAAACTCAGAATCTAAAAAACAGTAATATAACCCACAGTAACATATGCCAGTGGGACATGGTCATTAAATAATAAGGAAGAAAATACTCTGAGCGAAAAGGAAAATATTGAGACGCATATTCGAAGGACGAAAGACAAAATATGGTTTGGAAGAGAAGGACCAGCAATGAATTACTGGCTTTATATAAAGAACTTACCATTACCAAGTTCGTCAAATCACAAAGAATCAGATAGTTGAGACATGTAAAAACAATGGCAGCAAACAGAATAACCAGAAAACTAATCGGCCCCAAAAGAAGAGGTAGATCCAGAACGAGGTGGATTAGTAAAGTGGAGGAAGACACGTGAATACGGAAGACACATAAACACGTGAAGGTAAGGAACTGGAAAAGAAAAGCACAAAATAAAAGCGAATGGAGAAATATTGTCCACCAGGTTCTTCAGAGTAGTTAAGAATGTTGTATATACATATTTAAGTTAAAGTGTTGTTTAAAATAATTGTAATTAGTTAGTATTAGGATTATGTTTTAAGTTAAAAATACTAGATAACTAGTATTAAACGAAAACTGTTAATTGTTTGTAAGCTCTCTGCTTTTGTACTGCTTAGCTGCAAAATAACTCACTTCATGGTTCTTTACACTACTACACTACTTATCAAAAAATCCGCAGAAAATCAATATTTAATTTTAGTTATTAATTTTATCAAGAAACACAAACAATCTTTCTCTTTAAAATCCTGTATCATTTCCTCGTATTTATTCATTCTTTCATCACAAACCTACTGTATTTCCCACCATTTCCTAAAGTCTCCCCCTTCGATAATCAAAACAATAAATTCCAAGATGTATGTCTCCCACTCTTTCTTTTAGCAGAACCTCTATACACTCAACATATTAGCCGGCCTCGCTTGACAACAAAATTACTACGTCATACCGAACAATTTGGAATTACCATTATAACAACTATCGAAAACAACTTTCTATATTCTTCCTCTAAACAATTTATGTACATACCTTTTAATATTTTTTATTTTATGTTTACAAAGGCCTATAAATAAAATTTAATTTTCGGAAAATCTTAACTGCTATTTACACTCATGTACAAATTCAAATATAATTAATTTAAATTGTTTCTCAATTCTCTTTGTCCGATTTTTCTTGATCGACGATGCTAAAATAAAATGTTGAAGTCATAGAGTAAAATATAGTTTTATTGACAACTACTGAATAATTACACTCCAGTTGTTATTGCGGTAAAAATTTATGGTAGACTGTGTCCCAAACCAGTACCGAAACTATATTTACAATCTCACAAAAATGCTACGATTCATCAAACAAGTTTTTTTCCCTTTAAATAATATAAAACCATTGACTTTTAAAAGCTAGCAAAAATAATTTAAACCAAGGAAATGATTACAGGCATTTCCTTAATAAAATATTTGGCAATAGTTTGCAGGAAGTTGGACAAACCGTAATTAAGCAAATAATCGGTATGTTTTACAATTATCCATCCATCCATCCAATGGCAATATAGCCCAATTCAAATCTTTGTTTCCTTTAACAAGCTTCTTCAATCATTTCGATTCACCGCTGTTCTTTTCCATGAACGCGTTCCCAGGCAGTTCCTGGCGTCCCGATCGACTTCGTCTTCCCATCTCTTTTTAAGTCAACAGGTCTTTTTCCCTACATTCTTGCATTTCGTAATATTCTGGGGATACTATTCTCATGCACGCGGATAACGTGTCCTGCCCACTGTAATTTTTGCAGTTTAGTGTATTGTGCTAGAGTTGGTTTGCTATATTGCTATATATTTCTCTATTATACCTAATTTCACCAGTTGTTGTTTTCACTTATTGGGCACACACACACATTGTTTCACTTATTTTACAGTTATATTTACAATTATACACGATAAAATTATAAAAATTCAGGAAATTAAGATCAATGTGAGATTACAAATTAATCGACTAATTTCTGATTAAACACTCATTGTTCAAGTATTCTGTGACATCGTTATTGAAACAGAAGTCTAACTAATGTCTCCAAGATCTTCTCATTTTCCGTGGTTTGAGACCAGAGGTGTCACCTGCTCTGATGGCGAAGAACTAAACAATTATATAAATTGTTCTCTGTCCTCTGGCCTGTCGAAAATTTGCAAATATTAGTCGCTTTTAACACAAACTTGCTATTGTTGTTATGAAATGAAAGCCATTATATCATAGCATTATAGCACAAATTAACTTTTTCCGTTTTGATCGGAACGAATGCAATAATATAACAGTTATTTCTGTATCTTTGCTTAATCAGCTGTTCGAGAGGATACCAATTTAAACCAAAAAGTCTAACTTATGTCTCCAAAATCTTCCCATTTTCAGTGGTTTGAGAAGATTCAGGATAAAAATTGAAGATGAATTTATTAGGGCACTTTTGTGATACAATAGATAGCGTGTATTTAGATTTTTTAACTCTTTGTATAATCTTTTTAGTTTTCACAAACTAACTGAGACTTTAGAATAAATATTTTAATACATTTTTTTGCTTGCTATAACGATTTAAGTTTTAAAAACTAAGACCAAAATATGTTTACTGAGATACACATATATATGTATTTCTAACTAAAAGCGGTATTCATCCAACTTCTGCTATTAACGTGTGGGTGATAGCGATACCCGACAAGTTTAGAAGTGCTTAAGGGCAAATAATTTAGGGCAATATATATAAACAAATACGGAAATGCTTTGCATAGATATATTTAGAGGGTTGCGCTTTGGCTCCCTTTTCAAATTAAAGGGTTTCTTGGATCCTTGAAAGTTTGCTGAAAGCGAGAGGCCCTTCAAAGCTTGCATTTCGTTACGGTTTATTTTGTTTAAAAACAAAAATTATTAAAAAGAAATACATGTGAAACACAGAAAAGCTATAGTGAACGTAGTTAACCTAAGCGATTACCTTATATAACGAACTACTGGATATATTGGTAATTAAATATTTGTTAAATAAGACGAAAGAAATCCACTTTATGTATCCAAAATTTTGTTTATTGCGAGTACTATAGCACGGCGAGCTTTCCATCGCTTTATGGAGACTAGTACATACTCACGTCGACCTGGTTTCGGCCGGAGATAAGTTACCTCGCAAAATAATGATCGTTATGTTGTGATGGTACTTTTAATATATCGCCATTCCACTGCAACTGCTGCAAGAAAATGTCTGCACAATTTTCGAAATGTGAATGAAAGTGAGAAAACGTTTAGAAGACGCCTCAATGAAAGAGGACTAATAGCAAAAAGGTCGGCCATTGTTCTCGAATTACAACTCAGACACTGTAGGAATCAATTAATTTTTGCTGGACAAAATCACCACTATGAAATACAGGATTGGAGCCGATTTAACTATATTCATATCATAGAGCAAAAAGACAAAAGAGGGAATATAAAGGTAGTGGGAACAAAAATATTGTTAGACAGGAAGTGCTACTTTGAAAGGCTACTTTAAACAAGGAAAGACAGTCTCTTTCCTTGTTTAAGAAATCAAATGTAGTTTGGTTATGTTATTGTTTGTCCCAACTCTCACATGAAATTTTATTTATATTGAAGTTTTTTTACCAATTGTGTCACTTTTTAGACTATTATCGTTAATATTTAATTAAAACTTTCTCGTCTGAAAAATATTTTATAGCTATTGTTAATAAGTGTTGGAAAATTTAAATTTAGCGCCTTTGCATTTCCGGATATGTCCGCCATCAGAGGCCACTTTTTTGGTCTCCTTTTCATAACGATTAGATTCTCTCTTTTGTCTTTTTGCTCGATGATTCATATACTCCTGTGGTAAGGAAAATCCTCTCAATACATTTCTTTTTTTGTTCAATTATTCCGAAGTAGCGATTGCAAAGTAGGAAGCTATGTCCCGGCTTAGGAAAACGATGAATTATGGTATTAATTTATCAAAAATATTATTTTCATTTTGCGCGCAACAGTTATCGCTGAATAAATATAATGTTTTAACATTTGGATTTAAAATATTTTTTAAATAGTAATGTTAAAAGCTTAACACATCATTTCATCCTTTTTTAGCAATACTTTCATCATAAATAAAGAAATGTCCAGTCTTGTTTTTCGCAGAATGTCTACAGAATTTATGTACACATAACTACCTCAAATAAAAGGCATCTCCTGAAGGTACTTTCGAAAGGAGCACGTTTTGTTGGAAATCGAAGCACAAAACTTCAATTTTATCATTTTCTTGTGCTTCCTTTAACTCCTTATTTAAATATTTGTAGAACACTTTAGATTGTTAAAAATATACATTCTTTTGTAATTCGAAAGATTTCTTTTCTTACCATATACATATTTTTGGTTTGTATGGAAGATGGTCTGGTTTTAATTTATGTACATCAGGTTCATAATTTTTCAAATATAAATCATAAATAATTTTTTTTTTGAGTTAATGCCTCGAAAACTATGATCATTGGCATGGTACAGTCAGGTACCTAGTGTAGTGTGTGTGTGTAGAGTAATTGTCTTGATACTTAGCAAAGTCGACGTCATTGTCTTAGCTAAGAGACGCTAATTGTATCCGAAGGTCTGCGGTCCCTCCGGTGAGTACCGATCGCACATGGATAGAAATTATTTTCATTCAATAAATTTTAATAAACAAAAATTTCTCTACCCAGATGGGATTCGAACTCACGACCTTTAGGTTTAAAGGTAGGCGCTCTTACCACTGAGCCTCAGAGGGGGTTATAAATAATTTAAATACTTAAATCAATTGACAAATAATATGTATTGGTTTTTTTTTCGAGTATAATGGAAAAATTCGTTTTGAGAAGCTGTTGATGTGATCGCGTACTTGCTCTATTAAATCATCGGCAATTAAATTTGGCCTACTTGAATGACGACCTCTTATCCTGAACAGGTGTAATGTTTGTATACAGGTGGGTTGCGATGCGCTCCAGACATTTTTTCTCATACTATGAAGAATGCACAATGCCATTCTGTAAAAATTTAACTCAAAAGCACCTTTTTGTAACTGAAAAAAAATTTTTTACCTTAAAAACTTACTCAACACAAAAATTTCAGAGCATTTTTAAAAGTTTGTAGATACACAATTTTTTGTATTTATGTTTTCTCAACCAACTGGTCACTCAATGTGTGTTTTATTTATAATGTTTTATTAATCTAAATATTTGTTTTTCCAGACAAATTCTAAAAATTAAGAATATTAAAAATATATTCCTTTATACTTATAGGTATAATTCCTTATTACTTTGGATGCCGTTCAATTATTTTGTGCCGTCGAGTAATCTGCGAAACCTGTATCAAACTAGAAAAATAATAGTCTTGTTTTTCTTGACTTGGTAGAGTATTAAAAACCGATATTATTTCCTGCTTTTCGGTTTCTGAAAGTTTTTGTATGCATTTCTTACTAAATTTGCAATCATTTCCTTGTTTCCTTTCTGGTACCACTTTTCCTGTTGTCGTAGGTTTATAAGGTTCACCTCTAGCTCTTTTTATTTTCTGCCCATTTTTTTCCAGTTCTTGGGATCTCTTTTTTTCTTCCGCCCATGTTTATTATTTGCAGCCTCTTTATCAGCGGACTTTTTCTGTTCTTATAAATTATTTTCATCGTTCGAAGGTAGAAACTCGCTGCCTGAACTTGAAATGGTTCATCCTCACTATTTGAACTCATAATAATATCCTATCATCTAGTAATAATAAAAAACTTCTCGATATTTTACTAAACCGTACCTCTCGCACCATGTTAACTCTTCAACAGTTTCTCGGTGACTACGTGACTTAGATCGCGTTCGTGGCTGGTGTAGATACCGGTACCTTATCCAATCGTGGCAAGCCACCGCATTGGTGCAATAGTGGACAAAATAAACATAAAAATTAGTTCAAAAATTTGGTGAAGGAACGTGATAAGGTTACACATTTCTTATACCGTTCTTCCAGATCATACCAGGGGATAAGTAGTTTGCTATACTTGCGCCAGGCAAGAACAGTTATTTTTTTAACCTAATTAGGCACCTATCTCGCTTTTTCAGAATTTGGTACATATCCCCTTTTTGCACCAGGGTTTTCAATTATTAAAATTACATGTTTTGTAGTTTAGATTTCAAGTTTCGAAATTCGTTACAAAATAACAAAATTGCATTGCATGGGTTTCTGGACAATAAATATAATTCCCTAAGACAATTTTAAATAAATATACCATTTTAAAAGTATCTATAAAAGTAAAAGAAGTCTGTAATTTACTTATTTCATGCTCTAAGAATGGAGCGTAACATTTTGAATTAATTTATATAATTAGTTAAATTAAATCGCCGGAGGATCATTAAATAAAATTTCATATATACACCGAAAACCGCCCAACGTTGTAATAATATTTTAATTAATTTAAAACTAGAAATGAATTTTAATTGAAAAGAAAACAAACTTAAGATGTCCCACTTAAAAAACGAATAAATCTTTTTGTATCTTTAATAACTTTAGAAATAAAAAAACATGCAAATAAAATAGAAAAACACTGAAAACTTTGTTTTCATAACTTTCACAAAATTTGTTATAAACTATTATCACCACAGCGGTTTCGGCTGATTGCCTTTCTTAAGTGATCTATTTTTAAATACAAAACTTCTTGTATGCTGAATATTGGGTTTTTTACTATCACAAAGTAGATTGTTTAGTTTTCTACACTGTGTATTGAATTTTTTTATCTATTATATTATCTATATTAATTCTCAAGTTAGAATCTAGGATGTCAAACTCTATATTATTATAATTTATAATCTTCTTGTATTGGTTTTTTCTGTTGTCTTTTATTCAGGTATGTCATTGAGAATTTAATGAGCCGTTGAAAGCCAGAGTGGTACAAGTCACTCCAAACATATTGTGAGATACAAAGCCTTAAAGTTTAAATGCTACTGAAAAATCCTGAGACGTGTTATTATAATTTTTTTATTAAATATAGTTTACAAACGTGTTTACTTAGATTTTTTTATAAAATTAACATGATAATTTTAATTATTGTACTTTTATATTGTATATATATATATATATATATATATATATATATATTATATATATATATATTTGACGATAAAGTAAATTTGTGCTTTTATTGCTATCAATACGTACTGTAATTTAAGTCGTCTTGAAATTGTAATAAATTTCTATCCACTATAATCGGTATGCTTGGTAGTTCGCCAAAAACAGTCTGAGGTAAGTCGTAAACAACTTAACGATTGCGTAATGATGCAGGATTGTGCAATAAAGCTCCGTATATCCTCCAGAGAAGTGAGGTAGTCCCTCGGTAAGCTGAGGCACTCTCCTCCGCCGAAAATCGTACACAACGGATATAGAGCGGAATTTCCTCGAATACCGACCGCAAAAGGTTTAGAGGTATTACGTGACAAGAATTCTCATACCGAAATTTACATTTGGAGTCTATATAGTAGTCACTCAAACTTCTATTTACGCATTGGTTCATATGGTCTTTTACTACACAGGGGTGGACTCAGATGCAATATTGGGTCATTGAAAGTACAGAGATATCGAAAAAAATATATTGTGAAACGTCCCAAACCATTGGATATATTTTTTATGGGATCAAACTACAACATATTGTAATGGGAATTATATTTTACATTTGTTGACCTGTTTTATTTTTCTAAATTAGTTTAAAAGAAAATCTGATATAAATATTGTAAATGATTTTGACCTGTAAATGTTTTTAGTTGGCAGTGGGGTGTAATGACACAGTAATGCACAACATATAGTCACTCCTATTCAAATGTTAACCTCACCTACTCGTATGATGATCAGGATCATGGTTATCTGGTACATCCTGCAAAATAGTTAACAATTATCTACGGGCAGAGTGTTTGCTGCGATAAGTAATCCACTATTTACTGACCATCGGCTTTGTACAATTCAGCTGGTAAGAGGTAGGGCACTCTGTTGTCGTGACTGTTAAAAATTCATCTCAAAAGCGAAAGAACCCAGAAAGTGACCAGTGATATCACACTGCAGAAGGCAACAAAAAACCACAGCATTCAAGGTCCCTGATGATATCTCTAGTACAGATTACAATGAGCACTATTTTTACGCTACCTTTGATGGTGGTCATGATAACCAAAATCTGGCAATGCAGTATAACTATCAGAATGCAAGGCATCCTAGGTCTTCATCATGCAAAGCCCTTGCACACAAAGGGAACAAAAAACTCAACTCACTCAAATAAAAATAGCTACCATGAATGTAAGACGTATTTTTCAGCCTGTAAATATACTATATAACGTTATTAAAGAGAACAAGAGGCCAAATATAGATTACTTGGTGTTAGCAATGTGCAATGGTCAGAAAATGAAGAAATACCAAATTAAGAACTAAAATATTTTGTCGTTAATAGAAGGACAAAAAACGAATCATCGATACGGAGTGGCGTGTATCGTAAGCAACACAATTGGAAAATATTAACTAGATGTGGTTTAAAGCTCAAAACGAATAATCTATTATTTAAGCTAAAAATTTAAGCACGTAGATTCAATATTAATATATGTAGTATAAGCTTAAATAGTTGATAAAATTAAAAATGAGATCATGTTTTTTTATTATTAAGTGCACAATATACTTAACTGCAAAAATTGGGGTAGCTATTGTTAAAAATAAAATAGGACAGTTAGGATTAGTAACTAGAAATGAGAAAGGAGAAAGGCTCCGAGAATTCTGTAAAAAAAAGAATATTTATTGCCAATACTTGGCTTTAGTTTCTTAAGAGTAGACTACATACATGGACGTCTCCTTTACATACAGAAACCGACATTGCCAGAAATCAGATAAATTTTATACTTGTATAAAAAACAGCAGTAATAACAGTTTTTATATCGCTGTAAACAGCAGATATAAAAACTGTTATTACTGTTGAACATGTAGATCATTGTTTTCACGCTCTTTAGAACACACAAAAAGAGAAAATACTTCCACTTTCTCTCAACACCTTAAAGAACACAACCACACTCTCAATATCCCAGAAGACGTTTCACTTATTCACAACATCCCACAAAAAAACTTTCTCAAATTAGACCTATATGAAGACCTAGAAATCATTAAAGAAAAACAGAGAAGTCCAAATTGTGTCAATCGCCATTTTTCATTTAATCGAGACTTTCTTCCGCTCCACCGTCAATTATTCTCATAACTTATTATCAAACTTACTTCTTCATTATTATTTAAATTCTCATCCTTCTCTTATCATCTACTAATCATCCTTAGCCCCCTCAAACTTTGTTCAATATATCCAACTCCTCACTTCTTTCTCTTCTTTCCTCACTTCTGTCTAGGCATCCAAACGTCAAATCTGACCTAATAACCAATATTCTCCATGCTCCTTCCCAACAAAATAATTTCAGAGCAGTTCATGCCACATTCTCTCCAAAAACAATTTTCATTAATATATACCATTACCCACTCAATCACACATCTTCACCTTTTCATACTACGTTTTTCATTATCATTTACAACTTCTTTTCACTCATCCAATTTCCCTCAGGGTTTGGTTTTCGGGTCTCTGTGGTCCTTAGTCTTTTGTAGTTTTCCCATTCATCTTCACAATAACATTTAAACATCACACATCTTTAGTAAACTTGACAGATCCACCTTAAACACAATTGCTCTTACATTTCCACATATTGTCACAATACACTCCATAAGCCTGTTAACTTTTCACCTACCTACACTCTAACTTATAACTCATCCTTTTTACTTTTATATTTCTTAGGTACCAAATGTTTCTTTTAACATATAGGGCCTTTTGTTTTCTTGAGTTATAACTCGAGCAATGTAGGAACAATATCACACCTAACCATCTTTCAGCCATCAAATTTCTTTCAGTCTGGCATACTTGCCCACACACATAAACAACCTACCATCTTTACTTTACACACATAACCATTAATTCATGTTTACTTACTTATAACTTAAAAATCTATTTTATTTATCTTTACTAGGTACCAAATGTAGTTTTTTGACATAAAGGGCCTTCCATACTTAAGTTTTAAGTTGAGTACTACATGAACACCATATTATGATCACATTCTCGTCACATTTACATTTCAGCTCAATAACAGATCTAAACACACTTCTACCTATTACATCAATACTCAATAATATATCTTTTAGGACCCATCTTCCCACATGTGTCTTTTTACCATTTTCTAGGTACCAAATGTCTCACAACATACAGGGCCTTTTGACAAAATCTCTAGCTTAAAATAAATATATCCTTACACATGTATAGTTGGTTGCCTATCAATCCCACAAAATTTCATAAATTCTAGTTGACCTACATTAATTTTTAAAAAACCAATTTTCAATGTTACAAATATACCTATCTGATTAATTTACAATACAGATTACAATATTGATGGTTGATACTGTTACATTATTATAATTTTAACTTTTTTAATTTTAAATAAGGCTGACATCTGTCAATTTTAGACAACTACCATAAGTTACACTGACTGCTCTGACACAACATCCGTCCTAACTTGTCAACAATGTCATTATAATCAGTTGTTATCAACAGGTCCTCGTAGGCACTTCGTCTCAGGACCATTTTACTCATGTAGAGTCATACGCCGCCATGTTACCTATCCAACGGTAACTTAACCATCACAAATTAAAAACACTAATAATGTAAAACAATTTCAAATTTATAACTTTTAAGGGGTTTTTACCCATATATTTTGGTGGCTACTAGCATGTACAACCGTAAGTATTAACCACATTTTGCTCTAACCTTTGTCAACATTTTCATTTAACGTTCTTTTTAATTAATATATACTTTCAGGTTTGCACTGATGATGGATTGTTTAATCCGAAAACGTTTTGCAATGTGTTTGTGATAGCCCGTTTGAGGCAATTTTATATACCTTTTATAAAGGATTTTAACAAATTTTTTTAAAAAGTTTAACTTATAAACGGAATTAGCTACATGATAACGTATGACCACACTGGAGTTAGTAGCCCTTAGACGAACTGTTTATGAGGACTTGGTGCTAGCAACTAAAAGCGATTAAAATAAGAGGTTCTTATATTTGAAACAAAAGACAAATCAGGGATATCGAACGGTAGCTATCGGTACTTCGTGGTCTTTTCCAGGTTTCAAAAGGGCTAGAACTTTTGATATGGATCCCAATTTTGGGATCTGGTAGGTCGACAACCAGTCAGTTAATAGGTCAAGCACCTACTGTTTCGCTTTTGACACGAAGAGCTTTATCTGCTTTGCTTAAATTTTATCCAACCTCGGTGAATTTTTATTATTTATATCATCCATGCTCTTTTTAGCTATTCGATGGTAAATAAGGTTTGCAACAAAGTTTCCTCTTTTGCGAGATTTTAATTTTCGATGCTGTATATAGATGGTTTAATTCAGCATCAGTTGCTGTGCTATTTGATTTAACGTTTCTAAGCATAACTATTTTACCTCTGTATAATCACCTATAAGTATTTTGATGATATTTCAAGCCTGCTTATCTCCACTGATTCAAAGTGCATAGTGCATCATTTCCATTTTACTTAGTGTCTTATTCCGTGGTTTTTGTCTTTTGATTTTATCTCTAGTTATGCGCTTACAGTAGGTTTGTTTTAGAACTCGATGAAGGAAGGCATTATCTTCATTTATACTGCTTCCCAAAAAAGCCATTGCAAAGAAATGCAATGAATATCGTACCATAGCCTTAATGACTTATATCTTTAAAATTGTTTTTAAATGTAATATACAATAGAATACATAAGAAATAACATACAGGCAGAAGTAATAAACAAATCAGATTAAGGAAAGGTCTGGAAACACAGCACACACTATTTGCAGTGGCTGTTTATTCTTAGAGATACCTAAATATTAATAAGGAAGTAAATGCCTGTCTCATTAATTTTAAGAACTTATTTAAAAGAGTACATCATAATCAGTTTAAATAAAATCTGTTATTAAAAATAGACTAAAGTCGACTGCATTCCATTGGAAAATTTAGTTTAAACTTGAATTCTGTTGCAAGAGTTTGTTTTTGACATCTGAAAACTATGACTTCTACAATCAGGTGTTGTTGTGTGAATAACACGTACATTTTTTGCTACATATATATTGCAAAGTACATTGCAAATAAAAACCAGAAAACCAGTTTGTGATTTTATAAAAACGGCATATCAAGTATATTTTGGTGTTCTCTTAGAAGATTAAGATAAATCTTGGGCTCCACATGAACTGTGCAAAGCTTGTCTTGAAAACTTGCGACAGAAGACGAAAGAACAACGAAAATGTTTAAAGTTTTTTTCTGTCTTGTAAATATAAAGGGCATAAATCGTAACAATCGACATACGTGGACATATTCTAACCTGGATTTAGCAATAAGACCAATTTCACATTAGCCTGAGCAGATATCCATTCGAATATTTAGCAGTGTATCTACATTACCAGAGGATAATGTTAAAACGTTATCTGACAAACTGCATACTAATATATTTGAGGAAGACGACAGTGATTTAAAAGAGAATCAACAAGTCCTGAGCACATTACTCAGGAGGAGCTAAGATCTTATCAAAGAATTGAACCTTCCAAAGGATTCTTCCGAGTTGCTTGCCTCCCGACCAAAGAAACAGGATTTTGTTTTACCCAGACACCAAAATCACATAATACCATAATGGAGAAAAAGATCTTTTGCCGTTTTTTCTCAGCAAGATGGTATAGTTTTTTGTAACAATTAAAGGTCTGTTAGTAAAAATGGGTGTATTGGAGTATACACCAGGCGTCATGAATGGCGTCTTGTTATTGCGACAGTTTTAAACGAAGTTTAAAGTTTACTCTTCTACATAATGGGAACAAATATGGAAGTATACCAATTTTACATTCTATAAAAATGAAAAAAGAATATTAAACAATATCGCTGGTGATAAAAAACATTAAGTATGACTAACATCAGTGGGCGATCTGTGTTTACTTTAAGATGGTGAACTTTCTCCTGGGACCACAGTGTGGCTATACAAAATATCATTGTTTTCTGTGTCTTTTTGGATATCAGGGGTAAGGACTAACTCTTGAGTAGACTTAAATGGCGTTCTAGAGATGCTTTAGTTCATATTGTTCTGAAGCTATTTTCTTGTGGCATTGTAAATTAATTACTAATAAACTGGGAATAAGCCACAATTAAAGATAAAAATACGTTTATTGACGTTTCAATTTCCACTTCGGAAATCGTTCTCAAAATACAAACAGTAAATTAAACAAATTTTGTTTTTTGTTACATAGTGAAAAATTCTTCTAATAATTTAATTTTATCTGACTCATTTATATTGACAATTCAGACATACATTATGCATTTTAAAGTAGACGACTTTAAAATGATATTGCCAATATTGTTGAGTTGCGCTCCTGGGACGACTTTACTTATAAGATAGTTCATTCGATTACATGAAATCAACTTTAACTTAAGAATATCCGTCAGAAAAAATCATAGCATGTAATTCGTCTTTAAAAAGACAAACACATGACATGATGACAGTAAAATTCTCCTGTTAGTGATTCCATAGTAAATTATGAGGGAAAACCAGGAAAAAACCTCATAATACTATCCCGACATTGTAAGTATTTGTTCGTGAATTTAGTTTACCTTCAACAAACATCAAAATTCTGATTTTATATGTTACGTTATTTAAAAAACATAAATGAAGTATCCTCTATATGTTACTGACTTACTAATGCTGGTATTTTCTTATTAATAACTTCCTCTTTCAATATTGGTAACCAGATCCTACTACATTCTGCCGAAGAATTTGCGACACAATTGGCCTCATTTAACATAATTAGAGCCGCTTCTTTGATTTTTCTTTTTTTACCATCCGTTTCTTTTAGGACTACATTTGAATTACTCCATTGAACCCTATGTTCATTATCCCATGCATGTTTACAGATTTGAGATCTATCAAATTCTTTATTTTTAATATAAGATTGATGTTCACTTATTCTAACATTTAATGGCCTTGATGATTCACCTAAATAAAACTGATCGCATTCACAAGGTATTTTATAAATGCAATTCTTTGTCCTTTCTTGTTCATTGTTAGGTTTGGTTTTGGACAAAATAGATCTCAACGTGTTTGTTGTTTTGAATGTTGTTGAAATGTTGAATTTATTTCCTATCCTTTTAAGTTTTTCTGATAGTCCTTTTATGTACGGTATTGTTATTTTCCTCATATTATTCCTTGTGTATGCTGTAGGATCTCGTTCTAAGTTGTTCTGTTCTATTCGATCGATTGTTGAAAATTCCTTATTTATAAACGATAAAGGATAATCATTTTTTAATAAAACAGATGTTAACAAATGTTTCTCCTCCAAGAACGAATTTTCATTAGAACAAGTAATTTTGGCTCTATCGTATAAGGATTTAATTATTCCCTTTTTTACATTAATATTGTGATTTGATTTGAAATTTAAATTTCAAATCAAATCACAATATTAATGTAAAAAAGGGAATAATTAAATCCTTATACGATAGAGCCAAAATTACTTGTTCTAATGAAAATTCGTTCTTGGAGGAGAAACATTTGTTAACATCTGTTTTATTAAAAAATGATTATCCTTTATCGTTTATAAATAAGGAATTTTCAACAATCGATCGAATAGAACAGAACAACTTAGAACGAGATCCTACAGCATACACAAGGAATAATATGAGGAAAATAACAATACCGTACATAAAAGGACTATCAGAAAAACTTAAAAGGATAGGAAATAAATTCAACATTTCAACAACATTCAAAACAACAAACACGTTGAGATCTATTTTGTCCAAAACCAAACCTAACAATGAACAAGAAAGGACAAAGAATTGCATTTATAAAATACCTTGTGAATGCGATCAGTTTTATTTAGGTGAATCATCAAGGCCATTAAATGTTAGAATAAGTGAACATCAATCTTATATTAAAAATAAAGAATTTGATAGATCTCAAATCTGTAAACATGCATGGGATAATGAACATAGGGTTCAATGGAGTAATTCAAATGTAGTCCTAAAAGAAACGGATGGTAAAAAAAGAAAAATCAAAGAAGCGGCTCTAATTATGTTAAATGAGGCCAATTGTGTCGCAAATTCTTCGGCAGAATGTAGTAGGATCTGGTTACCAATATTGAAAGAGGAAGTTATTAATAAGAAAATACCAGCATTAGTAAGTCAGTAACATATAGAGGATACTTCATTTATGTTTTTTAAATAACGTAACATATAAAATCAGAATTTTGATGTTTGTTGAAGGTAAACTAAATTCACGAACAAATACTTACAATGTCGGGATAGTATTATGAGGTTTTTTCCTGGTTTTCCCTCATAATTTACTATGGAATCACTAACAGGAGAATTTTACTGTCATCATGTCATGTGTTTGTCTTTTTAAAGACGAATTACATGCTATGATTTTTTCTGACGGATATTCTCAAGTTAAAGTTGATTTCATGTAATCGAATGAACTATCTTATAAGTAAAGTCGTCCCAGGAGCGCAACTCAACAATATTGGCAATATCATTTTAAAGTCGTCTACTTTAAAATGCATAATGTATGTCTGAATTGTCAATATAAATGAGTCAGATAAAATTAAATTATTAGAAGAATTTTTCACTATGTAACAAAAAACAAAATTTGTTTAATTTACTGTTTGTATTTTGAGAACGATTTCCGAAGTGGAAATTGAAACGTCAATAAACGTATTTTTATCTTTAATTGTGGCTTATTCCCAGTTTATTAGTAATTAATGCTTTAGTTTAAGCAGAAGCTGACGTAGTTAATGAAGCATTGGTCGACAAGGCGCTAGACTATAATCGTCCTTGTTTTGAATACTTGTCCCACAAATTCCCTACACTTAGTAAAGAAAAACTGGAAGTCAGAATATTTTATATGTCTCAGCTACGACAACCTACAAAACATTCGCACTTTACAGATTCGATGACTGAAATTAAATGTAATGCAGAGTGCTCTTTTGTGAAAGTTATAGGAAATTTTCTTGGAAACAATAAATCGTAAAATTACCGGATATAGTGGAAGAACTGCTCAGAAATTTAAAACACCACGGTTGTCATAGGACTATTAAAATTGGTTACCAGCACAGACACTTGGACCGTTTCCCAGAAAATCTTGATGACCTTAGTGAGGAACAAGAGGAATGTTTTTACCAAGATATCAAAACAACGAAAGAGAGATATTACGGGAGATGGGCTTTTGTTGTAATAAAATTAAAGATTCGTTTTAAAGGTATTTTAATTCTGTATAAATATATTTTTATAAATGTTATAGAGAAATTATAAGCATTGGTTTAAATTTTTTTTATTATTATGCTTTATTAAATATTATTATGCTATAGTACTACTTTTATTTAATATCTTCTCTAAATAACACCGAATAATCCAAAACGTAATTTTTGATTGCCAATTTTTGGTGGAGGTTCCAATGAATCTATTAAACTTCACCAAAATTTAAAGAACTTTCTATTTACACCGCAGCCAACCCTGGATCAACCTATTTATTATTCCAAAGAGAAATATTTCGCATCTCTACGTAGCCAATAAATGAGAGTAAGAATATGAAAGAGAATCAAACTAATTTGAGTTCGAACCATAAGAGTCTTCTTCGGATATTTGTTAGCATTTCATCCGACCACAATTTATGTGAACTACCTACTTAGCAAACTTTCCGAGGTTTATCAACGAAAACAAAATTGGCAGCAAAAGTTTTTTTTCGGTAAAATTAGTTTTCTTTCGTGAATGTTCCAAATTGGCGATGCCTCTAGAATAAATCAGTCATGTTTTTGCAAATGTTTAAGTGGCTACAAAAATAATAAAAGGCGAAGGAAAATGTGATTCTACCTTATTAACTAATAAGTCTTATTCTTATGATTGAGCTAAAAGTTTTTGACATGTCATAAATCGATTTTATATGATAGAAAGCTAAAATTTTACAAGAAATTAAGATAGGACACAAACGTATTATAGTTCTTATTCTGTAACTATTAAGTGATTCAAATAATGAGATATGAGACTTTGCCTTTTATTCATGGTCGAATTACTCAGTTATTTACCTCAATATTTTAAATAAAATAAGCCAATCTATGTATTTTATTTTTTTTAATGACTTTAAACATAAAAAAGGATATTTACTTATTTAATATTTACCAGAAACACTTTTACAGTTTTAAAATAATTTCTTATTCTAAATTATTTTGCGTATTTTGGTCAGGATCCAATTCTTTCAGGTTAGGATTATTGGCAACATCGTTTTTCGTTTTCAGGTTTTAATAAAATGAATGGAAGGAACGATATAATAAAGGCAATGAAGGCAATAAGTCAATTTTTTTATTTGTTGCTATCTGCACTGATTCCTTATTAATGTTGAGTAAACTAAATAATATTTGCTGTGAGCCGATGAGTAGAGGGGATTTGACAGTTTTCACCAACGCTGTTAGTGGCAGTTTTGTGCATTTAACTTGTAAACATTCAAATAATGGCGAATATGGATTTTTCAAAAAGAAAAAGATATGATATATGTAAAAATACTGGGTATAACAGTGATTGTCAATTTTATTCATTTCCTGTTGCCAAGCATAAAATAGTTCAAAGAGAAAAATAGATTATTGCTATCATTAAGTAAAATAAGTAAATAACCTATAATAAAACCAACATGATATTTCTATGGCGTAAAATAAAAAATCTATTATATTCCGAAACATTGCATACATGCCCTGCATTAACTAAATCTTTCCCCTTTTTTGGTGTAGCTGGTTGAAATGAATATCATGTGATATAGACTTAAAACCAGTATAATGTTTAATATTCATTTTGATAAAATTAAAACAAATTTATATCTAAGCACTAAGGCCTACGCACACAAAAAATAACTGAGCAGAAACAGAATGAACATGTTAAATGAAAACAATAATTACAACTTTATAGAGAGGTAAAGGCTTAGAGTAGGGAATTTTACACAAAATTTTCTACTCTAAGCCTTTACCTCTGTAAATATGTATATTATATGTCATTGGGTAAAGGTATCCTTTAATCATTAAATATTTTCACATAAACTTCTTCTTTTTCTCAATGGCCTCTTGCGTAAGTAGTCATCCAGTCGCATGAACTTATATCTTAAATAGTATAATTATAATGAATAAAATAAAAAGGCGTAATTACTTTTACTATTAATTCTGTGTATTCTTTCAGTTATCAGTTTACAATAATATTTCAGTTCATAATTTTGTATTTTTAGAGAAATATCTATTTTTCTCGTTTTGTCATATTTCACTTACACCGATTTTATAAGAAAAGTACAAGTTTCAAACCGCGAGAGAGTGCTACTGGCGAAACTCACAGCGAATAGTTATATGTCCTTTACAACCAAAATTTATTGTTTTGAAACGATCTTCTTATTTTAATGAGCACTTAAATGAAATTTCCATTATATAAGCCATTGGACAGGTTTTCACAGAAACCGTTCGCCATCATTATCTTCTTCTTCTTCTTCGTCTAGCCATTCACGTCCACATCTGAACATAAGCCTCTTCAAGTCTTCCTTTCCATTGTTTTTTATTGTACGCTACTTGTAGCCAATTTTTCCTGGCAGTCCTTTTCAGATCATCTGTCCATCTCATAGGAGGCCTGCCTCTGAGTCTTTTGTGTTGGTATGGTCTCCAGGTTAAAATTGATCTGTGCCATTTGTTTAGATCGCTCCTAGCTACATGTCCAGTGTATTCCCATTTCAACTTTAATGATTTTTGCACCACATCGGTGACTTTGGTTTTCTGTCTTATCCATGTGTTTGTTTTCTTGTTCTTAAGTGATTCGCCATCATTATAATTTTTTTTTAATAATGTATGGGGCCATGTTTCGTCACAAGTGAATTGAAATTTCAAAGAGATTTTTTGTTTAGCAATTCTGATTAACTGTGCCCAGTCATTAGGATCATTTATTTTTAAATTGGTTTTTTTCTTTGCCCTCTCAATAACAGAGAGGTCAGTATCACACTCCATATTATTATGGTTATGTCCACTAACCAAAAATTTGTGGATTATCTTTAGGTTTTCTTTTTGATTAACAAAATTAAGAAACATTTAAGCAAAGTTTTTTTATTCTGACCATCATACGTATCGGAATAAAATATTACTTCCGATTTTTCAGAAAAAGTGTGTTAAAAAATTATTAAGGCATGATGCGATTTCATTGGTTCCCCTGCCAGATATGGTTTTATCTTACAAGTAGCAATTTGTTTTGTCTGTTACCATGTCATGCACCTTGAGGATAAAGCTCCACAACTAACTCTTGTAAAAAGAAACTAAGGTTGTTAGGTAAGGAATAGGCAGGCACTGTTGCACGTCAAATTCGTAAACTCTTTTCGAATTATTTTCTTTAGCAATTGCCTTGTCTTGGCTTTTGTCAATAGGACAAGCGAATTGAGCCATGTTATAATGTTCGTCTGTATTGGCTATTTATTGGGTTTTAGATTTTTTTTTTATTTACTAATAATAGTCGCTTCAACCACCTGGGTCATTAGCGACATTAGTTTACATTAGTTACATTATATTAAATTATATAAAGATGTTTCTTTTAGAAATCTAATTAAGTTTTTAGTATTTAAATGTTCACCTAATACTGTTTTTAATTCACTGGAAATATTGTTATTTTGTCTGTTAACTGTATATTTTCCACATTCTGTTAGAAGATGTTTAACAGTAATATTGACTTGACAGTAATCACACACTGGAATGTCTTCTTTACTTATTAGGTGCTTATGAGTAATATTGGTATGACCTAATCGAAGTCGAGAAATTTTGACTTGGTCAGCTCTTTTTAAGTTCACTAGGCGCCACGGTTTCACTGTAGATTTAATTTCTTTTAATTTAGATTCCGATAAGTTCCGCTTATTTTGCCACGCACTAATCACTTTCTCTTTATCGAACTGTTTTATATCACTGCAGATAGTCTTTGACACTATTATAGCTTGATCATTTTTGGTAGCTTCTCTTGCTTGGAGGTCTGCGTTTTCATTACCTTGTATTCCCGTGTGAGATGGAACCCACATAAATTTGACTTCTGAACCAGATTCTTAGAAGGCAGCAAGTTCTTTCTTGACAAGTAAGGCTATAGGGTTCTTAGTATATAGTTGACCGATTGTTGTTAAGGAGTTTAGAGAATCTGTGATAATGACGGAAGAAGAATGGTTTGTACTTTTGATATGAATGAGGGCTTGTAATATTGCATATAATTCTGCTGTGTATATAGAAGTGGCTGGCATTAATTTAAATTGGGAAAAGGAATATGGAGTGACAAATGCTGCTCCTACGTCGTTTGCAGATTTGGAGGCATCTGTATAAATGCAAAAGTCTCGAGTTCCTTTAAACATGACTGTCGGATTACAGTGGGTGATGTATCTGATTTGTTATATTGGAGTAGCGTCGTACTGATTTCGGGACTCATGATTAACCAGGGAGGTGGAGTTTTTACATTTGAAGGAAAGAGGTCAGAAATTTGGAGTTGTAGATCTTTTAAATTTCTTCGAACTCTTTCGTAGAATGGTGGATCGAACCTACTTGTGTTATAAGCTTCTAGGTAACGGTCCGTAAATGCATTTTGAAATACTGGGTGGAATTTGTTGCTAGCGACTGATGCTGCATACGAAAGGCATAAATAATTTCTTCGTAGATTAAGAGGTGGCTCTCCTATGGCAATGCGAAGTGCTGTGTTCTGAATAACTTCAAGTTGCTTGGTAACATGTTTTTTAGCGGAGGCATACACAATAGCCCCATAATCTATTTTTGATCTAACGAGTGACTTATAAATATTTAATAACGTGGTTTTGTCAGATCCCCATTTTTTATTTGATAATGTTTTCATTACATTTAATCCATTTTGGCAAGACTTTTTTATTTCTAAAATATGTTGTTTCCATGTTAGTTTTTGGTCAAATACCATTCCGAGAAAATTAATTTTTTCTGAGAATTTGAGCGGCTCGCCATACAGTTTTATAGATGTTTTCTGTGGCCGGTGCCTTCTTGAGAAAAGCATGCATTTTGTTTTTAGTGGGGAGAATTGCACGCCTACTGATATTGACCATATCTCTAATTTATAAATAGATTCTTGTAGGTGTTTTTG
Source organism: Diabrotica balteata (assembly GCA_918026665.1). NCBI lineage: Eukaryota > Metazoa > Arthropoda > Insecta > Coleoptera > Chrysomelidae > Diabrotica > Diabrotica balteata. Next base: position 138,666,059 of record OU898279.1, read on the forward strand.
AATCATTCTCATATTCTTGCCCTTTGCAAATAGAACCAGATCGTCGGCATATAGTCTTCCCTTAACTAGCGGGGAGCAGTGATCCAGTATATCGTTGATAGCCACGAGAAAAAGAGTTGGGCTCATAACTGACCCCTGAGGTGTTCCGTTTTTCTGATTTTTTTTTTATGAAGTGGAATTATCGGCGCGAACAGAGAAAGCTCTTGACTGAAGAAAGTTTTCTATGAATCTTAGCATATTACCCCTGATTCCCCATTTGTGTAATTTTGATATAATATTAAATCTCCAAACCGTGTCGTATGCCTTGGTGATATCGAAGAATACTGCGATGGTCTCTTGATTATTTGCAAAACCTTCGTGTATCTCTGACTCTAAATCTACTAAGTTGTCTACGCATGATCTATTTTGACGGAAGCCGCTTTGCTGAGGAATTAAAAGTTTTTCTTGTTCTAAGTACCACATCAGTCTTTTGTTTATAATTTTTTAAGAACTTTGCATGCTACATTAGTGAGTGATATAGGACGGTACGAGTCTATATTTGTTCTGTCTTTGTTGGGTTTGATCAGAGGAATTATAATGCTGTCTGACCATACAGATGGAAAAACCTGATTTGTCCAAATAAAATTGTACAATTTTAATAGCCAAGACCTTCCATTTTCTGGTAGGTTTAACAAAAAAATTAATGGTATACCGTCTGGACCTGGAGCGGAATTTTTATTTGACATTAGGGCATCCTTGAGTTCTTGCATTGTAATCGGTACATTCAGTATATTATACTCGTGAGAGTGGTACTCCAACTTTGTTTTCTCAGCGCTTTCTTTCTTAAGCTTAAAGTCCGGTGGATAGTTATCGTTACTTGAATTGGTCTCAAATTCACTGGCGAATAGTTCAGCAATTTCATTTCGGTCGGTTATAATTTTGTTATCTTTTGCTAGGAAAGGAATTTTGTTTGAACATTTTTTTCCAGATATTTTTCCCATATTTTGCCACACTTTACTTGCTGAGGTAGAACTATTTATACTTGAAATAAATTTTTGCCATGAGGTTTTCCTGCATTTTTTAAGAATATATCTAGCTTCCGCTCGAATCTGTTTGTCATATCGGCTTGAATGAATCCGCTTGTATTTTGTCATATTTCATTGGTTTTATGATGCTTAAACCTATTGAAAGCTCTTTTATATGTTTTTACGGCTTCTTTGCATTCTGAGGACCACCATGGTAAAGGTTTATAATATTTTAGTGTTTTTGTTTTTCCAATAAGATTTTCTGCTGCTTTGTTGATTATTGATATGAAGGTATCTAGGTCTTTATCTATGTCATTAAGAGTAACATATTTTATGTTGTTTATTTCATTTTGTACATATTTTGTAAAATTTTCCCAGTTTGCATTTTTAATATTCCATTTTGATGCAGTAGTAGCAGTACTGGAGTCTTTTTGTTGTGGAAACGCAATTTTAATGGGATAGTGATCACTTCCGTATAGGTACGGAATAACGTCCCATTCTAGAGTTATGGATAATGTTGGATCACATAACGATACATCAATGGCTGACTGACTACCCTGTAAAACTGGCTGTAAAAATTATGACCTATATTAAACTTGTTAATATTAAAAATCGAATATCACTAATTACTATGATTGCTATACGTGTTAATCGTTCGGTGATTCGAACGAGACCTGGGTTTTAGATTCTACTGAGGACAATTTAATTTGTACCTTAAAATTGTCAAATTTGTGTCATGTTGTGTGGCGTTGTGAACAATTTTAACAGCAAAAAAACAAGCTAAATAAAATTAAAAATTAATCATAAACATTAATAAAATTAAGGATTACCTTATCTGTAAAATTATATTATAAATAAAAGTGTCAAAATATATTTAAGTTACAACGCAATAGAATAGTGTAAGTTTGCCCCAAAAATATCTCGGTGTATCCCAAAGGAATAGTATCCATTTCTCTTTGTCTAAAGTTGGACGTGAGTTTATACAACTCCCAAAAGGAAACCGATACCGAGCTTTAGATATGAAATTTGTGTAACAACACCAAAGTTATGTGATGTTCAAAGAACTTTATAACTAGAAAGCAATCCAATAAGGGTAACGAATTGGTTGACTGTTTTAAACGTTCAAACACTCTCTGATAAATTTATCAAAAGCGTTAAAGTATTCACACAGCTATGCGTCATTCACTTTGGTTTTAAAACTTACTCAACTGCGGTTTATACATGTTTAGCCACCTTTATAAACATCAAATACCTCTGAAGATATAAATTATCTATATCCTGATCTTACTTTACAGTTAGTCCAGTCTGGTTAAAAAAAAGGTCAAATATCTTTTTGCAGATATCTGAAGATTTGAAGATATAGGTAAGGATTACTACATGACGAAAAGATGAAAAAGTACTCGTATTTTTACCTTACGTTTTTTTTAAACAATAATTTATGGTCACAATCTGATTTTTTGTCCATTTTGTTTTTTTGCTTATATTTTACATAAACAATATTTATATTATTTTTTTATATCAAGAATATCTTTATTTTTCATATATATCAAGTTCAGTTTATATTAAAAAAATCAGTTTTTTACTAATTTATAAATTTTCATAATCTTTTTATTAACAAAATAAAATGGTATTATTACACTTTAACATCTAGAAATTACCGTTTTTTAACTTTGTGCGAAGTTTCCCCCCGATCGGTCATATGGTTTAAAAGTTATTTAATTTATTTAACACTGAGACTAAATATTTAAACTACTGAACTCTATTAACTCTTAAATGCCCGTGATATGAAAATAACCATAAATGCCCATGTGGGGTCTCCTAGGGACCCTACTAAAATTTTCAATTTAGTAACGTCATTTAGCACTGACTAAAAGGAAAACACGGTTAAAAATAATTTTAAGCATATTTGAATAATTTTTATTTATTTTTCATACAAAATTAACGGCTTTTCTAGAAACAAATTCTTTTCAATTCGAACAAAATTAAAATTAAATAATAATATAAGCATATAACTTTTAGTTGCAATTTTAACAGACAATAATTTTTTCTTCTCTTCTGTGCACCTGGCATATAATTTTTTTGCAAAAAGAGCAAACGGTATTCACTTTTCTGTCACAGTTTCGCGGACACTGGTAACAACGAGCACGTTTCTTAGCTGAATGGACGGATTGAGTTGCAACTTCGGTAGTTGGGCTTACCATTGGTATGCCACAATCTTTTAGAGCAGATTTTACATAGGCTTTATGTTTTATATATTTCGCTCTTTTTTCCATGTTGTTTCGAGCAAGCTCAGCCCCTAATTGTAACAGGAAAATACGTCTTCGTGAAAAATTATTTTTCTTCCAATCAGGATTTTTTTCAATGTATAAAATATAGGCATTTAGTGCACATATGTCTAGAATATTCATAAAGAGCCTGAATGGATAACGAGCAGTTCTTCTTTTACAGGAATATTCCCTAATCAGTTTGTCGGCATTATCAATACCACTCTTGGTATTATTATAGTCTAAAATCATCAAGGGTTTGTTTTGAGAGTCTTGACAAATTATATCACTATCGTGTTGACTTGAAAGAAGATGTACCATCCTGTGTATTTTAGGTATGTACGAAACCATAGCTAATTCTTTAGTAAAAGCAAATATTGACGACTCCGCAGGTCTTTTTGTCAAACTTAGTTATGGTGGTGTATCAGGTTTATTTTTGCGGACGGTCCCAAGTAAAGTAAGGTTTTTAGATAAAAGATATTGAGCAAGAGGAACACTGGTAAAAAAGTTGTCAGTTGTAATTCCTCTCCAACTGCCATGATATGGTTCCACCAGATCTTTCACAACACGAAATCCCTGATGCGGCCCCTAATGCGGCTTTAAAAAAATGACCGGCGTATTGAGGTGTCTGTAGACCATATCTCTCGTTTCGATTCTTTCCCACACCTTAAAGCACCAGCTTTGATAAGTGCTCCTAAAAAGCTATCCAGTTCATTGTTGGTAAGTACCGTCCACTCTTTTTTGTTATTCGGATGTTTTTCGTTCCACTCTTGATAACGCCTAACAGCTTCTTCATTAGTATGAAGGCATATGACATTCTTCATCTCTTCGATCAAAAATAAATTGAAATAGTCTAAAAACGTGTTGGAATTTTTACTATAGTTTGTTAAGCCTGGATGTACATTTATAATATTTTTTTGTTGCCTCTTGGATCTCACTAAAGGTAGGCTATTCCACTGCATTCCAGATTTGGATGTATATGTTGGACCACTAACCTCACTAATATTATCGTCCACTTCGGTAGGTTCTGCATCTGATTCCTCGTCACTGTTGACTTCTAAATTGTCCTCAGTTTCCGAAACATTTTCCTCAAAAACATCTTGCTCTTCGCTATCTGATTCGTCGGTAATCTCATAGTCGAAATCGGAGTCTGATATCCCTTCTTCTATATTTCGGATAATTTTTTCATGTTCTTGGTCGCTTATTGTCATTTTCATTCTCTTACGGTCCATTTTTCAATGTAAACTGACAAAAAATGTTAAAAATAATAAAAATATTCTGGTGCCTCTAAATGCCCAATCGGGTCACAGCGAGACCCCACTTATCTAAATCTCTCTTACAGACCACTGCACCTCAAGAATGTTTGTGGTATACTAACAGAAAACGTAGGAGACACGTCCACACAAATACCTGATTGCGCGGTTGCCAAATGTTTCAAATAAAGATATTATAGCCAAAAATGTATGTCTGGGGTCCCATAGTGACCCCGATTGGGCATTTAAGGGTTAAACAATAATTTATGGTCACAATTTGATTTTTTGTCCATTTTGTTTTTTTGCTTATTGTTATTTTACATAAACAATATTTATATTATTTTTTTATATCAAGAATATCTTTATTTTTCATATATATCAAGTTCAGTTATATTTATATCAAAAAAATCAGTTTTTTACTAATTTATAAATTTTCATAATCTTTTTATTAACAAAATAAAATTTAAAATTTTTTTTTAACTTTGTGCGAAATTTCTCCCCGATCGGTCATATGGTATAAAAGTTATTTAATTTATTTATCCCTGAGACTAAATATTTAAACTGCTGAACTTGCTCTATTAATGCTGCTAGATACATTTAGCAAATTTCATAGAAATTTTTTTTTGTTTTGCAAATATCTCTGTAAATTATTAATTAATTTTAATTTAAAAAACGGGAAAATTAAGATATTCATGATAACATAATGATATAATCATTTTTTATGTAAAATATACGGGAAAAATGTAATTTGGCAGGAGAACATCTCCTGCTCATTTTACTTTTGTTTTGCTTCTAATCCATTTGTTTGTTTTTTTGTCTATAAGTCTCACCCCGAACATTGATCTTTCCATCGCTCTCTGTGCTTTTATATTTTTACTATTTATAACTAAAAATAATAAACTTTGGATTTCTGTTTTTGTTCAGTTTTTTTAATTCACGCATATGTATTTTTAAAACTGTTCTTATAACATTTTGTATCTTTTTACAAAACTGACCTAGTTCTGTTTTTTGTTACTTTAAACTAAAAGTTTTGTACTATTTTCTTTATGGTTTATAAGCTAAGCTATTTCTTTCACTTCTATCTTAATAAGCTGCATATCTTTTGTAAGTTAAACCATGTGCAAATTTTGTGTCTCTATGGATGTTTGCTTATTTAATTAATTTGTAAAAGAACTAAAAATTTGTATGAATAATTAATGCACGAAATGACTTCAATAAAGGATGAAATAACTGATATTCTTTCCTTTATTCTTCAACCTTAACTGAGAACCCCCCAGTATCATATAGAATTCTTATTTGTAAGCTTTTATCATTTCCTAATCATATTTAGCCGTTTTGAGGCGACTGCTAAACATCTCTCTCTCTTCAATCCTGACCCCCAGGGGGAGTGTAGTGGTCGACGTGATGTCGTGTATTGTCCGTCTCCAGAGATCTCTGTCTCTGGTCATTTCTTTTAATTCATGCATAGGTCTTTGGCATATTCCTGTAATTTGATCTATCAATCTTGTTAGGGATCTTCCTCGTGATCTTCGGCCTTCTACCTTTCCTTGTATTATGAGTCTTTCCATGTTTTCTGTGTTTGCTCTCATAACATGCCCAAAATATTTTAATTGTTGGAGATGGACTTTACTAGAGAGCCGTTGGCTAACTTTTAGCTCTCTTAAAATTGAATTATTTGTTCTGCGGTCGGTCCAAGGAATTCGTAACATTCGTCTCCAACAGAACATTTCAGTGACGTCTACCTTTCTTCTCTCCGATTATCTCAGAGTCCAAGATTCACATCCGTAGGTCAGTATTGGGAATATTAAGCAGTTAATCAACTTCATCTTTATCGCTCTTGAAATTTGACAGTCCTTCCATATTTTGGTCATTTTTGCTGTGGCAACTTTTGCTAGATCAGATCTACGTTTAATCTCTTCTTGTAATGGCCCTGTGTTTGATTAATGATCCCAGATATAAGTATGAGCTCACAACCTCGAACCGGTCAATTGTGGTTATGTGTGGATGATTGTTGTTTAGTCTATCCATCATCATGATCTTTGTCTTTAATATGTTTAATTGCAGACCAAATATTTGACTTTTGTTTTCGATCAGTCGTATAAGTTCTATCTGCTCTGCTTGACTATTTGCAAGAAGGGCTATGTCATCTGCGAAACGTAGGTTGTTTAGTTCATGACCATTTATTGAGATGCCCTTTTCCCATCCTTCAAGTGCTCTTCGCATAATATACTCCCCATATATGTTGAATAATTGTGGAGATAGTATACATCCTTGTCTGACACCCCGTTCTGGATGAAATTCATTCGACAGTGTGTCAAGTACTTAAACTGATCCAGTAGTGTGTTCATATAGTTCGGTTATAAGCGTAATTAGATGTGGTACGCCTACTTCTTTTAGTATTCGCCATAAGTGTCTCCACTTGACCCAGTCGAACGCTTTACGGTAATCTATAAAACAGATGTATAGTGGGATGTTGAATTCCCTAGATTTCTCGATTATCTGTCTTATATTCAGCAGGTGTTCTCGAGTGCCTCTACCTTTGGTAAATCCAGTTTGCTCTTGTGGAATTTCTCTTTGAAGGAATGTTTTCAGTCTCTCATTGATTATATGTAGCATTATCTTGCTGGCATGGGATATAAGAGAGATAGTTTTATAATTGTCGCATTTATGGAAGCTGCCTTTTTTATGTATGGTCGTTATTGTAGATTTTGTCCAGTCTTCAGGCCATTGTTTGGAATGCCATATTTGGTTACAGAGTAGATGAAGTAACTTTACGCCGGTTTCTTCTGTGGCCTTAAGCATTTCTGCTGTTATCATCTGGACCTGGTGCTTTGCTATATTTGAGCTTGTTGATAGCCTGTCTTACTTCATTTTCGAGTATATCAGGTTCTTCTTCCACCTCTTCAGAGATTTGGCTAACAAGCTCTTGGCGTTGATCATCTTTATATAGGTCCCTGCAATACGATCTCCATGTCTCTGCTATGTCTTCTCTGTTTGTTCTCAGGGTTTCAGTGTTATCTTCAATGGCCCAAGTTCTGACTCTGAAGTCTCTTGTCAGGTAGCGTATTTTTCTAAATAGATCTCTGCTAAACATAGGCCTTCCGTAAATAATGCCATTACACCTGATATTGAGCACCCTGAATCCGGTGATTATTATAAATCTGTATTCACTATTATTATTAATCTATTTGAAATATTTTTGTAGTCTGTGATATATTTATTAATTTTTTTCAAACTTTTGTTGGAAAATGGTCTTTTATATTTCATTTATCAGTAAAACAATGATATTGGTATTGAAATTTCTATTATTTGTTACAGATTGCTAATTTATACTATAAACATGTTGCGTTAGATGTTTTTACAATTGCGTATTATAATTTATGATATATGGAAACCATGTGGTTTTGTTTGTTATCGGTATCTGATTGCCCGTTCGGTATAATATTGATTTTATTATTATGGTCCATTTCCACTGCTGTGGAAATGTTATATATTAATATTTAAATGTGTAGTCGAGGCTGGCAGTTTGAGTAAGTCAGTTTATATGTAACAAATTTATTTTTATTTTTTACTAAATATTTCACTGTTTTGAAACTGCTCTAAAGTTAAAAGAAATCTTAGAATTAATAATAAAATACTAGATACCTTTTGTTATATATAATATGTGCAGGCAGTGACGTTAAATATCCTCACAATAAAAATCCAAAAGCGAAAGATCCGGGGATCTGGCTAGCCACTCTATTGGACCACTTCTGCCAATCCAACGCCCTGGAAAACGTTGATTCAAGGGTTTTATGATATACAAGTATATCATAAAGTGGGGTTCCCAATCCTATTGGAACGTCAGTTCATCCTTTAAAAGATTATTATTGAATTTCAATGTTTAATTGATAAGCAGATCTATAGTCTTTTAACAAATTTAAATAAGTTGTTCCGTTGAGGATTCCTTCAAGAAATAGTGGTCCAATAACGTGATTTTCTAAATTGCCAACCTATACATTTAATTTCTGTGGTGTTTGTGTGTTTCCATAAATAAATGGTACCCCAATAACGAAAATTTTGTCTATTAACTTTTTAACCATTTAACATAAGAGTGTGGCAGCCAAAGCTCAGTGGCTATGTTACTGGCTTAACAAGCTGAAGTGACCGGGTTCATATCCCGGCACTGACAAAATTTTAAATTTCTAATTTAAGTGAGCTACCACCTTGTTTTGGAGGGCAAGTAAAGCCGTCGGTCCCGGCTACGAAAATAGTCGATAAGTCATGTTAGGGGCGCTTGCGCCGCGACCTGAAATCCCTAACACTAGACCTAAGCCAGAAGATTTTCTTACCTCTTTAAATTAACTTTCTTTTTTCTTAGTTTCTGTTGTAATTCTTCCTTTCACTAACAAGTTTCTTCTCAGGTGCTTTTTTTAATACTTTCTGACTTTCCCATTTGTATCCTAACTTTGATGTTGGCTTTTCCTTTTTCTTTAAACTCTTTCGGCGCTTAAGTCGCCTATTACTGTAATATTCGTTTATACGTGTAATGGACGCGTTTAGGATCAGTTGAAATCCTCTTAGTATTAGGGTTTAGTGATGTAACGAATATTCGCATTCGCATTCGCATTCGCGAATATTCGCATATTTTTGCATATTCGCATTTGCATTCGCATTCGCAAAATTTGTGCGAATGTTTTGCGAATATTACACAGCTTGCATTTAGCTCGTTCAGTATCGAAAAGTGGTGAAAAATAAGTCCATATTTCACTATAATTTGATTTACTCATAGTAATAAATCGCTAATCACACTTTAACTAAAAATTCACTTGTATTTGTGCACGAGCAGAGCAGGGCAAGTGGAGTGACTTGTGTCCCGTGAAATTTTTATTGGAACTATAACCAGAGAACTTAGTTCTCTGCTATAACTTTCTCTCTATAACAAGTCAAATTTGATTATAACAAGAGAAAATAAGATCAAAAAACGTGCTTTCTACGTTTTTGGCCCGGACGTGACTATAAATAAATACCTTTTTAAACGACCCCTCAATAAACTTAACCGCCTACAATAAACTTCTTTACAATAAATACAACTGTTTCACATCTTTAGCAAATATGATAGAATGATACTGGACAATTTAAAGCAGTTAAAAATGACAGACTTTTTCCAATTGCCTACACACCTCGCGCAAATGAGACTGCCGGCAGTGCCGGAGACAATTAAAATTGCCAAATTAAAAAAAAAACTGAATATTCGCATTCGCATTCGCATTCGCGAATGTCGGTGGCATATATTCGCATTCGCATTCGCATTCGCGAATGTTTAAAAAATGACATTTGTTACATCACTAGGGTTATATGCAAGCGCGGTTCATAATAAGTTTGGGATTAATTTACACCACGAATGGATTTCAAAAAAGTTTGAACGAGTTTTTATATTTCCAACCAGAAGCATCGACCAGTGGCTTCGTAGGTAATGGCAATAATGTCATATTTAGGTGGAATAACCAAAACAACTGGTAAAAATAAAAAATCAAAGAAAATAAAAAAACGCTATTTTTTAAATTTTTTTTTGGACTACTTAAAATAATGAAAAAAGGAAAGAAATTCGTAACGCATGAAAAATTGCTGCAAAAAGTGTTAAAATATTAAATTGCTTAAAAAATAATATGAAATATTTAAAAATATTTGTAGTATTTTTAAATTCCTATTGCGCATGTACTTAGAGTGCTCTTCAAATCCCAAGGATGGGTTGAACGAACTACCGACTAAGTTACCACGAACGATAAAATTCCGGACTAGCAGTCCCTCTCAGTACATAACTTGATCACCGCGAACGCTTATTTTTACACTGCGCATGCGAAGGACATCCAGGATTGGTACCGCGAAAGAAACTATCATTTGTCTATCTTTTCCCTTTTATCATCTAGTTAGAATCTATAAAGAAGCTATGAGCATATAAACGTGTGTATTAAAAACGGCGTCAGTAGGCGTGGCTAACGATTATAACAATATGGCGGTGGGATCAGGGCCAGACTAAATAGTAATAAAACTACTGTACAATAATGACTAGTTATTCAGAAGATTTAATCATAACCTAAACAGGTCTAATACATTTTTATTAAACTGTGATTTATTTATCCCACGGTAAATACTAAAAACACGATATATTATACATGAAGATAGATTAATACAGTCAAATACCAAGTTGTATAAGGAATACCCTAACTAATAACCAATATATATATAAGGAAGCCAAAACAACAATTACAGTATATAAAGGAGCAAAACCATTACAAATAAGTAAAGGCGTGAGGCAGGGTGATACAATATCACCGAAACTTTTCAATCAGGCTCTTGAAGATACTTTTAAAAGATTAGAATGGGAAAAAAAAGGTATAAAAATTTGTGGACAACGCTTGAACCATCTAAGATACGCTGATGACATCGTATTGATAACCGATAAGAAACAGAATTATTTGAAATGATGAAAGAACTGGACGTAGAAGCTGCCAAAATAGGCCTTAATATGAATTACAGCAAGACCAAAACTATAACAAATACAGAAGAAGACATCACAATGAGAATCGGACAAGATGAAATAGAACAAGTTAAGGATTACATATATCTTGGTCAAACTATCAAACTTAACAAAGAGAACCAAACAGCAGAGATCAATAGACGAGTTAGACTGGCATGGACGGCATTTGGCAAACTAAGCTACATTCTTAAAAACAAAAGATATCCACAGTATCTTAAGACCAAAGTATATAATTCATGCGTACTCCCTGTTCTTACTTATGGTTCCCAAACGTGGACATCTACAAAAGCAAACATAGACAAAATCATAAAAAGCCAAAGAGCAATGAAAAGACAAATGTTGCACATAAGACTAATGGATAAGAAGAGAAACGAGTGGATAAGAGAGAAAATAAAAGTGAGGAATGTTAGACAAGAAGTTGCAAAATTGAAATGAAGATTTGTCGGACACAATATAAGACAAAAAGAAGACCGATGGAACAAAATTCTTACAAGTTGGAGACCGTGGGAATATAAACGAAGCAGAGGAAGGCCCCAAATTAGATGAGCAGATGATATCAAGAAGCACGTGGGCTCTAGATGGATGACTGTAGCGACAGACAGAGAAGAATGGAAAAGGATTGGGGAGGCCTATGTCCAAAGATGGACCCAAGAAGGCTAACTAGATAGATAGATAGACCAAGTTGTATCTGAAAGAGATAATGTTTTGTATAAAACTTAAGAGGTCGCTGTTTAAATGATATAAGATAAATAATAATAAAGAAACATGCAATATTTTGTTAATTTTATTATTATATCTAATAAAGTAATAAATTAGCGAAATTAACTGGTCTTTCTCGTTATTATTGTCTGTACAAAGAATGTAGACTTACCCTTTGATTTTATTGATTTATTCGTAACAGGCTGGTTGGTAGCGGTGCATCACGACGCCCGAAACGCCGAGGCTATGGCACAAGAACCGATCAAACTAGGTCAGTGTCGTTCGCTGTCTTGTGTTGGGTGTCTTGAGATAGAAAAGGACCCTCTAACCGTTACGTGGTGGTCCAAGAGGGTATACCAATAAATCACTCTTTTGTTTTGCGATTTTGAGTGGCGATAATTTAAGGTAATTGTGACGGTAATACGAAACCTTACACTTGTTTCTATATTTGTGACACAAAATACCAATAAAAAAGACAGATTCGCCGTACTTAAAACATAATAAATGAGATAGCCAGTTTAACAATTTTATCAAATAACAAGAACCAATATATTTTAAAAAAGTCGTTAGAATACAGCACTGAATTAGATCAAATTACAGTACAATAAAAGAAAATTATTAAATGAAAAAATATGAAAAGAATTCGTATATACTTTCCCAAACAGATCATAATATAAATAATAATTTTAAATGGAACCCCCTCTGTGGCTCAGTGGTAAGAGCGCCTACCTTTAAATCCAAAGGTCGTGAGTTCGAATCTCACCTGGGTGGAAATTTTCGTTTATTAAAAATTAATGAATGAAAATAATTTCTATCCTTGTGCGATCGGTACTCACCAGATGGACCGCAGATGTTCGGATACAATTAGCGTCTCTTAGCAAAGAAAATGACGTCGACTTTGCTAAGTATCAAGACAATTACTCTACACATACACACGCACTACACTGGGTACCTGACTGTACCATGCCAATGATCATAGTTGTCGATGCATTAACTCGAGCATTTTAAATGGAAAAATAAATATACGGTATGAAATAAAAGGAATACGTTTGTTTTACATTTAATACATATATTTGATAACTACAAAATAACTGACACTTAAAAAATTTGATAAAAACTATAATTATTGTACTAAAAGTATTTTAAACAGCCTACAAATTGTTTATTAGTATCTTTATATTCTATGTATTTATTACTTATATTTTATTGAAAATGGCTGTTTTAATTGCTATTTTGGAAACTTTTAAACATATTCAATAATGACAGAAAAATTAATCAAGAAACTTTTCTATGTTAGTGGAAAATTTATTTAAGAATACTATAAATTTATTCTCTGAAGTACGAGCCATTACTTTGTTTACATATTTGTATACCACCCTGTGGAAAGTTATCCTGAAGATTTTTATTACCATTGCTTCTGTTACTGCAACTACGTTGAGAACAAGAAATCATTATTATGCACTATCACGATATATTATTACAGTTGCTATGAAAGTATTATAAAACTAAAAATATTCTAAAAACAACAAACGTAAAAAATCATACACGATCTCTCAAAACGATCATAACAATATGACCGAAGTGAGGTCGTTTTTAGTCACGTGATGCCCTTCCCATAGATTCTAACTCGATGCCTTTTAGCTTTTTATTCAATAACACCTTGTGTACGTGACTTTTTATTGACGTTGACATGTTCTTATTTCGTCAAATTAAAAATATTACTATAAAAAAAATTTTCTCAAAAGAAATCAATATAACAAAAATTTCAACCATAGTATATGAAAGTAACAACTAACGACAAACAAGCAAAATTATAACAAACAAAAATTGTGTCAGTAACTTCTCAGCGCTATATATTGCTAAATTGAATATGTTGGCAGATAAGCGAGCATCGGGTCCCCTCTTCTTTTAAATTGGATTCTAAATTGACTATTAAAATATATCAGCAATATTCCATTTCAACTAAATAGCAAATTTTTATGTGTGGAAACCACTTATGGAATAAAATTGTTTGTGTGCTTATTTTAAAAATAATAAAGAACGATGAGATACCTAAACTTTTAAATTTAAATGTGCGCTTTTAATCATAAATTTGAATAAACTGGGTGATCCAGGCAAGTCTAGTATAGACCAGAATCTGTATTTTTATATTTTTATGTTTTAAAAAGCTCCTTAACTACCTGAATTCAACGAACCATATCATGTAAGGTCTATTATGAATAATACAAAGTGAAATTTTAAAATTAAGTATAACTTTCTTCAAGACAATTAATTCATAGAATACCCGAGGTAATTGATTGGATTACATTAAAATAAATGCTTAAAATGTTCTCTACCTTGCTGTTGGCAATAACACAGTTTCCTATAAAACTCGTCCCGAATTTTGTTTAAGGTTTAAGGTGAAATATTCTGTATTTCTGTAAGGTCTTTAATGCTAGTTGGTTGTGTTGCATATATATTTTGTTCTTAGTACCCCTTAGTAGTACCATACCTTCTTAGTGCCACTTAGTAGTACCCCTTCGTAGCTGGAACCAAACAGTTGCATGCGGAAGGATCGGATCTATTGGATTGGGATATAAGTTAGCCAACTAAAGCAGAACATCGTTTCTTAGGATGCTTAAATATTTTTCTACTGTCAAATTACCGTCTACAAATATAGGACCAATAATATGTTCTCCTCTAATATTTACCGCTGACCAATATCTACAGTTTTGTCGGTTGACCTCTCCGTTCAATGTAAATATTGATTCATCAGAAAAAAAATTGTGACAGGAGCTATTTTATTTGTGGTAATTTTATCCAGCATTCTTTCGCAGAAATCCATTCTAAGATTTGAATCGTCTACTGTTAGCTCCTGCACAAAAGTCAGTTTATATGGATGAAGTTTTTCTTCATGGAGACACCTTAGGACAGTTTTGTGACTCACCTTATTTTTAAGTGTAATTTGACGTGAAATTGACGTTGGACTCTCTGCAATACTTAACAAAATATTTACTTTCACCTCATCTTCAATGAAGTTCGGTTTTCTTTTTAATAGTTTGAGATGTCCAAGTTCTCTGAACTGTGCATAAATTTTAGACACAGTACCTTGTAAAATATTAGGCAACTGAGGATACCCCTGATTAAATAAAATTGTCCTCGTAACCGATCATCATTCAAATCTCAATTCGGTGGGTCTTAGTTAAATATTTCATGTATATTTCTGCACGAAATTAGCTTTTAATTATTATTTTAATGTAAAATGTCAACACACCAACAACTGATTGACAATAATCCGCATTATTTACCGATTTAGTTTAATTAGCAGACTATCTAGATGGTTTTTACCTATTTATACAAAAAAATATTAACACACTGACTAAACATAATATATGTCGAGTATCGAAAATGGAAAGAATCAGGAATAAGGAAATACGAAACCGTACAGGTATTAGAGATACTCTTTCAGATAGAATACAAGGAAGGCAATTACAATGGTATGGTCACGTGATGAGAATGGAGGAGGAGCGGTGGACAAAGAAAGCCTTAATGTATGTTCCGCCAGAAAGAAGGAAAAGGGAAAGATAACCAAATTCCTAGAGAAGAGAAATTACAAAAACAATGCAATCTAGAGGCTTAGAAGAGGGAGATTGGAGAGATAGGAAAAGATGGAGGCTGAAATGCGGGAAGCGGCAATCGCCGTAGGACCCCCTTTATATGATGGATGATGACTAAACAGAAATTTTCTCCAATATACTGACACTTTGAGTAGAAGTGTAATGTCTGTATTTAGCTAATTTAAAATAATACCTACCATAAAACGTGATAAATTATTAATTTCAAAATTTGACCGTGTATTATTCATTATAGACCCTATATGATATAGTTTGTTAGAATCAGTTGGTTAACAGTCTTTTAAAAACATAAAAATATACAGGGTGTTACTTTAAAAATAAGGATTATGGACTATGCCAGACCTGCGTGGATCACTCTGTACATTTAAATTAATGTTTAAAAAGCGTACATTTAAATGTAAAAGTTAACGTGTCCCAGAGTTTTTTATTATTTTCTATAATAAGGACACAAACAATTTTATTCCATAAGTGGTTTCCACACTGTATGTTAATATCAGAGATATATTTACGGAGAATAATAAATGAAATCAATTTTTATAAATTTGTTATACTATCAAAATATTACATACATAAAACAATAATATTTAATTATTGTAAAGACTTTACTTGAAAACACAACAGATGGTCTATTAAATATTTTCCCTAATGTATAAAAATGAAATTTGATTGTTGTTTAAAATTGAACATTATTTTCATTTACGTTTGAAAATTATAGAAAATACGGTACGTATTTTTTGTTCAATTAACCTGTAGATCAATAACACAAATATTTACCTTTCCATGCATGGACTTGTGAGCATTACAAATAAAAACTGAAATTCTCTGTTTTTAAAATCTAGTACATTACTTATATATTTTTGTTACTATCGCAATCCAACGTGATATACTTTTAAGCTACATATATGATGTCAAAAAATTTACTAATATTCTGTTTAAATCAAGTTGGTATTATAAATTAAATATCCCTAGAGGAATAATTAAACAAAAAATAAATTAAAGATAACTTGACAACAATTATTAACAGTTCAATCAGAATTCTAGCGACACGGAAACAATTTTGTGAAATTCAGTTCTACAGTGACTATGAAGACCATAATCCACAAGAAATAAATTACCAAAAAGAACCACATATCTTAAGTTCGAAATAGAAACCGCAATAAAGAAATTAAAGTCTGTAAAATCTTCGGTATAAGATAAAATCACAATATAACCACTTGTACACTACAAACTATGTAATGAAATCTGGACCAGAGGAAAATGGCCAGATGATTGGTTTAAGCTTATTTTTATACCCGTATTTTACATTGTATCCTTCTGAATGTTTGCGCTGATCATTTCGTGAGAAATTGGTGTTTTCCTTCATAAGTGAGGATTGGTAAACGGATGTCTCTACAAAAGTTACGATTTATTCTTCGTTTCCCGTAAACCTATTAGGTTTAATTATAAGGAAACACGTGCAGAGCAATTAAAAATTGACAAGCTATCTCCCACTCATGTAGTGTTTTACCAGTGTGTAAAAAAATGTCAAAATGGTTATCATTTAGCATTTGTTGCCATTGATATGATGCTCTTGGCTTTCAGAGAAAAATGTTCGTTTTATTAGTACATTTCTTCAAAACCTAATTAATACGGATTTAAGATATTTGCAGTTTGTAATTCAAAAGTATTTTACAATTCAAAAATGGACGTCTACGTGGAATTTCAACTCGATTGCCTATATATTTTTTCTAACAACTCTAACATTGAGGTGTTAGGATTGTACAAACACATTTCTGGTTTACAAGTTGTTGCAGTTATATTTTGCCTACCACATTGGGTATCACTTATAGGGGATTGAAACTTGGGACAAAAATTACTAAGCTGGAGATAGGGTAAGCAAGAAAACCGGAACGTTTGCCAACGGCCACTTTTGGTTTGGTTGGAGAGCTGGATCGTAAGTAAATAAAAGAAAAACTAGGAGAGGTAATTACAAAAAGAGAAATCAACAAGTTCTTACATAGATTTTCTGGGCAACACAACACAAGAAGGTTTCGAAACTATTTGAAAAAGACGCCGTTTACAAGAATTTTCTTGCTGAATAAAAATAAAGGCTTTTCTTTCCTAAAAAATAATAAAAGAGTGAAAATCTTTTTAAAGAAAATAATTCTACACTTGGTTTAGAGAGACACATTACATATATATTATTACTTCATCATAAATAGGTATTACAAATAACAATAAAATTTAAAAACAAACTTACAATGGTGCTATTTGTAACGATTTACAACAAGCTTCAGGTGTTGGGGACATTATAGGAATTATTATTAAAATGAAAATATCTAGATTTTTAAACGGAACTTACATTAAGGTTAACCTTCAAGTTCAAACAAAATTTAAATTTATGGTTATGTACCATTTGTCAAAAAAGAGGATAATACTGACTGTCATAATATGTCGAAATGAAGTATCAAAACTTTTTGAAATATGAATTAAATTTTAACGGTCAACTTTTTTTAAAAAAAATAAAAAAATAATTATAACTTTATTTATAATCCATAAAACTTATAATTCTATTTATTACAATTTTTTAACTTGTCATCAAAGAAAATGTTTTATTATTAATAAAAAATGTCTATTGTTACTTAGAAAAATGTTTAACAAAAATGTATCTTATATCACTCTGACTGAAATATTTCATCCTGGCTGATGACAATTCTTTGGAAGTTGGACTGATTTGGGGCCTTGGATAATCCTGCACAAAAAATTGCAATCTTCAATGTTCGGTCTCTCAAACGCTTCTGCTTGAAACCATGTGGACCTCTTAAATTGTTGTAACGCTGCTTTACAAATCTTCCACTTAGGACACAATACAAAACACCGATGATAAAATCAACAAAACTATTTCAATAAATTCACATCTCCACAAAAAAATTTGCTACCTTTTAAAGACTACACACTCCGAATCTTTCCTCTTCAGAATCTTAATTAAAACTTTACTTAAAGTACACATTTATTATATACTATATAGTATATTTATAAATATCAAGTACTCCAAACAAAAGGTTTGGAGATCCATAGTGGAGTGAGTAATTCTCTTCCACGCATAACTTTTTTAGAAATCTAAGTGAATATTTATTTGACGCGCAATATTAAGCGGAAACAATATTAAAAAATGCAATTCAAAATTATTATATACAAACCACCAATGTTGATATTATCAATCCCAACGTAGCAAGAAGCTGAGAAAATATTTCGGTGTTTTAATCCATACAAAGTGATTTAAAATGCTACAAACTTAACTTGACAATTGGTAGTTGTCTAAAATCAGTTTCACGATAAAAAAATAGAAAAATCAAGTTTTCAAACCCACTAAACGGTTAATGCATACAAGCGTTTTGGTTTTACAGAGGATATTACAATATCTGTCAAAAGCAATGCATAAATGTGATTTAAATATTAAGCATGCACCATTTTGATTCTATTGACTCAATTCTCTTAGTAATTATATTCTATCTCCTTCTATCCTTAGCGTTTTTCCTTCAATTTTCTATCTTCTTTTCTTGTAGATCTACCGCAAGTCCTTCCCTCGATCTTCTCCTTGGCCTGCCTCTTTTCCTTTTATCTTTTGGTTTTATTCATGCTATGTTCTTTACCAAAGCTTGTTCCTAAACCAAATGTTAGAAGATGGGTACCACCTGAAAATGCAAAACTGTTTGAACGTACGGTCGAAGAAAAATTACAAAACGAAGAAACAGAAAACATAAACATCGAACAACTAAACCAGAAAATAGTCAAAGCTCTGAAACAAGCACAAGAAAAATGCTGCCCAAAAAACCAAAAAGACGAAGAAAAACTAAGTCTAAGCACGAAAACTCTATTAGAGGAAAGAAGACAACTAACAGATAAATACAGAACCAATCTAACAAAAATGAGACAACTAAACAAACAAATCACTAAGAACATCAAAAAAGATATAAGAGACTACAACACCAGAGAGATATCAAAAGTCATAGAAGAGAACAAAAGTTTAAAAGTCTTCAGAAGGAAACAGCAAATAGGAAAGAAAACTATTTACAAACTGAAAAACACAAAGGGCGAAATAATAACAGATAAACAGGAAATTCTACAAACTGTCGGACAATTCTACAGCGAACTCTACAGCAAAACAGAAGAAAATGTTCCAACTGACAACATACCAAAGGTTCTAATCCAGGGCTCGGAAGACATACCAGATGTTACTGTTGATGAAATCAAAAAAGCTCTCCTACAAATGAAAAATAATAAGTCACCTGGCGACGACGGGGTCGTTGCCGAAGCCATAAAATTAGGAGGCGAGAAACTGATACAAATGCTTTCCATACTTTTCACAGAATGCCTTGAAAGAGGAACAACACCATCACAATGGCAAAATGCAGTGATCATTCTAATGTTTAAGAAAGGAGATTTAACAAATCTCGTAAACTATAGGCCAATCAGCCTAATCTCACACATATACAAGCTTTTTACAAAAGTCATAACAAAAAGACTTTCGAACAAAATGGACTTTTACCAATCATGCGAACAGGCAGGATTCAGGTCAGGCTTCGGCACAAACGACCATCTACAAGTTATTAAAAGCCTCATCGAAAAATGTATAGAGTACAATAAACCCCTCGTCCTAATATTCGTGGATTATGAGAAAGCATTCGACACAGTAAACCACCAGAAAATGCTAGAAGCTTTAAAAGAGTGCCGAATAGATCACCGCTACACCACTGTCATCAAAAATATCTATGATAATGCCACGGCATGCGTCAGACTCCATGAAGATACACACAAGTTCAACATTCATCGTGGAGTTCGCCAGGGCGACACCATTTCACCAAAACTGTTTACAACATTATTGGAATACATGTGTAAGCGTGCAAACCTAGACGAAAAGGGCATAAACATAAATGGAGAGCAGCTTAGTCACCTCAGGTTCGCGGACGATATAGTCCTGATAACAGACCGCATAGATCATGCCATCGAAATGTGCGAAAGACTCTACCATGCCTCTACACAAGTGGGTTTAAAGATCAATAACTCAAAAACACAAGTGATGACAAACCTTGTTCTGAGTGAGAACATCAACATAGCTGGAACAAGTATAGAACAAACATCAGCATACAAATATCTGGGACACGAAATTCGCTTAAGTAGAGATAACCAGACCAATGAACTAATACGTAGAATAGGGTTGACATGGGCAGCTTATGGAAAGCTAAGAGATGTTTTCCAATCAGCTCTTCCCATCTGCTTGAAGAGAAAAGTCTTCGATCAATGTGTGCTGCCGTTTCTAACCTATGGTGCGGAGACGCTAACACTTACTAAGACGTCCGCAAACTAAATCCGAACAACACAGAGGGCAATGGAACGGTCCATGTTGGGATTAACCCTGAGAGACCGAATACCCAACACAGAATTGCGCCGTAGATCGGGAGTAACCGACGCAATCAAAAGAATATCAACCTTAAAATGGAACTGGGCAGGGCACGTCGCGAGAACGAAGGACGGCAGATGGACAAAACGCATTCTTGAGTGGAGACCCAGACAAGATGCCTTTAGGAATAGAGGACGACCACCAACAAGATGGACGGATGACCTGAAACGGACACATCAAAATTGGATGCAGGCGGCTCAGGACAGAAATTTGTGGGGTGAACTACGGGGGGCCTATGTTCAGTATGGGCTGAATGATGATGATGTTCTTTACGCTTATTCTCCCTTTTCCGAGCATTTCATAAATTTCAGCATTTGTTGGTCGTTCACATCCTATTTTTCTCAACTTTCCTCCAAAAATTTTTCTTAATATTCTTCGTTCCCATATGTCGATTTTCTGTTGTAGTTTCTTTGTTAACACCAATGTCTTGCACCCATACACCATAGAGTAGGTCGTGGGATAGCTTTAAACAGCCTTATTTTTGTATTTCTCGATACCTCTTTCGATTTTATTATTCTTTGCAAACTGCCTGCACTGCATGCACTTTGTAGATCTATTTCCTTCTATTTTCTTCTCATTTATTGGTCACAAAAAACTCCCAGATACATGTAATCCTCCACCTTTTCAATTTCCAGAATTTCTCTACCTAATGTAATTTCCATATTTAGTTTTCTGCTTTTTTTGCTTATCTTGACACTGGCCACTCTTATTAAATATTGTTTCCGCTCTATTCATATTGCTGTCTCTTATTATTTTGTCAAGGTGGATAGAGAATCCGCTTGTCTTACACCTTTCTGAACTCTAAAGTAGTGGCTCTACTTTCAATTGAGCTTAACTGCGTTTGTATTGATCTGGAGCGACATATATACCAGTCTGATTATCTTAGATGAGATTTAGAACTCCTGTAGTGCCTTTATTTATTTTGATCTACCTACATTGTCATATTCACCCTTAAAATCCACAAAGAGAAGGTGGGTGGTATGTCGTATTCATATGCATCAGAGAGAACTAGTTTTGGCATAAATACATGTTCATTAGTTAATGATTTTTTCTAAAATCAGCTTGATAGACGCCCAATATATTTTCTGTGTACACTTTTATTTTTCTTTTTAGTATAGTTGCCAATAATTTGTATGTGACGTCCAGGAGTGCTATTCCTCTATAGTTATCACAACTTGATAGGTCTCCCTTCTTATGTATTGGGTATATTATAGACTTGCACCACTTTTTAGGTATTATTTTCTCTTCACAGATATGGCATATTAGTTTGTAGATTGATATTATGCTATTGACAAACAGTGTTAATAAATCTAAATCAGTAGGTAATAGTCACTACTTACAATAATATAAAAGTGGGTGTCAAGGTTGTAGATGAGTTGTGAGCTAGTTATAACTGCTTCCGGAATAGCAGAAGATGATCCTTGGTGATATTTTACACATTATTAAATGTTGCAGGAATCGATACTAATGCGATATAAAAAGCAACCAGCAGAGATGCAAATATACGGCGATGAAATTTTTTAAGAGATTTAGCAAACGCATTCGTTCATTCACATTTGAAAAGAAGAGCAGATCTTCGCAATCTTTCGAGGACGCTGAAGCTGAGGCATATCGAAGTAACTCTTAGTGATGCACCAAAAATCAAGAAATGCAATTACCTGCTGGTGATTGGTTCTCATACTATGTTTAATTGATTTACTGTACGAGATATTTTGAAATGACAACATTCTTTCTTGGTGTTGTATGGAGTATAAGGTAATTTTATTTCTATTTTAC
The DNA here is from genome assembly GCA_918026665.1 of Diabrotica balteata. Lineage (NCBI taxonomy): Eukaryota > Metazoa > Arthropoda > Insecta > Coleoptera > Chrysomelidae > Diabrotica > Diabrotica balteata. The sequence continues at coordinate 138,688,629 of OU898279.1, forward strand.
ACACATTTTACTATAAAATTATTTCGTACCTTCCAAATCAAGAAGAATAATTTAAATAAGCATTACACAGCTAAACTTATAGATAAACAGAAAATTTTGTTTCTTTTAAAATACTTTCCTATCGATACATTCTGAAACAGACAAATTATATATTGTTTACCATACTATTTAAAATATACTATAACCCAATGAACTGTAGAAAATTGTTTTTTTTTAAGATTCCTTAACAACTTCTCACTACACCCTTTCAGTTTTTTCGGCTTCACTAGCAATTTTTTTATTCATACAAATATAATATTTATAAGGGTTCGTATAAACACACAACTTGAAGGCTATCGAATCAATAAACTCATGGAGTAATGAATAATGCAATAAGGCTGAGTGGAAGAGGTTGATTGCACATAATTGAAGGATATACTTACAAAGAAACCTAAATTATTTGTACATGGAAATAAACAAAGATATTGGTTAGTTAATAAAATGTCTAAAAATTTTCGGAGACGTGACTTAAATAGATAAAGCTTTATTATTGTTGATTAAATGATAAAAGCAAAATTTTACTTTCAGATAATTTGATAAAGTTAATCACGTAGTGACACAATTTTATAAATCCGTCAGGATGCTTAATAAATTGAAGAACTAATCACGAAAAAATTTAGTTTTGTCATAAAAAAGTAAATGCATGTGGGGATGACGAGCGATTATCGACCTTATTGTTACTGTTAACTTTTACGGAAGGTGAATCTTTTAAAGATTAATTTTTACGAAGAATTTAAGATTAAAAAATTTAAAACGAACAATTAATATTTTGTTTTTGTAATTAGATAACAAACCTTCAGGTTTGTAACAATAACTAAGAAATTCAGACTTTTAGAAAAATTATTCTTAATAATCTGTGTTACATGGTAAATCAAATTTGTTTTCGAAATGAATTCATTTGCGTGTAGTGTGGTGTTATGCTTGAATTGATAAGTGCCAGTTTTTAATTTTATAAAATATTTGACATTGACGTTGGTATTTACTAAATATTATTGACATTTAATAAATAAAACTATTCCATATTGAACTCTATATTTCACAAACATGCATAGGTAAAACTAAACACAATAAGTGAAACACTATGTATTAGTGTTAGATTTATCAGGTTCTTCTATTTGTTTATAAGGAATGTTAATATCAGCTTTTTGGAACACATATTGGGTGCAAATGTATGCGACATATGTGGCATACATTTGCACTTAACTTTTTTGCTCTTTAAGTTTACGGGTGTTTGTAATAAAAAAGTAATAAAAAATATTAAAGCTACATTATTTTAACAAAAATAAAGGTATACTTGTTAATAACTCCAAAACTCAACAGTTGTTGGGATATTCGCATTTTACAAATTAACTGTTATTTGGCAAATATAGGAAAAGTTTTCAGAATCTTAGATGTTGGCGCAGAGATCAGAGAGAGCGCACATTTGAAGAGTAAAAGAGGGAAGACGTAAATGCTCGGTTTGGTGATAAGGTACAGTCTTTCTCAAAAAGTTTTTTAAATGTAAAAATTTGAATACTAAGAATCATTTGAATATAATACAAATTATACAAATACCTATTATAAAGTCATTAGCAAGAAATATTTTATTGAATTTGACGTAATCGATTTATCTCTTTTTAAGCATAATTAAGGTATACAAGAAGGTAGCTATTATTTAAAAAATACGTCAAACATTTATTTTTTATTCATTAACTTTATTCCTTAATTGCTTACATTTTACATGTGTTTACACAAATAAGTAAACAATAATAATAAAATAAAACTATAAATAAAGTATATAATGTGATTACAAAATAAAAACAAGTAAACATAAAAGAAGGTAGTATAACCAATAAATTTTAATAAATAATGTAAAAATATGACTACTGTTATTATTGTATTGATAGATTTCAAAGCCAAAAATTACAATGTTAGTTACAAATTTACTATAAAGCAATAATAATTAAAATACTACAGTAAAAACATATACTTTAGCTGGATTTGATAGTAACGTCATGACTACGGCAGGTTTCGATGATATTGCAGGCGCATCTGATAATGTTAACCTAGATGTTTTAACAAACAAATTAATTTCAATTGAATTTATTAAACAATAATATGCGAACTTTATAACTAACTACTAGGAAATGCATTTAAAAATAAATCAAGTAACGACTACACCTAGAACTGCAAACCTTGGACTCCCCCAAGGTAGTATTTTAAGTCAAGTTCTGTTTTACTGCATTCAATGGATGTCAGTATTAAACTAGTAAAAGTATTTTATTTACAGATTGCAAAAGTGTCGTAGGGAGACTAAAAATATAAGTGCGTCCAAGAACTTAAATCATCTAGAAGCCATCTAATTAATATATATATATATATATATATATATATATATATATATATATATATATATATATGTGTGTGTGTGTGTGCGTGTTTGTGTGTGTGTGTGTGTGTGTGTGTAAAAATAGTATTTGGCCTTAAAAATGGACATAAAAGAAAATTTTAAAATTTCGCGAAGATAGAGCAATTTCATACACCTTAAATCTGGGTTTATGAATTTGTACATGCTGTAAAGATCTACGTTTAACATATCTTCTGAAAAAGGCAGATTGCGTTGTGTTAGCCCCTCTTTTATTACATTTTTCGTTAAACTCATATTAGGACACTTTTCAACTTGCACGTTGTGATAAGAAGCATTGTCAACCACCAGGACACTACGTGGAGGAAGATTGGGAATAAGCATTTCCTGAAGCCATTTTTTATAATTTTCGTAATTTATTTTACTGTGTTAGTCACCTGATTTTGTGTTTGATTTAGATTTCAAATAAGCATTTTTCACAAACTCGTTTTCACCACCTGCAGGCACTATTATCAGTCTCTGACCTTTTGAAATCGGAGCACGTAATCTCTCATTGGAATTGTCGCTTTAACTTTTCGAGTGAGTATGGGAAGAATAAATGTAGGTTTCGTCCATGTATATAATAGAACGATTCTCTTCTCGGCATTTTTTAATATCTCGAAGTAAGTTACGTCTCAAATGTTGGATTTCCGGGTTTTCCATTCACAATTTTTTTATTATTTTTGGTTTTTTTCCAACGAAACCTTATATTCCTCATAGCTTTTCTCAATGACTTACAAGAACCATTGTAGTTGTACTTAGTGACAAATTTTCTATGTACTCGTCGTAAAGTTGAAACCTGTTTTTGCGCATTATTAATAAATTAATAATAATAAATAATAAATCGACGAAGCACTCCTTTGTCGCACTCATCCAAGTTAGATTTTAAAGCCGACTTATTTTTTTTTATTTGTAGTACTAAATGTTGATGCAGTACCATCTTCGATGCACTTCATTTCCACTTTAACACCCTGTATCTTTCTTAATATATATGTCAATTTAAAGTGGAGAATCTACATTTTCTTTTTGTACAATTACTTTAGGACCACCCTGTATATAAATATTAATAGTAAGATCATTGCACCAATATCAATATTTTTGGTTGTGTAATACTTTAAAGTACATATTTTATGAAAATATATAACACAAAATAAGATATCACTAACTTAGCGTTAAACACACTCCGAATTTTTCATCCAACAAGGTCGTAACTTACTCGATTATTATCTGTCACGAATCGAAAATGTATGTTTTTGTCACATCAAAATGAAAGTATCAAAACAAAACAACCATTTTTCACATTTAACGGTGATATATGACATCATATAAAGCTCAGGAAATAGCAGGAGTATCTGAAAGAGATATCTTAATTTGGTTCTAATTTATTTCTTCTGCCAAATGAATTTATTTTGATACAGGATATATCGCGGGCAGTGGGTCAATGTCAGACGAAATTAGAAGTAGGACAATGTTTTGGTTTGTATTGAATATAAAAAGATTTCGACTTTGTTAAATATAGGAGCTTATTCCAATTATATAAAAACATAAGGGTTAGTAGTATTCGAAAAAAATTTGAGAAAACAGTTATTTTTTTACTTGTACGAATGATATGAAGTGTATGGAAATTATATTCGTTATTGTTTTAATTATTTATCACAAAAATTTAATACCTTTAGGTCCTGAAGATATACTTAGATCACTGCTGAACACTCATTAATTATATGTTTTTCTCATATACTTACCCAAAAAAAATAGGGGAGAGGGGGACAAGTTGTTACACGGGCAAGTTGTTACACAATTATTTTAAAACGCAGCAAGTATCATGAGTTGCCGATATTTTATGGAAAGTTTGGTCAACGGACCCGTCATCTGTGAACGGATATTGATACTCAAGTCAGACATCCATCATAGTGTTATTGCTTAGAATGTGGTATCGGGTCTAAAACTGTACCGTTGTCAGGTGGCTTTTGTTTTTATTTGTAAGAAATTGGTAAGTAGTATAAATATGTGTATTATATAGTTTTGAAGCGTATATATTTCTCGTTATTGGCATGCTATTGTTAGTAATTGATTCTCAATATTTACCAAAAAACGTTGACTTAACCTCATTTCGTATACGTGGGGCCAGTTGTTACAATAATCTGGGGCCAGGTTGTTACTGTAACAACTTGCCTCGAACACGTTAATGTAAGAATATATCGAAATACCTACAATGCTTACAATATGGTTACCATAATTTATGATTTCACTAAAAATCCAATATTATGATCAGACATATTTTGTAGATAGTAATTTGTTTGTAATGAATAGCATACCTACCTACATTAATTTTCGCAAAGCATGTTAGAAACACAGATTAGGTTTTATAAAAATTTTTTATCATAAAATTGTTTTGGTTGTTTTTCAGATAGCTTAACATGGTGCGAACATATACCAAGAAAACCACAAGGGGTATTATTCCAACCGAACAATTTGAAAGGGCGGCGCAATCGGTTTTACAAGAACACTTGTCAATTAGGGATGCTGCTACTCGCTATGGAGTTAATTTTATGACATTGCACCGCTATATGAAAAGAAAATCAAACTTTGGTGCTGAAAACAGTAACAAGAACTTAGTCGGCTACGCTACGGCTAGAAAAATATTTAACAATGCTGAAGAAGAGGAACTTGCCAAATATACTGAGCATTCTGTCAAAATTTATTACGGTCTTACAACTTCTGATTTGAGAAAATTTGCATTTCAATATGCAACAGCCAACCAAATATCTGTTCCGGAAAATTGGTTTAATCGTCATAATGTGTCACAGTTTTTTAACAATCTCGGCGAAGTTTATGATAAATATAAATTTGAGCTTCAAGAAGTGTACAATATGGACGAAACTGGACTTACAACTGTCCAAAGGCCTACAAAAATCATTGCAAAAAGGGGAACTAAGCAGGTAGGTGCTATCACATCTGGAGAAAGAAGTCAACTTGTTACCTTGGCATTAGCTGTCAACGCAACTGGAAATTTTGTACCTCCATTTTTAATATTTCCGAGAAAGAAATTCAAAGATGTTATGGTAGCCAATGGACCTCCTGGTTTTGTAGATGCGTCTCATTCCTCTGAATGGATGACAAGTGATAACTTTTTGTTGTTTATGAAACATTTCGTCCAGTTTGTACGATGTAGCAAAGAGAAACCCGTTTTAATGGTATTAGATAATCACGAGTCTCATTTGTCTATTCCGGTGTTGAATTTTTGCAAAGAAAATGGAGTGGTTCTTTTAAGTTTCCCGCCACATACATCACACAAGTTGCAGCCGCTTGATAGTACGGTATTTGGCCCACTTAAAAGATATTTTAATAGTGCTGCAGATGCATGGTTAAGATCTAATCCCGGTAAAGTAATGAACATTTACGATATACCTATCATTCTTAAAGATTCATTTCCCCTTGCTGTTACACCTCTCAATATACAAAAAGGATTTAGTGTGACCGGAATTTGGTCATACAACAGAGAAATTTTTCAAGATGATGAATTCTTGCCTGCAGAGGTAACAAATAGGCCAATAACAGAAAATATAAACGCAATAGTAGTCATAGGTCCGGCACCTATTGGCACCGAAACACATAGAACTCCTTCCCAACAGCAGCCTTCTACAAGCACAGATTTTAACTTGGCGATAAATGAACCTGTCGATTCACCTACTCATATAACGCCCCAGGAGTTAAAGCCTTATCCAAAAGCAATGCCAAGGAAATCCAAAGGGGGTCGGAAGAAAAGAACTTCCGCTGTTTTGACTGATACTCCCATTAAATCAGCTTTGGACGAGGAAAAAAAGGCAAGACAAAGAAAAAAATGTGGGGGCAACCAAAAGAAACATATCAGGTGAATCAAGAAACTTAAAAAAATCAGATTCTGAAAGCTCGGAAGAGGATGAGGAATCGAAGTCCAAAAACGAAAAATGGATTCGGTGCATTGTGTGTCAAAAGTGGACACATATTGCTTGTGGAAAAGATGATGATTTTTATATTTGTATTCACTGCTCGTCCGATAGTGACTAGTTTAACATTCTTGTAAACAGGTTTGTTCAGATTTTCACTTTTTTTTTTATTTCATTTTGTGTTATGTTTATAATATTATTTGTAGCTAAGCAAGGGTTCTAGTGACCACTAAATAATGTTGTGGGAAGGTTTTAGAATTTTTTTTCTATTGTAACATCTTACCCGATGGACTGTAACAATTTGCCTCATAGTGGGGTATATTGTTACAATTTACAAGTTGAGTTAAATTGATAATAACAAAATGTTAAATATGATTTTTTAAATAAATTAAAATTAACATTATTTGTGTAAATGTATCAACTACCTTAATCCGATTTTAGTTTTCATATAAAAGATCTACTATTGCTCAAATAAATTATTTATTTGAGCAATAGTAGATCTTTTATATGAAAACTAAAATCGGATTAAGGTAGTTGATACATTTACACAAATAATGTTAATTTTAATTTATTTAAAAAATCATATTTAACATTTTGTTATTATCAATTTAACTCAACTTGTAAATTGTAACAATATACCCCACTATGAGGCAAATTGTTACAGTCCATCGGGTAAGATGTTACAATAGAAAAAAAATTCTAAAACCTTCCCACAACATTATTTAGTGGTCACTAGAACCCTTGCTTAGCTACAAATAATGTGAAATGCAAACTTGGATTCCCTTGTCGAGTTATTTATTAAGCGTTTGCTTTACAAGTTTTAGAAAGCACAGTGGTGAAAATTTGAATTCGATTTCGCCAGGTAGAAATTGTTTAATTTCTCTTTTTGTTATTAGATGGCGTAGTTGTGTCCGTATATAGTTATTTTATAACTATTGTTTAAGACGGGAATAGATTTTGTTTCGATCCAGGGAGGTGGCTATACCACTCTGATGAGATCTAAAGCGGTAGAAATACGAATAAGCGGCTTGCCGCCGGTCTGTATTGAAACAAAAATCTAATACCGTCTATATATTTTATATTATAGACTTAAATATAATTTATTTATTGTAATGTCATCATTATCGTCATCATCAACTTGGGTGCGTCCACTGTTAGACGCAGGTCTTCCTCAGATCTTTCGATTTGTTTCTTTTTATGCGGCTTGTAATCCCGATCGAGATGCCATAAAAAAATAAATATAGGGGAGAGGAAGGCAAGTTGTTACATAATTGATTCTATTATTATAATAGAATCAATTATGTAACAACTTGCCTTCCTCTCCCCTATATTTATTTTTTTATGGCATCTCGATCGGGATTACAAGCCGCATAAAAAGAAACAAATCGAAAGATCTGAGGAAGACCTGCGTCTAACAGTGGACGCACCCAAGTTGATGATGACGATAATGATGACATTACAATAAATAAATTATATTTAAGTCTATAATATAAAATATATAGACGGTATTAGATTTTTGTTTCAATACAGACCGGCGGCAAGCCGCTTATTCGTATTTCTACCGCTTTAGATCTCATCAGAGTGGTATAGCCACCTCCCTGGATCGAAACAAAATCTATTCCCGTCTTAAACAATAGTTATAAAATAACTATATACGGACACAACTACGCCATCTAATAACAAAAAGAGAAATTAAACAATTTCTACCTGGCGAAATCGAATTCAAATTTTCACCACTGTGCTTTCTAAAACTTGTAAAGCAAACGCTTAATAAATAACTCGACAAGGGAATCCAAGTTTGCATTTCACATGTCGTTTATCATGGTCAAAATTAGTAGTGAATTCAATTTCTGGTACTCCAAACGGAGTAAAGAAATAAAATATAAAGACGGTACTAGAGTTTTGTTTCAATACAGAACGGCGGCAGGCCGCTTATACGTATTTCGGCCTATTTAGATCCCATCAGAGTGGTATAGGGTGTGGTGGATCGGATCCCTCTCTGGATCGAAACAAATTTTTTTTCCGTCTTAGACAATAGTTATAAAATTACTATATACGGACGTAACTACGCCATTTAATAACAAAAAGAGAAATCAAACGATTTCTACCTGTCAGTCTGATATTTGAAAGGAAATGCAGTAACCAGGATTTTGTGTGTTTTTACCATTTATGTATGAATTTGGAGAGGATGCGGGCAAATTCTGGAGCTTATTTAGAAGAGATGTCTTTAAGGGCAGTAACTATTGCATCTCTTGTGAAAGAGCCAGAATATTTGGTCCCGATCGATTTTGAGGTCAAGGTTTTTAAATGTTTCTTTAGATTTTTTTATGCCAATTTTATTACTGGACGATCTCGATATCGTAACAATATAGGATGCAACTGAGTTTGGGTTTATATTTTTTTTCTGTACTTGTAAGCTTTTACTATCTCCACGGTCTAAGCTTTCCAACTTGATTTTTGAAAATTTAGTTTTTCTATTGTTTCAATCCTTTTTGCTGTCATCTTTCTCTTATCGTTTTTTCCTGACAATCGTCATTTCTTCCAATATTCCTAACAATTTTTAAAAGTTTTGCAAAATAATTTTTTAGCTGGCTGCTTAATTTGTTCGGATCATCTAGTTGGTAAACATTCTCTTAATCTTCTTCTAACGTTTCCAGAATTAATCTCTTTAAACTATCGTCACCTTTGCGAACCACGTGACTTAAAAATTGCAGAATATATTGCAGACATATTGTGAACAAACTTTTTTTATTTTTAATTGGTGTAAAATGGAAACGTTTCTCTTGTGAGCTATCCAAGGTATGCGCAGTATTCTTCTCCAGCACCACATCTCATACGCATTAATTTTTTGGCACTTGCGTCCACAAAGAGTCCAAGTCTCTGCCCCATATAAGAATATTAAAAAAACAAGGGCATTCACCAGTCTCATCTTGATATTTTGAGAGATAGATCTGTCTTTCCAAAGTTAAGTTAGGAGACTTATCGCATTTTTTGCCATACCAATACGTCTCCAAACTTCTGCTTCACAGTTATCATCATTCGTTAAACTAGACCTGGGGAAAGATAAAACTGTTTACTATTTGGTATTCCCGTAACATGTTAGTTAGTTGAATAGTAGTTATCTTTTGACCATCATTATTTTTGTCTTAGCTTTATTGAGTTTCAGACCATTTTTATAGCTTTCGTACTCAACTCTTCAGCTGCCATGCTGCATTCAAATTATAAAGTGACTATCTTCAAGTCAGCAGTGTCAAGAAAATTCTGATAAAATATATCAATATTTTGACACCGTCTCGGGATGTACTCTTTTAAATAACCTTTGGAAATGTATGCTCTTCTTGGCTGGACGTACCATAGTACAGCAAAACAAGCATAGTTTTTACCGACAGGAACAATTTAACCCAGGCACTTATTAAGATCAGAAAGGAGCTTGTTTTGGTTTGCTTATGTTAAGTTTTAGCCCAGTTACCTCTAATACTGTGTGAAAAACAGGGTTGTACTTCCAGTTCCAAGCGGCCAATTTAAATGTGACTTTATCTTTAGAGTCAAAAATAAGGTATAAATTCTCATTTTCACTGAGAAAATGGGACTTCGGTCCTTGCGGATAGGGGACTGGACTAAGGCATCCCTATTTATGTCATTCTCCATGTATTTTCATTAGACATGGTGGCTGTTGAAGTCGCCTATGTACCATACTTGATAGGGATGAGTTACAAAAATGTGAATTAACCATTTCCTACCTGGAGGTTCATAGACGTAAGTGATAATATATTCTACCGCATTTTGTAATAACGATTTGTATGTCGTTTTCAAAGTAGGTAGCCTCACATTATATATTGTAGGAATTACGTTTGTACTGTAAGTATTATTTTTGGTACATGTATATAAATATATACAATGTATATAACAAGTATTTTAAACTTAACCCTGAACTACTATTGTGGGGTCAAATTTGACCCCAGGACTTGAAATTTTGTGCGCCACTGGTAGACAGTTTGGCGAACGACCTTGTTATTCTATGTATTCCCCCAATTAGGTACGTAGTTTAGCATGCCGCTTAGTAGCAAACGATCAGTGGGATAGTGCACACGTGCTGCTGAGTTCCGGTCGGATTTGACCCCACCATAGTTACGTTCTTATTATTTAAGATAATACATTAAAATGGCTTTAAGAATTAGCGGAAGTACGGTGACAAGTGAAAATGTTTTTGACTTTCTCGAATCTCTGGAGGAACCAACCGAAAATATTGACACTTATAGTGACTCTAATAACAGTGATACTGACACTGAAAGTCAACATTCGGTTCACGACACAGATTCAGAAATTGACGTAAATGACTTATCAAGCGACTAATGTGAAACAGCATCTAATAATGAAACAAATTTTTACTATGGGCGGAACAGATATAAGTGGGCTAAAAATGCTCCGGCCCCATCAAAAATTCGTGCACAGAACATTAGTACACACCTTCCTGGTCTTCGTGGACCTGCCTTAGAAATAAAACCATCCAGTCCACTTGAATCCTGGTCACTTCTTATAACTCCTGACATGTTGGCCTCTATTCTAGAGTACACAAATGAAAAAATTACCGAGCTCAGTGTAAATTATGGGGATACATGTACATTTCTCGATCATCTATACGAAGGTGAACTTAAGGCGGGTCTTTTATACCTTTCAAGTGTACTAAAGTCTAATCATGAGAATGTCGATTCATTATTTTCGACAAGTGTTTTAGGTAGGCAAATTTTTCGTGCTACAATGTCAAAAGAACGCTTCTTATTTCTTCTCACAGCAATAAGATTTGACAATGATGAAATAAGAGAGCAAAAGAAGGCCAATGGAGATCGACTTGCAGCAGTGGCCCATTTATTTAAATGTTTCGTATCTAACAGTACAGCAAACTACACCTGTTCCGAATATGTTACAGTGGACGAGATGTTGGTTGGGTTTAGAGGTAGATGCCCTTTCAAAATGTACATGAAAGTCAAACCAGTCAAGTACGGCATTAAGATCATGTGTTTATGTGACGCAAAAACACATTATTTGGTAAATGCTTTTGTGTATACGGGTAAAACAAATGATCCTAATGCCCAAAAGCTATCCATACCTACAAGATCAGTACTTGCTTTAGTGGAACCAATTGCCAATAGTAACGGAAATGTCACTGGTGATAATTTGTTCACCTCAATAGAGCTAGTTGATGAACTAAAAAAACTTCGACTTACCTATGTAGGTACAATGCGTAAAAATAAAAGAGAAATTCCTCCACAATTTCAACCAAATAAAAATTACGAAGTTGATAAGTATTTATTTGGTTTTACACGAGACAATACAATCGTATCATATGTCCCTAAAAAAAATAAAAGTGTAATTATGTTATCGTCTATGCATCACGACAAATCTGTTGACCAGGAAAGCAAAAAACCTGATATAATAGCTTTCTACAATTCGTCGAAAGGGGGCTTTAATGCACTTGATCAAAAATGTGCACTTTATCGTTCAGGTCGAAGATGCCAGTCTTATAAATGAACATTTAGAAGTAAGATTTGCAATGCCAAATTTGTCAAGAGAATTACGCTCGATAATTTCCAAATCATCAGAAAATAAAATTACTCATCAAGATCAGACCAAACCAGAAAGGCCAGTTGTAAGACGTAGATGCTACTTGTGTACCAAAGGTATGGATAAAAAACATTCCACATTTTGCGCAGAATGTCATAGGACCATCTGCATAACACATTCACTTCAGAGAGTTACCTGTACTATGTGCAAAGAATAGATAAACACTTACAATTTGTTCAAATATTTTTGTCGCAAGATTCTAACATTACGAAAAAAAACATGACTGTTATTTTTTTATATGGTTACTCTATTATGATTTTCTTTTGTATTAGGTTAAGACCTTACTATTATAAACTACTTTTCAGAAAATGAACCGTTAATTTCAATTTAAGATATATTTTTTTGTTATAATAATGAGTTTACAAAATTTGAGTAATCAAAGTTTATTTTAAAAGTTCTATAATTTTTATTATAGCATCTTAATTTTCTTGAAATAAAATTTAAGTTTACAAAAAATCTTTTTTTTATATACACATTCATTTGTCAAAAATACAAAAACAATAAAAAATATATTTTTATATCTTGTTTAGAGGTTTTTAAAATTCGGGTCATCTATGACCCCACGATAGTAGTTATGTGGGTGCAAATACACGATAGTAGCTCAGGGTTAATATTATATTGCAAATTTTAGGAATCATAAAATGTAATATTTTCAGTTTAAAATTAGAAACCTTACATGAATGTCATGGTATATACTAGTAATACTCAAAATTGGTGGTCCTAACGGCTCCCACCAACCTATTAAAGAGAATTTTCCTTTAATTAGATCTGTCAGATTTCCCTTTTCAATGGACGTATAAGATGCTGTGTTTGACAGAAATCACCTCAGGCGTCTACCGGATTTATGCCGACAGGAAATTTAATACGGTAATTCTTGTACACAAGGGGCATTATATTATACTTTGCTATGCGAATACTACAAGCATTTACTCATTTATTGTATTAAAAATATAAAATTCATGCTTTTACTATGTTCAGGGCGGATTTGGTGTTAAGCTATTGGCTTCTAAAAATGTAATATAATTTAATAATTAATTTTTTAATTTAATTTAATACTAAATAATCTGCGTTTTTGTAATAAATCAGCTTTATGTTTTGTTCTGACTGTACATTGTTACTGATGCAGTTATCGCTAGTGGATTCAGTAGCTCACGGTGTCTCTGGGTGACTGGGTGAAAAAAGAGGAAGGATTCTGAGGCCAGTAAACCCCTATTATAAAAAAAGTAAGACAATGAGAACTATAAGTAAGTCTAAAGTAGGGTTGTCTTATTATGGACGACTAAGGTAAAAGAATAATTAAACAATGAACTATATGTTGAGATTACATTAGGTGACATAAATGCACAAATAGGTAAAGAGAAACAATTCTCGGAAACAATCGACAAACACAATATCTGTTTTATGTTTCTATTCCTACTTAAGTTCCTCTCTTTTAGTATGGTATCGCCAATAAGTTTTTTAACTTGTTTGTGTATACTATACACTATGAGGTAGCGGGTTGGTACCCCTTTATAATCCCGATAGGTGGTAGACCCATGTCCGGGATGTAGAGTCCCTAACTACGCAAGCTCCTGGTTTTTCCTTTATTTCCTAGTTTGAGGAAACTAAGCCCAAACCTCAGTATTATTGTACCCAAAACCTCAAATCCCTCCTATATCCCCCTACCTCCAACACTTGCCGACCCATCGTGCCTGCATTATCGCTAATACACACTAAATAAGTTTTAAAACAACAAGATCTGGTTCCCAGATGGATGTCCAATCCCATACCTCCAAAATGGACAGAATCGTGAAAACTTATTGGTTCAAACGTCGAAAGCAACATATTTATATTGCTAGTTTCAATAACAGAATCCTTAAACCACTAAACGCAATAGATATACTGGAGAAAGAACTGACCAGGATCAAATAGTATGTCCTTGGACTAAGTAACGAGAATACTGTGGAAACGATATACAATACTTTTTTTTGAACATATGTTCTACCAGTTCAATAAACAATACAATACATATGTCAGTGGTGTAGCCGACTTTTTTTTGTTCTTCTTCAGCCTTAAGTACTCCAACTTTAGACATAGGCCTCCCCCAAATCAATAGAGTGTCTTCTATTTTGCGCCACTTGCTTCCAGTTGTGTCCTCCGATCTTCTTTATATCATCTTCTCTGCCTTTGTCTCCTTCTGACTCTCTTTCCATTGTTGTATTTCGTGGTTCCATCTCTTATCCTTCAGTGGGGCATTGTGTCCTGCAAAGCTCCATTTTAATTTGGCAGCATGTACTCCTGCGTCTTTCACTTTGGTTTTGCTTCTAATCCATTTGTTTTTTTTTGTCTATAAGTCTTGCCCCGAGTTTTGATCTGTTCATCTTTCTTTGTGCTTTTACTATTTTATCCATATTAGACTTGGTGAGTGTCCACGTCTCTGAACCATACGTGATTATAGGTAGGATACACTGATCGTAAATTCTATTGTTCTATTTTAGTGCTTTTCCAGATCCAACTGACGTTTTCAAATCCTGCCCACGCTAACCTTATTCTTCTGGTAATTTCGGCAGTTTGATTTTCTTTGTTACCTTTGTTGTAGCCGATTATTGGTCCATAAAAAAATTACCATCTTGTAAACTGTTGCAATCTAAGAGAGTGTCTTATACATCATTTTTAAACTAGAAGAAAGGCACAGCATCCAAATAAATCAAGTATATGCTCACACTGGTCAACTAACACGTGAAGAAATAAAAAAATTTTATAAAAAGTTCTTTATAGTCAAAGTTTCAAATCAAATAGTTAAGAAAAACTATTATTGATGCAATAGCAGTGTACCACTTGTTAATCTTTAAAATGACTATGCCTAAGAATGCTTTGGTGTTACGTATTCACTACTCTTCTTCATGGCTTGGAAGCATGGACATTAAAACAATTGCATCTCAATAAGTTAGCCTTTGTATTCTGGTATTGCAGAAGAATCCTACTAATATCATGGACTAAACGAATGGCAAACGCAGAAGCTACTAGAAAAATAGGAAATTAAGCTGAAGTAATATTGATAAAAAAACAGCTTGAGTACTTAAATCATGTTATGAGAGGATAAAAATACTTTTCCGCAAATCGCCAGGAAATTTTGACATTCCTGTCAAAATTTCTTGAAGAAAAAGTTAGGACTTCCTTACTGTAAGGAAATGTCATTTCCTTACTGTAAGAAAATGATATTTCCGTACAGTTGTTAGTGTTCTACATAAATTCTTTGGCAATAATTCTAATGAAGCAGTATTCACTGCCTCAACCAGCTCTAGAGGAGTCCCAGAAATGGAAATTTCATCATCACTTATCATTTTACTTTCGAGAACACCAGCAATTAAATTTATAAGCGTCAAGTTTGACAATTCAACCTCAATAGTTTCCATAGTAACCCAAGTAATTTTATTAGGAATTTCAAAGCACCATTTATTTGGGAATAAAATTATCGCGTTTTTCTTAAATCAATCAATATCTGTCGAATTTTAAACGATTTGCGGAAAAATAGTATGTTTACCTCGTAGGGACCCCCTCTGTGGCTCAGTGGTAAGAGCGCCTGCCTTTAAACCTAAAGGTCGTGAGTTCGAATCCCACCTGGGTGGAAATTTTCGTTTATTAAAAAAATTAATAAATGAAAATAATTTCTATCCTTGTGTGATCGGTACACACGGAGGGACCGCAGACGTTCGGATACAATTAGCGTCTCTTAGCAAAGACAATGACGTCGACTTTGCTAAGTATCAAGATAATTACTCTACACATACACACACACTACACCTCAAATTGTAAGATTGGCGAATGGATTTATTGTCCGCAGTCATTTAAACACAAACAAACAACAACAATACCTCGTAAGAAAAGCCACATTCCTGGACTCTGTGTTGCTAAGTCTCGGCTTGCGCCTCGACTTAGCAATCTTCACAGTCGTCCAGGAATGTTAAGCTTTTCCTACCCGGTAAACAATGTACTATTATTATTAAAATACTTTATAAAATACATATTATTGCAACTTATTATGCAAGGCATAATTCAAGGTAAGTGAAATGTGGAAAGACGAAGAATATCGTGAATTAAGAACTTGAGCGACAGTCATCATTGTTCGCATAGCCATGATAATTTCCAACCTTCGATAAACGATGAAACTTGAAGAAGAAGATGTTGATAAAAAACGAATGCATTAGTTAAAATAATTACAACTCCGAAGTGAAACGGGCAGGCCCTATTGTCAGAGTCAAAAATAAAAGATTGACCAAGAAAATTTTAGAATGCTGACCTAGATACAATGTTTATCGTGATCGAGGACATTTTTCAACAAAATGGTCTGCACAACCTGACTCAAGATGCTCAAGGTGAGATGCATTCGAATACTTTGCGGCAGGTGTATGTTCATTAGTGAACATAAAACGGCTAACGATAATGACAAACATAAAAGAGACTTTTTAAAAGACTGTAGTTTACATATTTTAGCAATAAGGTTGATCTTGTCATACATTTATTCATTAGTTCATTATTTCATACATCTACATGTTATATGATTTCATATTTAATGTGTATTTTAATTTAATCTAAAATTTAAACGCCGTAAAATATTTAATTCAAACATTTACAAATAACGTTCACTGAAAGCAAATATGTACATATTTAATAAATTAATAAACCACTATTACAGAATTCTTGTATGATAAAGCAGCTTTTAATTAGTAAAATAAATTAAATATTCAGGAAATGCAACATTAAACATTGATTTAACTGATATTTCTAATGAATTTATTGTAAAATACAATATTAAAACGAATAAAAAAATTTAATATAAAATTAAAAAAAAAACAATAAATTAGTAACTACATGTTTCAAAATAAAATTTTTGATTAGTCAATATTGGATAAAACACAAACATAATTGTTTAATACATGATATACAGTGTAGGTAAAAGTTTATGGTCGGTATGGTAAAATTTAACAGGATATCTAACGCAGATATAACATCATATTTTCAGCGAATAGACAAAGATAACAATCATATTTCCCCTTGGTCTCCCCTCCATTAATATTTTTAACACCATATTCTCTGGTTCCGATCCTAATATACCTAAAAAACTAGAGGTGGATCCTCTCGTTTTTTAAATTTTTATCGGAACCGTTTTTCGTAAACTGTAACTAGTTGATTGTTTACCAGTATTCAAATTAGCGAGTACACAAACATATTGGCTATTATCATTTATGTGTATAAGTATTAAAGTGAAAGAACCTAACGAAGGATATATTTCTTATAACTTGAAAAACAAATTAAACAATACAAATAGTACTTACATTTACATTACACATTATTAAATCGCGAATCGTCTAAATTGACATTTAAAAACAAGTTTTTCCACTTTTCTTGTTAACCGTGTTCTTCTTTTATTTAAAATTAAATCAGATTTTAAGTGTGTTGTGTTCCATGTGTTCACAAGGAAAAGATTTTGTTACAATACTACAATATTTTATGAATATAGTGGTTAAGTTAGGATATACATGATGATGGTTTTTCCACCACGGTAATGGACAGTTCCAATCTCCGTTCGAAATTTTTTGTGGGTAATATTTCATCAGACAAATACATGTCGACTTCTTTTATATCTCTCGATACAGGTGTATGTTTAGATGAGTCAGGTTTAATTAATTCATCAAAAATACACCATGGACTTAAGTCATCTTTATCAGTTTCTTTTTCTTGTACTGGTTGATTTTCAAGATTTACTAAACTTATGTAAAGACTCGTTTTATCCGTTTTCCATAGGTGAAGAACCAGCTTTTAAAAAGTTTGCTGGGTGAATTCCTGGATATAAACTGCCAACAAGAAAAACTGTCAGGTTAATTACTTCAGGAATGTTATGTCAAAACTGATTTTATATTAGATAAAATAAAAAGTCCTATTTTCTCGACAATTCTGCAAACAACACATTTAAAAAAAAGTGCTTTATCTTCAGAAAGGCTTTTAAAGTATTAATTACAACATAAAAAAGTTCCCAAACGGCCAATCCAAGACGTGGAAACTAGGTAGAACTTTACCTACTACATGTTAAAAAAAATGACCGATAGAAGAGGCAATCCGTTCCACATCGGTATTAAATAATACAGACTTAGACTTAGACCAAATCTAAATAAATAACGCTGGATTATTTGTTCTCAGCTTTCCCATATTTTACGGCCGTTTAAAGAAATAACAAGTACAATGAGTAACCAAAAATACTTGAAGGGTAGTTCAGTGATTGTTATGGTACGCTGCCTGCAAGAATCTTGCAATAAAATTTTAGCAAACGGTAAATTTAGCAATAAGGTTTGGCAAACCTTACATCAATAGTATCCAACGTAGTACAATTACTAATATCGGGTTTAGCAAAAAGATTTAAAGGGATAAAACAGAGTGGCACATTGTTATTATGTACATTTATAGATTCACCATTTAAAGTGCAGGGTTTTTCTGATAAAAATGAAGATAAAAAAATTGAAGAAAAAGTTAAGAAGCTGGTTACTTCTATAATTAACGAACAAGAAGATTTTACTTTTGAAAATCAACCAGTACAAGAAAAAGAAACCAATAAAGATGACTTAAATTCATGGTGTATTTTTGATCAATTAATTGGAGATGGCTCATCTACACGTACACCTGAAGCGAGAGTCGATTACAACGGTGGAAAAACCATCGCCATCTATATCCTAACTTAACCACTATATTCATAAAGTATTGTAAATGTGAACATATGTTTAAAATCTGGTTTAATTTGAAATAAAAAAAAAGACGGTTAATAAGAAGTAAATTTGAAAAACTTATGTTTTTGAATGTCAATTTAGAATATGCGCGATTTAATAATAACGTGTAATGTAAATGTAAGTACGAGTTACTATTTGTATTGTTTAGTTTATTTTTTAAGTTATAATAAATAAATCATTAGTTTCTTTCACTTCAATAAATATACACATAAACGATAATAGCCATTATGTTTGTTTATGTAGGCACTCTCTTACTTAAAACTACTTTTAAACAATCATAGTTACTTGTTTACAAAAATTTAAATTTTTAAATGCATTCATTTTTTTTGGAATTCTGAGAAAACTAACAAATATTTTTGAAAAATTTAAATGCAGAATAAAAGATTACATTATTACCGAGGGCCGAAAGTCCCTTAGAATAAACAAAAAGGTTTTTGAATGAGATATTTGAAATTAAAAATCACACAAATTTTTTTTTCACCCCTGTAACTTATTAAAATAAACATTATAGTTTTCAGGGACTTTCGGCCCTCGGTAATAATGTATTGTTTCATTCTGCGTTTAAATTTTTCAAAAATTATTATTAGTTTTCTCAGGATTCGCAAAAAATTAATGCATTTAAAAAATGTTGGCCCGAAATTTTGTGCCTACGCTCTTAACGATAAAACTACCACGACCCACCTCTACTACTCGTTACTCGGTCGGCCAAACCAGACCAGACCAGACGGACGTTGCCAAATAATTATTGTGTATGAATATTTTTTAATGTGGCGTTATTGTATGCAGTTTATTATTTCATATTGAGAATAAGGCACAATGTGACTTTAGAATAAGCTTATTTTGATGTTTAGATTTTTAATTCGGAAATCGTACTTAAAATACGAAACAATAATAAATTTTATTTATATAAAACGATTTCCAAAGTGGAAATCAAAATGTTATATTACACTTATTTTAAAGTAAACTTGTGGCATATTCCCAATAAAAAACAGTAAGTTGCCATTTAAATCAATATCGCCCAAATTGGATTATCTTAGAACATTGTTCAGATGCAAAAAAAAACAACAGGTCAAATAAATCCAATAGGTTTGTTGAACGTTGAACTTCACCTTTTTTATTATTTCCACGCATGCATGTTTGGCGATATAAAGGGCGGACCTGATATACCTCTCTCTTTCTAAACAGCTCTTTCTCACACCATCTCACGTAAGGTCCTACCGACCATAAACTTTTTCCTACACTGTATACAGAAATACAACAGCCAACATTCAGATATTTGAAGATGCTACAAAGTTTATCTTATAAAAAAAGGTAAGACAGAGTGGTACATTATCCTAATAACATAAAAATGTAGCGGTTGCTGATAAACACGACTATTTGCACTTTCAAAACTGATGCACAGAATAATTATACTAATGTCATTCCAAACCATTTACGAACGTTGCGCAGCCAAGAAATTTTCTTACGTCCCATGTTTCGTTCGCCCAACTATCTTTCCTTACATTCTAAGGTACTGAAATGAGCATCTGGCGGTATGGCCAAGAATCATAAGCTTTGTCTTCTTTAAAGTAAATATACTTCCAGGTATAATGTTTAGTCTTTCCAGCACTACTTGATTTGTGAGCCTATCAGTTCAATCTCCATTCGGCAAGCGAAGATAGGAATACTACTGGGGCCAGATATCCCGAGGCACGCGACGACAGTATATCGATGAAAGGCAACCGTAAATACATATTTTTAACTCTTTGATTGCCATCCTCTTCCAAGTTAACATGCTTTATTTATAACTTAGCTGCATGGTTATGATGACGACCAAATAATCAGAAATACGTATTTTTCCGTTGACCTCCATCGATATACCTATTTTGTGTTTTGTTTTTGTGTCTGCGAGATCCATTTACATGTGATTACATTTTACCTTTATTATTAAAGTTAAATATATATAGAAATGAATTTTTAAAAAGACAGGGTTAAAAACACGACGAAGAGGCCTATGTTCAGTAGTGAACTTGGATGATTATGATAATAATGAGAGATGAATTGTCAATCTCAGGCAATAAAACATTAGGACATCTCAATATTCTTGCGTAGCAAAAGGAACTAAGGAGAAGGATAACAACATGGTAATAGATTTTAATTAGGGTAATACCTATAAGTCCTAAGATTAAAATAATTTGATTTGTATAATTTGTATTTTAAAAAAGTGAAATCAAAACATAAAAATAAAGGTATTTTTAATTAAAATGATTGTAAAAAACTCTCAGTAAATTTAGTAAATTGAATAGAGATTTGTTATGTTCTTAAACTTAATAAAACTTAAGCCAGGTTTATAAACGGACATAGTACATAATCATAAGTCATAAACATAACTTTAACCACAAACATAATTCACAAGATTTAAGATTGGTTTATAACTAGACATAATACCTAACCATAATATTTAAAAACTACTTCAGAAAATACAAACCTAACCAAATTTTTATAGAGATCTTGAAGAATTTTTTCTGGTCTTTAGATTCATAGAAAAGTGAAATGATTTTAAATAAATATAAAGATTATTTATTTAACAATTGTAGCAACTATATCTGAAAGAGTTCTTAACAAGCAAAGAAGAGTAAGAAGGTATGTAATGATGTAGATATTCGGATGATTTCAATACTCGGATTCAACGTATTCGAATGATCTAAATACTCGGATTAATTCTTCGATTCCGAATTAATTCAGAGAGAACGAGAGAAGTGTGTGATATGGGTGAAGTCAGAGTAGAGCGTGCATATTCGGTGCTTACTATGAACATTGCATTTGGTAAAGGCGAAAAAGGAAACAGTTAAAGATGGGATAACCGTTTTGGTATAACAGTGAATCTATTTAGGATATACTATGATCATTCTTCTTCTTCCTTCTAGTATGTAGGCTTTAAAGCCTGTTTCTTCTTTAATATTAGCCTCCTAAATTGTATAAATTGTCGCATCATCTTTTTCTTGGTCTGCCAATACTTCTTCGTCCATTTGGTGACTTATCTCGTGCTATTCGTACTCTATCCTCTGCCATTCTACTGATGTGTTCGTTCCACTCCTGTTTTCGTTTTGTCACCCATCCATTTATGACTTCTATATTGCATGCTTTTATTATGTTTTCGCTTCTCTCCCTATCCAACAGACTTCTCCCTGATATTCGTCGGAGTATTTTCATCTCTGTATTATGATCATGAATAAAATTCGTATAATACTTCAAGAAAATATAACCGTTCCCTTTACTTGTACTTTATATTGACTTGACGGAGTCGCTCTCCCAATATTCCGAATCCGAAACGAGATGCCGAAAACAGTAGATCGTATTGTGAATGTGAATTCAACAGTGGGTGAGTAGTATTCTTATTCGGATCTGTAACCGAAATCTATATCGACTGTGAATTCAACACAAGACATCCGAGTAGTATTCGCATTCGTATTCGTATCATCAAAAAATAATCGGATTAATCCGATTAATTGAATATTCGGATTCAACGAATATTTTAATTCGAATTCAAACATCACTAGATAGTGTAAGACCCATAAATACAAAGTGTGATAAAGAATGGGATGAGGAACAGTTCTTGTTCTTTAATTTTTTACATTGGATTACACATGCGCATATTCCAACAATTCCATAATGTTTAATACTTAATTCATAAATGTTGAAAGTTACCAACTTTGAAGGTCACGTTTTAAGGACTAAATTTATGTTTTATGTATTATGAATGCTTTTAAATGGGTACATTTATTTATTAACTTTCAACATTATGCTTATGTAATAAGATTATGGTTAAAGACTAAAATTATGTTTATGTCCGTTTATAAATCCGGCTTTAATAAAAAAAATTGACAAATATTTATTAAACCAGTTTTAAATATTTTCCTTCTACTATGAAAACAAAAATTATGTGTCCTAAAAAATAATTTATGAGGAAATATCAACAAGAAAAATCACTTACTCGACCTATATTTCGTTTCAATTAAATTTTGGCTATTCTCTCCGCCCTGCTTTACTCCTTCTCCATATTCACGCAAGACGAGATTTACGCAACTTATCAGAAAGCTCGATAATACTGCAAAACGTTCGGGAAAAAAATCTTCGGAGATTTAAAGGATTAACAAAGAGTCTCCTTTTACTTTGAATGTCTACTTTATAAATTACTGTAACTGTAAAAATATAATTAAATTTTGTTAGCAGTTGGTTATGGAAAATCGACGCCTTAATTAAAGGAGACGAATGAGTTGACTTATTCACATTTTCTGATTTATTGGTTTAATAATTCTTTTTGAACGGAAACGGCGTATAAAGGAACACATTTTAACAATAACTTTTTATAAAATGAACTTTTATGAATGAAATTACAAAATATATTGTTAAAATACTAGAATCGTAGATGTAGTATTTTTATTAGTGACATATTCTAATACGTATATACACAAATAGACAATTTTCAAAAATGCAAAAACTGTCAAGATATTTTCCTGTAAGAGCAAAACTCCCTGGAACTGGAAGAAAACGAACAACTACTATGTTAAGATGTGTTGATAATTTTATGTATGCAGAACAAACGACCTCTCAACAACCAAAAGAGCCAGAATGTTTAAAGTGAAATAAAGGACCCAACAAAAGACAAAAAACCGATTGCAAATTCCATCCTGTCGTATGTAAAATTTATAATAGAGAAAATAGAAAGTGTTTGGGAACCTCAAAGAGACATACCTATGTTGCATTCATGGAAGATTTTATTACTTAATCAACATATGATGTCCGTTTCTGAATCCGATTTTAAATCGACTATTTCTTATAACGTTCACACAGATTTCAAAAAATTTTGTTTCGCTTCTTTTCTCTAAAATTCATAATATCTTCGACGCCAGTCCATATGACGTTTAAGGTACGTCGCTAATCGATGCTTTTTATACTGGTCCTAAAAGGGCATCTCGTTCTTACTTCATGGGCTAGGTAACAGGCCAGTAACCACCTCGACAGCCTTCTGCACGGCCTTCTGTCAGAATGTTGTTTGCTGACAAAGAGGAACCTTCGATTTTTACGGTACTGGGCCTAAAATGGAATCCTACGTTTGACTGCTTTTCTTACCTTCTTATCCCTTTGATAAACCTCGTACAAAGTGGGCTATTCGTTTCTTAAATCAGTGGTATTTTGATTTTATTCTCTTGTTTTTATTTGTAATGGTACTTTATTTCTGGGATGATGAAACATCCAAACAGATACATCTGACCTCTGCACTTGTATGTGTTACATTTTTGGTGTTATTTCTATACGAGAACATCTATCGGAAGATCATCGCTCTTGGCAGCTATACTGCTCACTGATCTAGTCACTTTTGCCAACGAGTCTTCTGGTCTATTTCTGGCTGATCTAGTCACCTTTATCATAGAGTTCTTCTTCCGATCTTCTGATATTTGATCTGACTCGACTATTGCGCTCCCTTGAGCTAATTTTTCAACCCATAAATTGTCAATCGTAATAAACACATACAAAAACTGATACCACACTCTACTCGGCATTATATGCCTTCTAATCAAAACCTCTCTAATTGTGTTAGTCCTGTTTTTTCACCTGCACAATTATTGCAGGTTATTGCAGGCGAACTAGACAGCCTTATAGAAGCAATGAATGGCAGCAGGATTGAACATAGGTATAGTGAGCTTATTTATAATATTTACAAAAATGCCACTATGACTGTTAAAATAAACAATAAAACCCGACCAATAAAAATAAATCGAGAAACTTTGCCAGTATTTCTTTTTTATTTGTCTAACTAAAGTATTCGTTTTATTTCTGATTCGTTTATAGTGGTTGTATGCCTGTTGTGTTTGTTGTGTTCTGTATTGTAGAAGGGCTTTCTTATTTTCTTCACATTTTGTCTTTACTTCCTTTCTAAACCATGGTGTTTCCTTTTTGGTATGTTAGTGTTCGTTACTTTCATCTCTTCAATTGATTCCAAGCTTTCATTGATGTTTTCATTTTCTAATATTTAAGTATTTCGTGGATTCCGTATTTAATCCTTCGACTTTAAATTTTAATTGTGTTGACGCTGCTCTCTTGGGTGAGAAGTATTTCAGAATAATTATTATTTTACATAATACTAGGCTATGGTCACTACCTACATCTGCTAAGTTGACGCATCTTACGTAAATTATTTTTGATGGATGTACATCTCTGTTGGTTATCATACCCATAATACCATAACATAATCAATCATATATCTTTGTCTACAGGTGTTAGTAGATATATATTTCTGTTAGTCTTTATGGTCAAAAAATGTGTTAAAACGTGCAGAACTTGATCACCACTTCTCCATTTTTGTGTTTAACTTTCTCGTTATATTTTTGTTTAATGCCAAATAAAAACAAACTTTATAAATTATACTGATTAACAGTTTCATTTCAAAAACTTCTTTTACTCTCCTTTTCTAATATTGGTCTAAAAATGACCTGGACACTATTGTCGATTAGCTCGCTAACCACCTTTCTTAAATCTGCTTCCAAAAACCGAATCTCGATCTCTTATCTTATATAAGACTTATATCTTCCCTGAATTGCAAATTCTTCCGATGCAATGCTGTTGCAATTGAATGCTGCAATTCTCTTGATCAGAACACAGGAAAACTACCACTGATTCCACTTTCTTTTAAAAGAAACACTTTCGAACAACAAAATTACTTTCTTTGTTTAACACAACTTTATCTTTTTTACCGTTAAAAAAGAGACTTTGCATAAAAAACTTTTTTTTCCCACCGGCTTCCGAAACAATGAACCATTGGTCGGCTTTGGATATTCCAAACATTTATGTCCAAAAAGACGACACTCATGGAGACGACACTTATGGATGCATAACCTGCGACAATGGTTCGGACTAACATCGACCGAACTGTTCAGAGGTGCCGTAAACAAAGTCAAAATAGCCAACGTACGAAACGGATAGGGCAAAGGAAGAAGAAGAAGAAACATTTCTAAAAACCTTGAATCTTTGAAACAAAACCATATTCTATTCATACATAATTTCTACCATGTGTCTTAGATCCACTATGTATTACAATCTAAACATTGTTCACTAAATTTATTTACACCCAAATTTTCACCGTAAAGTTCTTTTTAATATCCACTGATATCAAATTATCAATTTTCCGTCTCTCTGTATTTTAAAATATCGTGTATATTTCCAAATCATAACAAAAATTCAGTCGTTCCACATATTTATATTATTTTTGATAACTGAATTTTATATTTTTATATAATAATGATGCCTTTGTACAATTTTAAAATTTATTCTTATAGCAATTGCTACTATTTCCAAAGTAAACCTTTGATATTTTCATACCAAAACATAACGCTGAATATGGAACTACCGAAAATAAAAAAACCAAAAATTTTTCCAATTTCTACATGCTTCGGAATCTTTTGTTCCACCGGAAGTTTCTCGAAGTTATGAGTAGCTGGAAGGCGAAGTCGTAATTCTTCTTTTTGCAAGTACGTTTATTCCTTTCGTTCTTAACAAACTCGGTTGAGATGCAAATTTATGTTGTATATCATGTTGCTCTTGCGGTTCGTTGTTTAGTTCAATTTTGAAAGTCGTTTTTTTTTAAAGTAAGCTTTACTTGTTAAGTAAATAAGTAAATTATCGAAACGAAATGTATGAGTTTCCTTTTCATTGAAAAATACAGGGTGTCCCATAAATAATTGGACATTAGCTAATGAGTGAAAGCTGACATTAAAATAAAGAATTTGAGATCAAACTGCTTAGGCAAAATATTGTTATAGTATGCTTAATATGACAATATTACTTTTATCATTGACACTAGGTGGCACCAAGTACTACAATATTAGTTTATTAATGTGGCCATTATTTTTTTGTCAGCCCTGTCTAACCATTCTAGGAAAAATAACATAAAATAACATTTAATTCTTTACAAAAAAAGTATTTTAGTTTCAAATCAAAAAAGTACACCGTTTTCGAAATAAACGTATTTTTTAGAGACATGCATAAAATGAAAAATTTTACAAAAACTTATGTAAATTTAAACATTATTCAAAAGGTCTTAAATACCAGTAAATATTAAATGTATTGGTAGCAGATAATTAACAAATTTAAAAAAAAAAATATAAATTAAATTAAATTAAAAAATAAAGTGGATATAAAACAATTTCCAAAGTAAATAATTCAAAACAAAACGAAACAAAAATTACAATAAGCGTTCAAAATATTTACCATTAACTAAACTACATAATCTTTATCGCTTGTGTAAGTTTTGTCTTATTTTAAATAATGAGTTTCTTTGGGCCCTAATTACGTTAACTTCCTCTACAATATTTTGCCATAACTCTTGACGGTTATTTATTTTTTCTTATAACTAAGTGATATTAGGTAGCCCCATAAGTGAAAGTCTAGTAGATTTAGTTCGGGACTGCGTGCTGGTCATGGGTATACACTACATGGGTATATAATTTCTAACTTCTGGGCTATAATGTGGTGGTGCACCATCATGCATGTACCAAGAGTTATGTATTCAATATAGAGGTATGTCTTCTAAAAAAGTTAATAAATCTTTTCTCAAAAAATTTAGATACGTTACTCTGTCAAGCCTAGTTGGTAATTCGAATGGTTCTACAACACAATTCCCAGATATGTTTATACCAGATTTTTTATGGAAAACTATGTTGAAAATGATGTTATTGAAATGTATTAAATGCTTCTTCACCACAGCCAACTATACAGGTGGGAAGATATTCGCAGAAAGAAAGGAAAAGTATTTTCATCTCACAGCTATACATAATGAATAAATATACTAAAGATATGAAGGAGTTAACCTTGCAGACCAAAACATAAGCTTATACAGAATATCAGAAGTATTAGAGACAAGAAATAGTACTTTAGTTCTTTTTTATTTCTAAACTCTTCTTCTTAAACATTTGCTACAGCACTTTGGTTATTATTTGTCTGTACGCCAGTATCTATTATTTTATAAAATGTGCGATCCGACTAGTCTCTCCAATTTTTACCAAAATGTTTTCTTATGCCACTGTCTATGAACGATTTATCTCCTTTCAAAAAATCATTCAATTGGTTGCATTTTAGGTTTCAATAAAGATTTTTTTTATTTTTGTGTTAGAGACTTGCTAAATCCTATGTCAGAAAAACAAAATATTTCCCCCCTACTGAGTAATATGATTTTTGTTCTTAGAAAATATAAATCTTTTTAATGTAATACATTTAACATGCCGCTGGGAAGGTTTTTTTAACAATTTTTTAACAACAACGTTGCTTGTCTTTCTCCAGTCTTTAAAATGTCTCAGCACCTTTGAGTGTTTTCCAAATATGTTTTTATATTCTTTGGTCGCAGAATGGAATGACCAAGAACAGAAAACGTAAACTTCACTTCCTTGATCTGACCAGGTGCTTTATAAACCAACCAGTAGATTATTATAGACATCATCGTGCTATTTTTATTCTGTACGCCACATCCACCTAAAAATAGGTAAAATCTTCCTTTTGTTGTATCTCTAACTCTTTTCTCTTTTGGTATTTCATTCCGGATAACAAACCTTAAGTTATTCCCAGAAATGTTCAGCTAGCATACTCTTAAAAGTCCACCATCTGCTGCAGGAACAGAACATTTAATTAAAATTTCATGTAGGTTTGTACCTTGATCTCTTGGGCTTTTGATCTTAATAAAATTTTAGCAAACAAATATGTCTTGCATCTTTTAATCTTTACAACAATACACATTCTTGATATGATTACAGGTAGGAAACCTGGGTAAAACCTTAAGTTTATGCCTAAAAATATTAACAATGAGTCCCGAACCTATCTAGTTAAATGTAGGCACCTCTTACCTATTTAGTTCCATTATATTTTATTTCCATTTTTTATTTGTTTAACTCGTTTTCTTTCTTTTCTTTTTTTAAAAGGTCTAATACGCATATGAAGAGCCATAATGCTAATTATTTGCAATAAACTTGGTGTTTTTAGCATTCAAACACACAGTGCACCCGGTCGCATTTGCGCCTTCATAATGGCGTACGATTACCTAACTGACATATGCACATATGACGTGAGTTTTAGTACAATGACCACTAGAATCCCATATATTCAACCACGAGAATTCAATAACAAGTTGCCGCCTACCAGCACCAAATATTCCGGAGCCTTACAACAATAATTGTGACTTCCTAAAACAGCAAATTCAGCAAGTGAAATTATTATAAATAAAGCATTGTAAAACCTACTTTTTTCAGTCTAGTATGTATTTTTGTATTTAAAGTCTGACAATCTGACATTAATGTTATAATAATCTGTTATATTTGTATTTGTAGTTTTAATAATATATTTTAAGTTGGAACTAAAATCTTTGATAGTGCAAATAGGAGTTTATTTTGACTGTTAAAAAGATGTTTTCCAAAGAAACATTCATAATTCATGTCATGTGACTTAAACAATGTAAGAGGTTAGCCAATTGCAATTACCAAGTCATGCAACTGGCATAGGCTCACAAATACAGAGTTTTGCATTTGACTTAAGATTTCAATGTATATTTCTAAGCAAATACCTGACTATGCAGTTAAATTTCTACATTAGCAGATAGCTATAATAAGCAACAAGTTAGCAGAAACTTAATTTTTCTAATTTTTGCAAATAAAGAGTTTTGCATTTAGTTCATTTTGTTGTTTTTTTTTTCCTATTACTTTTTTTTGTTATTTCATTTCTTTTGTTTTATTTTAATTCTTGACATAAATCGTTTGTGTTTTGAAGGTTGACTCATTGTGTTAGATGTAAATATCATTCATCTGTGGTCCAAATTTGGTCAACTTGATTTATTTTTTTCCACCTAAGCGTGCTAATTTTTATTATTAACAGAAAGTGATCCATGTACGCGTTTCCACTCTGTAAGGTTTCGCGTCCAGTGTTTTTGTACTAATTCTTTAATTGCTAAGACTTGCATCCATTTTATTTATATTTTAAAATTTTCTACCTTCGTACCTCCGCCATTTTTTGGCTATTATCCGTATCATATTCGTTATCGTCATTATCCATTGTTAGTTTTCGCGTGTTATAGATCCTTTAGTTTGTGCAACCACTCGAAAGCGTCAAAAGACCACTATTTTTAAATCCTGAGTATACTTGAATATATTTAAAAATACTTGAATCCTTTCTTATATAATATAGTCGCAAATAAATCAAAGGAAATTTCTCGTAATAAAACGGGAGTGGAAAAACGCATTAAGTTTTGCATCTGTTTCATGTCATTGTAGTAATAAACTAAAATATTTTAGTAATACAGGCATATAAAGGTTCTATATAGTGCAGTAATAATGAATCCCTTTGTTTGTTTCAAAACCATTAAGGGGTTTGTAAACAAAGCTTTAGAGACATGAGTAAGTATGCATTTATATACTTTATGCGGTCTAGAGTAAACAGTAAATGCAAATCTCATATAATAGCACTTTTTGTTTACTTTTAAAATGCAACAGTAATGGTAAGTAAATATTGTATATAACTACCGTTATCTACATGTAACATGTACTAAAAAGCTATGTTTAAAATGGTAGAAAGACTAGTATGGTAGGATAATTTTATTTTAAACAACTATAAAGGAAAAATGAGACTTCATTAACCCGAATTCAATCTATTAAACCAAATTTGTGTTAAACAGTTTTTTTTTGGTAAAATGCCTGTATATTGTAGTGGGTCATGTTCGTTTTACAGCTTGCAATAAATATACCAACAAGACGCAAAAAATTTGCCTAAAGGCATTCGCAGTATGTTGATTATTTCCTGCAGCTTCTTAAAATTGCGGTAATCGGTTTGGTGTCATTT
The DNA here is from genome assembly GCA_918026665.1 of Diabrotica balteata. Lineage (NCBI taxonomy): Eukaryota > Metazoa > Arthropoda > Insecta > Coleoptera > Chrysomelidae > Diabrotica > Diabrotica balteata. Next base: position 138,719,210 of record OU898279.1, read on the forward strand.
TCTCTGAAAGTTTCCATGCAAGTCAAAAGAATTTGTAAAAAGTTTGATTTTTCACTGCAACTGTTTTTTTCTTTCTTTTATATTTAGCTATTTTTGATCGCCTTGACAGTTCCAAATGTTCTAAATACAATAGCAATAAGTAATTTAAACAACAATAAATTATAAGTTAGGTGTGTGTGTGTGTGTGTGTGTGCTTTATTGGCACTGGTTTTAACAACCAACTGGCCAGTCAATTTGTTTTAAGTTCTCTCTTTACAAAAGATATTGTTAGTATTTACCATGGACGTATAAACACAGATGGACTCAGTTATTTACATAAAATTGTGAAGTCAAAATTATTTGAATAGGTCACATTCTGAGCACCTTCAACTGTTGTCACGTTTTGTTTTAAAATTTCTTATTCGCGAGTCGCTGAAAATATTACTCCGTATTTTATACTCTACAGGTGCTATCAAACCAAAATAATAATTTATTGGTTATATTAATATATTTAATTGTAATCAAAATATAATGTGTCCACATAGTGTGCATTATCATTTAATAATAGAGTAATAGATATCAATCAATTATTTTATATGTAGAAGCACCGAAAACTATTTAAATGGCAACGGTTGTTTACATTTCTCTGTCTTATAGATCTACGTCAAATTTCAAATGGTGTTCCATGTTTGTTTACTTTTAACAGTAAATGAGGAAAAAGTTATTTTTCGATATTTTGGCTGTATTTTAAGTGATATTTGTGAAAAGTGAAATAAAATAAACGAAATATTTACATCCCGATCTCTCATTTCATTTGTAAGTACATACAATTTACATTATTTAAGATGAGAAAATGAGGAAGCGTGTTTGTTTACATTTTAATAGGCGTACCATTGGGTTTATTCATGTTCATTAATGTATTGAATAAGATATGTATGTAGACATCATCTGATTAAAAAAGATCTGTTTAGTACCTTTTTAATTTAATATTTCTCATGGATACATAAATTAGTGAAATGAATAAAACTAATTGATTTTTCTATGTAGGTTTCCAAATAATATTGACGATCGAACTATTTGGGTAGCAAATTAAGGAGAAAACATAAAGATTTTTTATTGTAGCATTATTTTGATATTATTAAAAAATTAACTTGAATTCAACTATATTTAATTGTATTAATTTTAAAGCAAATAAAATTGTGTTTTAATTTTTCTATAAAGACGTGATTTGGTAATAGTTAAACTCTCGTTTTTTTTTTAAATTCTTTGAACGTGTTTTTATACATTATTACTACTTCCAATTTTTTAAATCTGAATAATTACCCGCGAGTAAAAATTCAAGCACGCTTATGCTCATTGCGGAAGGATCACATTCTATCGAAGCTTCAAAACATTGTGTGTTAAAGGTATCTTATTGCTGTGTCCATCTATGTTTATACGTCCATTGTATTTACATTTAAAACTATTGTATTGAATTGACAGTTAAGACATGGAATGTTAGAAACTTATTTACTAGATTACTCTGTTTTTGCTGTTTTGTTTTTTGTATCTTTTTTTTTATTTTTTTTTATTTATTTGTTTTATTGCTACGCTAAGACATAAACCCGATTCGACACCTCGGAGGTTTAGATCTTCTTAGTATTTTTTTTATTTTGTTCTTCATTTTTTTTTATTCTTTATTATTTTTTTTTATCAGAGCTTTAATTTTAAACAATTAATATGACTATATAAAATTTTATATACATCAAGAATCTTTGACTCTAAAAGATGTGTTAGATTAAAGGGTAATTGAACATTAACTTGAACTAGTTTGGTAAAAAAATTTGATATTTCAATAAAATGTAAAGGACATTCTAACAGCATATGTTGTAGATCAGCTAGCTCTCCACATATACATTCATTATTATTTGCCAGTCCCATTTTTCTTTTGTAGACTGGAGTCATACAATGATTGCTTCTTATTCTACAAATAGTTTTGATGACGCCGCTGTTGGAAACTTGTTTAAACCATGTCTTGACGGAAATTTTGGGTTGCAATATTTTATAAAATTTGCCTTTGTCCGAATTGTTGTAGTGTCCCTGCCATTTGGTCCATTTGAGAGACCTCATTACAGATATTAAATCTCCCATAGGAAGTTGATAGGTTTGAAAAGTGGATTCTTTTATTGTTGCTTTTTTTGCCAGATCATCTACTATTTCGTTGTTTTTTATACCAATATGTGCTTTTATCCAGCACAATATGATATTTTTGCCTGATTTCAAAGCTTCACTGTTCAGTGCTATAATATCACTGATGATATAATTTTCTACAAAAGTATGTAAATTATATTATAGTTTATGCACAATGCTTTGGCAGTCGGTAAATATAACATAGTTTAGTTCTTTTTGATTCATACATATTTTGTAGGCTTCTTTGACTGCTATGAGTTCAGCTGTGAAAGTTGTCATTTTGTCGGGTAATTTGTTGTTTATCTTTATACTTTTTTGAAGGTAGAATATAGCATATCCAACTTTGCCGTCCATTTTTGAACCATCTGTATATAATTTTTGATAACTTCCCAATGACTTTGTACATACTGAAGGTGATCTATTTTAGTAAGAAAATCTGTGGCAAGAGTATTACTTAAATGGCAGTTAAATGGAGATAAATAATCTTCATAGTTTAGTTTTCGAGATGAGGGTTGTTCCGTTTTGCATATAAGTTGGGTAAAGGGTATAAATTTCAACATTAATAGCATTGCAAGCCGAGTAGCTAACTGTAAAATCGTACATAAAGATCTTGCAATGGATTTGCATGAAAGGTAGTCATGCAAGAAATTGCATGAAACAAGTATTTCTGCGAGCTGTAAAGCGGTCTTGAAATAATAATTTTAAATTATGATTTTTCTTCTTTGTTAGTTCTTCTTCTTTTTGTGCCACTAGGATTACTCCTGTTTGTCTGCTTTTTATTCTGTTTCAGTCGTTGTTGACTGTATGTCATCTTTCCACCCTGTTGGCGGCTTTTCAATGGGTCTTCTGCTATACGGCTTGTTGTTTTTACAGATGTTCGCTAATTTATCTGGTCCCATTTGGCTTACATGTTTGTTTCAGTTTTTTTTTGTTTTTATCCACCTGTTAATATTTTGAATTTTGCATTGTTCGCGTATACTTCTGTTTGTTTGTCTGTCTCTTAATAATATGCCCGCTGTTGATCTTAATAATTTCATTTCGATATTGTTGATTTAATGTTTCGTCTTTCTTGTATCGGTCCTTGTCTCCGCTGCATATTTTGGGATTGGTCTTACTGTTGTCTTGTATACTTTCATTTTGCTTTCCGTGGTCACATATTTGTTTCTCCATAATATGGTTTCTCGGAGGCAACCACTTACTCTTGTCGCTTTTGATGCTTGCCTTGTGGTCTCTGTTCTTAATTTCCTTGTCACTAATGATCTCTACTCCTAGGTAATTGAATTTCATTACTTGTTCTACAATTTTGCCGTCTATCTCTAGTTTGTATCTACGCGGTTCTTTACTGATTACATTTAGTTTTTTCTAATGATATTCTCATATTAAATTTGTTTGCTGTAATATTGAAAAAGTGGAGCTGCCTTTGTAGGTCATCTTCGTTATCAGAAATTAGCACTGCATCATCCACATAGCATAGTATCGTGATTTTATGTTCTGCTATGTGGTACCCGTGTCATTAGCTTACTTCGTGAAATATTTGATTTATTACCATATTGAATACCAATGGGCTGAGCGAGTCTTTAGTTTTCCCTCCTTTTGTTTTCACTGCACACTTCAGATAGGTTTCAACCTTTAGGTCGAGAAGTATATGGTCCGTTTAAGAGATATTTTATTAATGCTGGTGATCAGTGGATGAAAAATAATCCTGGAATTAGAATGACTAGATGAAAACAGAAAATAATTAACCAGAATCACCCACAGTTCAATACAACAGCCACTTGGAAAGTCAACCGAGTCCATCCACTACCTAGTCACCAAAAATATACACTACTTCATCACCCAAGCCTAATAATCCAGCAGTAATTATTTTGCCTCAAGATATTAAGCCATTGCCGAAAGCAGACCAGCCAAAAAAGGAAGAAGAATGCGAAGAAAGACAGATATTCTGACCGATACACCAGAGAAGATGTTGATTGAAAAAGAAAATTCGAAGAATCCGTCAAGTGTAAAGTTCAGCTTGAACATAATCCAAAGAAAAAAATCTTTGCCAGCTTTGCCATTGAAGAAAAATATTAAAAATAGAAGAGCACCCCTGAAAGCAACCGAAAAAGATTCTTCTGAGTCTTCCGATGAGGAAGTTTTGTGCTTGGTATGCGATGGTTCAAACTCATCAAGCTCTGAAGATTTGTTACAATGTCGAGAATGTAAGTACTGGGCACATTTAAACTGTACAAACAAAAGCCCAGTCTACATTATTTGTTTCAATTGTAAATCTGACAGTGATTAGTTTTTTCTCTGTAAAAATAAGTTACCAGAATTTGTTTATATTTCTAATGCTTACACATATCTATTATTTTTTGTCATTGTAAGTCACAGTCACAAAACTTGGTCAAAAAAAATCAATTTTTGACATTTGTTATAACCGAAACCAATCTCCCCTATATAGTATTGCCCAATATTTAATACCACTGAACACCAACCTCAAATATTCTCAAATAGTTACAAGACATGTAAGACTTAAAATAAAACATTCGTTTTATATTTTTAAATATTCCTAAGTTAATAAAGTAAATATTTCCGAATTAAATTTTTCAAACGAAAATATGAAATCAGTTTTTGTTTTTTGCGATACTCTCATCTGTACCCAATTTTAGTAAGCAAGAAACAAATTTCAGTTAACATTACGTACCCGAAATTCATTTTATGCATGTTAAAAAAAATAAGAATTTTAATAATGTTCTGCTTTTGTCAGCCTAAATTAATTTTGCAAGGTAATTGTAAAAGAAGGTTTATGAGGTAAGAAATTACTCCCTGACACTTAAATGAAATTTGTTATGAAGAAATAAAAATAAAAACGATACAATTTAATTAAACTCCCGGAATTTATTTAAGATTTGTTCATTATCTCTAACTACAGCTTAGTACTTATAAAGCAGATATTTGCATTTATAACAAATACAATTTTATTTAATAGATCATCTCATGAGTCAGTGTACAAAGGCAAATAAATTAAAAATGTGCTTTTTACAGAAAAGGTAAAAATTGATTTGAAGAGTAAATAAAATGATATTTAGGAACGTCAAAAAACGTTCAAAGTGTTTAAAGGCATTTCAAAGTTTCTCTTAAAAATTTTAAATATTTATACGATTATTTCTGAAGTTCTGAACGTGCAAATGGTGAATAATAATAAAATCAAAGAATTTAATTTTTATGATGTTTACAACTTAAAGTTAAATGTGACAGTACACTGAAAATCGTAGAATTCTGTAAGTACAACACTGCATTATTAATAACTTCAAAATCCGAAGTTTAAAAGGCAAAATATTTTATCTATTTCAATTCAACTTATCGATGATCGACAACAACTTTTTGCTGATTCTTGCTTCTTCTAACAAGTAATTAGGCTGCAGTACAATTTTATTAAATGGTCAGGTGCGGCTTCAGATCCTCTGTACCAATGTACGTAAATTCTCAGCTTGAAAATGGATGAACCAAAATCAGCTACTATCTCACGAAATTCACCCACTAAGTCACACATATCTTACTTCAATGCATTAAACGGTTTTAAACATCCTTCCAAAGACCACGGTATTATGCTTTCAAGCAAACAAGGAATAAAAGTTTTTGAATATGTAAAAGCTGTTAGCCTCAATAATACAGCCCAAAAATGTTGTTAGTTAATTTTGACGTTTACAAGAATCATTAAACTATTAAAAACCTTTTAAGGTTTAAAAATCTCAGAGCTCAAAGCAGACAATTCATCAAAAAAGCAAAACGAGAAAGTTGGAAAAAGTACGTTTCTTCAATAAATCCTTCTACTCCCTTAGGCAACATATGGAACAAAGTCCGCAGAATAAAAGGGACAAAATACTTCAGAAATATAGATACTCTATCATACAATAACCAAATGCATTCAAACAACGAAGATATTCCAGAAATAATAGCAGATATACATGAACTTAATTCTAGTGATTCCAATTACAGCCTAGCCTTCCTAGAGCACCAAAAACTAACGGAGTCTTCAAACATACAAATCAACAATCCAATAAATAAACCAGTAAGTCTTCAGAAATTAGAATTGTATTTAAGTGCTAAAAATTCGAGTCCAGGACCTGATGATATCCACTCTCCTTCCTTACAAAATCTACCTCTGAATGCAAAACTAATATAAGTTGATATTTTTAACAATATTTTTATTCACCATGACTTTCCTGATCTATGATCGCAAGTAACTATAATTCCATATATATTAATTAATATACTAAACCAAAAGACGATCCAAATTCCTATCATCCAATATCACTTACGTGTTGTACATGCAAACTTTTAGAAATACTCCTTAATTATCGTCTTAAATGGCACCTTGAAAACAATAACCTATCTGACTCGATAAGTAACTAATAAAGTGGATTTCGTACGGGTAGATCCACAACAGACAATCTAATAACACTTGAATCAAGTATACATAAATCCTTTCTGCACAACCAAAAACTTGGTTGTGCATATTGCCGTATTTTTTGACACAACATGGAGACATCTTATACTAAAAACACTTTAAGAATGAGATGCTCAAGGGCATATGTTGTCCTTTAATAAAAATTTTCTAGAAACACAAACTTTTCGAGTTAGAACCAATGGATTTACATCTTCCAGACGGGTACTTTAAAACGGCACTCTACAAGGATCTACTCTAAGTCCTACTCTCTTTCGAATTGCAATAAATAGTATTATACATAAAATAAAACTACCTGTATTTGCTAGCCTATATGCAGTTAAGCTAGTCATTTATCTAAAAAAACAATGTAACTCTGCGTATGTAACAATGCTCTCAATGTAACAATGAAATACCCTTAAGCCAACGAAAGCAACTCCTGTCACTAAATTACGTTGCCAGAATTTCAGTAAATAAGAGCAACTTAACCTACTCAACAATACTTTGTAGAACAAATATATCGTCCGATCTTTACAGAAACATTGCAGTAAAAAAAATACCATTTCCTGAGAGCACAAAACGTATCAGGCATAATTTAGAACAGTTTTCATGTAATTTTCATTTTCCTCCTTGGATATTCAAACCTCCAAAAATAGATACGTCTTTAAAAGAACTCCCGAAACATTCCACAAATCCTTTCCTTATACAGCAAGCTTATAGAAATGTAATATCCAAATACCCAACAACCCATCAAATTTTCACTGATGCTTCCAAATGTGATAAAGGACATGCTGCAGCCTACATTCACGAAAACATCAAGTCTACCATACTAATCCCAACAAATTGTTGTATATATACTGGAGAACTCATCATGTGACGTAAATTCCTCTCTATACAGAGAGCCCCCGTTTTAGGCTCCAGCCTCTTCAGGAAATTGGTTTGTTTTTGGTTTGTGGTTTGGTTTTGGTTTGTGGTTTTGGTTTAGAGAACTAACGGCAATTCACCAGGCCATTAAAAAATGTGGTTCTATCAATGAAAGAAAATTCGTTATCATTACTGATTAAATGAGCGCATTACTTGAAATAAAACAGCTTTCTCAAGATCAAAGAAGATTTATCTTATCTACAGACTAAACAAAAAGATATTTCATTTTTTTTGGCTGTTTAAAGCTGATAAAGTCATAGAGGGCTGTTTTTTATTTGTGAGACAGACTGCTCGCCCATAAACAACATGATGAGACAGTGCAATATATTACTAAAATAGATAGTGACATAGTGAGATAGTGAGATATCTTCAACACCAACATCAAAGCAATTCATTCTATCTTTCTATCCGCTTCGATCACTTTATCTTAACAGGTAGGTACAACTAATGTCAAAATCTCTGCTTGTAATTACATTTCATTATGTAAAATGTGTTTGTTCTGGAATAAATTAATAACATCTATTTGATAATAAACCGCAAAAATAAATGCAAATTTAACAATAACCACATCATCTTTTCGGAAATGTTAAGAAGCACAACGGAATAATTATCTATAATTCCACTAATTTATTCTTTTTTCTGTTATAGACATGTTTTTTGAGTTCTACATAAATTATAAGATGGGATATTTGATAATAAAATTGTAAACTGAAAACTTTAAATTTTATTTAACATTTACATTGTAATACATTTTAAAATAATTATTCCACGTTTCGATGTATATAAAATGAAATAAGTCTTTTCCCTTCTGCTGAGCTGTTTCCGTGAGAAGATTTTATTCTCAGGGGATAAATAAATCTATTTTATTTCTGTTGTTAGATATCGTGAAACTCGTGAATATCGTTAAAGAATATTTATAAAGAACACACCTTTCAAATAAAAGCAATATGTTAAAAGTACAAAACGTATTAATTTTTATTTTTTTAAGGTATGCAGGTGCTTTAAAATAGATTACGTCCTCACCAATATTCGCTAGAGATCGTCCATTCAAACAGTCAGATCATATCCAGGGGCGATATGCGGATCCGATCATACTCTCCTCGTAGCTAAAGTAATGCTTAAACTTAAAGCACCCAACAAACAAAGAGAGATAAAGAGGATAGAACTAAGAAAGAAAGACGACCTTCTACAGGAAGTACAGAAAAGTATGCCCTCTATTCGTAACGGATAATCACAAGAAATATGGGAGACTGTTAAACACTGCGTAACAACACCAGTGGATCGCTCAAAGAAAAATAATCCGGTGAAACGGAAACACTGGATAACAGATGAAACTCTAAAAGTAATTGAGAATAGAAGAAATATTTGTAAAAGTGGTGTACATAGTGGAAGGGAAAAAGCTAGTTTAGGAAACCTCAATAAAGAAATAAAACGAAGATGTAAGGCCGACAAAAACAGTACTATCAAAGTATATGCAAAGAAATTGCGAGACATGGTCAGAATAATCAGCCGAGAGATCTATTTAGAAAAATACGCTACCTGACAAGAGACTTCAGAGCCAAAACTTGGGCCATTGAAGATAACACTGGAACCCTGAGAACAAACAGAGAAGACATAGCAGAGACATGGAGATCGTATTGCAGGGTCCTATATAAAGATGATCAACGCCAAGAGCTTGTTAGCAAAATCTCTGACGAGGTGGAAGAAGAACCTGATATACTCGAAAATGAAGTAAGACAGGTTATCAACAACCTTAAATATAACAAAGCACCAGGTCCAGATATGATAACAGCAGAAATGCTTAATGCCACAGAAGAAACCGGCGTAAAGTTACTTCATCTACTCTGTAACTAAATATGGTATTCCAAACAATGGCCTGAAGACTGGACAAAATCCACAATAACGACCATACATAAAAAAGGCAGCTTCCATAAATGCGACAATTATAGAACTATCTCTCTTATATCCCATGCCAGCAAGATAATGCTACATATAATCAAGGAGAGACTGAAAACATTCCTTCAAAGAGAAATTCCACAAGAGCAAACTGGATTTACCAAAGGTAGAGGTACTCGAGAACACCTGCTGAATATAAGACAGATAATCGAGAAATCCAGGGAATTCAACATCCCACTATACATCTGTTTTATAGATTACCGTAAAGCGTTCGACAGGGTCAAGTGGAGACACTTATGGCGAATACTAAAAGAAGTAGGCGTACCACAACATCTAATTACGCTTATAACTGAATTATATGAACGCACTACTGGATCAGTTAAAGTATTTGACACACTTTCGAACGAGTTTCATCCAAAACGGGGTGTTAGACAAGGATGTATACTATCTCCACAATTATTCAACATATATGGGGAGTATATTATGCGAAAAATACTTGAAGGATGGAAAAAAGGCATCTCAATAAATGGTCATAAACTAAACAACCTACATTTCGCAGATGACATAGCCCCTCTTGCAAATAGTCAAGCAGAGCTGATGGAACTTATACGACTGATCAAAAACGAAAGTCAAATATTTAGTCTGCAATTAAACATATCAAAGACAAAGATCATGATAGTGGATAGACTACACAACAATCATCCACACATAACCACAATTGACCGGTTCGAGGTTGTGAGCTCATACTTATATCTGGGATCATTAATCACAAACACAGGGTCATTACAAGAAGAGATTAAACGTAGATGTGATCTAGCAAAAGTTGCCACAACAATAATGACCAAAATATGGAAGGACTGTCAAATTTCAAGAGCGATAAAGATGAGGTTGATCAACTGCTTAATATTCCCAATACTGACCTACGGATGTGAATCTTGGGCTCTGAGACAATCGGAGAGAAGAAAGATAGACGCCACTGAAATGTTCTGTTGAAGACGAATGTTACGAATTCCTTGGACCGACCGTAGAACAAATAATTCAATTTTAAGAGAGCTAAAAGTTAGCTAACGACTCTCTAGTAAAGTCCATCTCCAACAATTAAAATATTTTGGGCATGTTATGAGAGCAAACATAGAAAACATGGAAAGACTCATAATACAATGAAAGGTAGAAGGCCGAAGATCACGAGGAAGATCCTCAACAAGATGGATAGATCAAATTACAGGAATATGCCAAAGACCTATGCATGAATTAAAAGAAACGACCATAGACAGAGATCTCTGGAGACGGACAATACACATCACGTCGACCACTACACTCCCCCTGATAGATATTTTAATTTTCATTCACCCATCTTTTACATTCTTTTTTATTTCCTGTTGTTATTTTTAATTCCTTCTTTCAAATCCGTTACCGCCTATACTACTTGCTGTATCAGTTTTTTTCTTGGTCTGCCTCTTTTCCTTGTTAGAATATTCTTTGCTTCACAGACTTTTCTTGTAATTCTGTTAAGTTGCAATCCCCGTTAGATGCTTATACCAGTTCATTTTTCTATTTGAAATTTTATTCAATATTGGTTCTTAGATGGCCATTCTTTTAATATTTTCGTTGTTTAATCTATCCCATTGGGTTTTTTCAACATCCTTCTTAGATGTCTCACCTCCATTGAATTAATCGTGGTGGTATGTTTTTCCAGAATTGTCAAGTTTTCACTTGCGTCTCTTGTATGAGTTATTTTTCCAGCGTCGGGACTAACGCATAGTATAACTTATTTTATTTCTTTGCTCTATGTGTTATTTCCCAGTCTACATTTTCGTCTTCAGTAATTTTAATTTCCAGGTATGTTTGTAACTATTTTCAATTAGGAGTTTTTACATTTTATCTTTATTATATTATCTTCTCTATATTCTTTGCCGCTGATTATCATTATGTTACCTTTTTCTTTGTTATCTCCATGTTTAGTGCTTTTATTTGTTCTACCCATATATCCAATAGTTAGTTTCTGCATTTTATTCTCAGAATTTACCATTAGTACATATCGTCCGCATACATTAAGGACTTTATTGTTACCATTTTTAATCTATGATATCCTAATATTTTCTGTAGTTAGTTGGTTCTTACTCTAGTATTTGTTACTAACTATTAACTAGGTAAAGAAATAATAAATAAGACTTACAATCAATTTAATATAACTATCAGACGACTGGTTTCGCTTTCTACAATATGCAAAGCATCTTCAGGTCTCGATACTTAGTTAAATAAATGCTGAAATGATAAAAACCCATATTAGGGTGTTGTCTAATAAAGATAAACAAAGTAGATGTTGTAAATTACAATAATTATGCCAATCTTGTAATTTACAATATCTACTTTGTTTATCTTTATTAGACAACACCCTAATATTTGTTTTTATCATTTCAGCATTTATTTAACTTTGTATCGAGACCTGAAGATGCTTTGCATATTGTAGAAAGCAAAACCGGTCGTCTGATAGTTAAATTAAATTAATTGTGAGTAAGTCTTATTTATTATTTCTTTACCTATTTGAAATGGACTCACACAAGCAAAACATTCATGATTTAACTATTAACTGTTTCAAGAAATGGTATTAATTCATAAATTATAGGGAGTATATTATGCGAAGAGCACTTGAAGGATGGGAAAAGGGCATCTCAATAAATGGTCATAAACTAAACAACCTACGTTTCGCAGATGACACAGCCCTTCTTGCAAATAGTCAAGTAGAGCTGATAGAACTTATACGACTGATCGAAAACGAAAGTCAAATATTTGGTCTGCAATTAAACATATCAAAGACAAAGATCATGATAGTGGATAGACTACACAACAATCATCCACACATAACCACAATTGACCGGTTCGAGGTTGTGAGCTCATACTTATATCTGGGATCATTAATCACAAACACAGGGTCATTACAAGAAGAGATTAAACGTAGATCTGATCTAGCAAAAGTTGCCACAGCAAAAATGACCAAAATATGGAAGGACTGTCAAATTTCAAGAGCGATAAAGATGAGGTTGATCAACTGCTTACTATTCCCAATACTGACCTACGTATTGAATCTTGGACTCTGAGACAATCGGAGAGAAGAAAGATAGACGCCACTGAAATGTTCTGTTGGAGACGAATGTTACGAATTCCTTGGACCGACCGCAGAACAAATAATTCAATTTTAAGAGAGCTAAAAGTTAGCCAACGACTCTCTAGTAAAGTCCATCTCCAACAATTAAAATATTTTGGGCATGTTATGAGAGCAAACACAGAAAACATGGAAAGACTCATAATACAAGGAAAGGTAGAAGGCCAAAGATCACGAGGAAGATCCCCAACAAGATGGATAGATCAAATTACAGGAATATGCCAAAGACCTATGCATGAATTAAATGAAATGACCAGAGACAGAGATCTCTGGAGACGGACAATACACGACATCACGTCGACCACTACACTCCCCCTGGGGGGTCAGGATTGAAGAGAGAGAGAGTTTCAAGAAACTAAAAAATATTGAAAGCATAACTAATTCAAATAGGAAATAAATAATTTCATTTAATCCAAACTTCCACAAGAAATTGTCTGTAATATATTCCTCATTTATTTTCTTTTTATTGAAATGTAAGCAACACATTGTGCACATTCTTGTATATTATTTATTTATTTATCGACTAAAGTGTGCTTCGCACAGAACCATTAAGACTCGCTCTATTCTCGTTAATTGAAATCGTTACTGTCTACATGCAATCTCCAATCAAGTTAATGACAATAAATTTTGGTGTAAATTACATCCCGTTTGCTTTGGTGGTTTCGTGACGAAAAAAATATTATCTGATGCCAGTAATTTAGGATGGTGAAAATTACCCTAATTTTGCTAAGATGAAAAAGAGTGATAGCGCTACAATAAATATATAAAACAGTAATAAACATACAACTTTGGCATTGGATTTTTGTTCAATATTAAATAGAAAAACTCGAAGAAGTATTATGGAAGTAAGTGTTTTTTTTGTAAAAGGTAGATTTATGTAAAATTATCTAATATTTATTATTTAAAATTTAAAGCGTTTTCTTTTTTATCGAACCATCTTTAAATATGAGACAAGTAATTGTTATAATTACTGGACACACACATTGTTGTATCCAATTTAAATATGGATATATAAACCCTAAACTTACATTACACTTTTTATAATGAATTCAAGAGTATTATAATAATTCCGATGACCTTCAATTTCTTTAAAGAAAGGCAAACTTTAAGGCAACTTTGTACCAAACTTGTAAACTGAATTACTACGAAATAAGCTTAGAACACTGATATACGATTTGCTTAAAGGCATTGTTGCTCAGTCTTGGTAGATTATAAGCGGGGTCGTTTATAGAGGTGAAAATATAAGAGAGATAGATAAAAGCAACTAAAATAACAAGGCAGAAAATAACTATTCGAACAATAGACGCCACTGTTTTTAAATATTTGAATCTTAAAAAGCAAAAATCTTATAGTCATAAGACGAAGAAAAAAATAAAAATATCATAAAAATAAAAAATGGTAAAATTCACTATATTAAAATATATTTAAAATATCAAATAACATAAATATAAAGTAATCGAACGTCATTATATTCATTATATTTAAGTATTCATCAAAAGTTTTTTTATTTAAATATGCAAAACGAAAAAAAAAATAGTGTTCAATTAATCCATTCCAATTTAAACAAGTTTAAAATAGACACTGTACCGAAATGTTAACTAACATTAAATATATAGTAACGATTATGAAATATGTACTAAAATACTTTATAACAAATGATTTTACATAATAAATCCTATTAAGTAACTAGATTACTATATTTATTCTCATATATAATCAGATAAACTTTCTTAACATAAAAGTAACATCAAAGTATTGAACTGCAACCACCTTATGCCCACTAGATACTCTGTAGATTTGGCATCAGACTTGAAAGTTGTACCCAAGGGCCTTAAAGACGCGATGAAGAGGAAGAAGCAAGGAAAGAACAAATGGTTTTTCCAAAAATTGAGGTTCTATGCTCTAGATTTTATTTTATAATTGTACACTTTTTATTTTGAGAATAAAATGTGGATAAATGATAAAAAAAAATAAAAGTAAAATCACTGATATTAGCTTAGAATATTAAAAGAATGTATTACACAATAATTTAGATAACCTGTTAAATAAATTTACTAGAAGATGGGTTTCGGCAATAGCCGAATCTTAAATAAAAGAAAGCCGTCTTCTAAACTGATACACAAAATAGGTGGATCGGCCTGGCCTCCTAATTAGGATCCTAATTAAGTGAGAAAATACAAAATGAAAGTACGGAAAAAACAATAAGTACCATAAATAATCTAAATTTAAAAGAGGTTGTAGCGTTTACGCTATTGATTAGTGCAATATTATCAGAGTTAAAAATTGATATATATATATATATATATATATATTATATATATATAAATTGATATAAATCGACATTTTTCCACACACGCGCAGGAGTCGCTTTGAAAGGAAGATTGGTCGAGTCTGTGCGAAAGCCGTTAGTTTCTGGTGAGAACTCAGCGCAGACACGTCAATCAGTGAAATTTTTTCACGTTCAAAGTGACGGAATTGGAGCAAGGAAGATAATCTGGAGGAAGAATAAAATAATAATAATACTAATAATATTAATTAATTTTTAAAATCAAGAGTCATTTATAAGAGTTCCACATAACAAGGAAGATTTTTTTTGGCGTGCTGCGGCTCCATGTAAGTAAATCATTTCATACGTATTATCTCTTTATCATATAATCAAATTTATCATTGCAGTTTAGTATTTCTTTAGAGATTTATTTTTGAGTTCCGAAATAATTTAATTTTAAAATTTCCTTGATTCACTTGCAAAGAACATAAGGTCATTTTTTATATAGTCAAACTTAAATTCTGTTTTAGTCCACGTCGTATCATTACGGTTTTTTGTTTTCTTTTTTTTTCCAACTTTTTTTGGTGGAATATAATAGGCTCTACAATTATTGAACAGCCTTCTGTATTGTGCGTATGTTCATTTCATGGCGCAAGCCTGTCATGTCTACGAAGTAACTTCAGAAATTTTGACATGTTGACCTAACCTAATGTTTTGATGTTTTGTTTTGTTGCAGTCAATCCATGCTGCTACACCTATTAAATTACATAGAAATTAAATCTGATAATTCTTTTAGATTCCGTCACTTGAGAGTATTCACTTAAGAATATTCCGTCAAGAATCTTCGTTAGTAACAGAATTTCTTAAATAGTTAGCAACTCTCGTGGATTTTGTCGTCACTCCGAGCAGATAGACCAGTGACTGGTTTTGTGTCCAGACTCCCCTGGTATTTGTCCTTTACAGCAACAAACTCATTTAGCCGTGCCAAGAGGAGTTTTCCTATGGACTTATAGTGCTGTAAAGATAAGTTGTTTGACTGTCTAACCTTTTTGTTACTTTCTATTTAATAGTGTACACTTTTCATATGCATATGATCAGGTGAATACATTTTTGATATAATATAATTCTAAAATATTGGGGAGGGAAAATACATTTCATGTTTTTATTAGGTTTTTTAAATAGGATATAAAGAGTCTGACCAAACTCACTTTTTGATATAATATTTTTTTTAATACAATGCATTTTGATATAATACAATTTTGATATTGGGGAGGGAAATAAATTTCATGTGGTTTTTAAAACATTATATAAGGAATATGTAACAACTCACTTTTTATCTATGATATAAATGGAACTAGATTTATCAATTTTGATATCTTTACCATACTGTTAATTGTATCTCATTCTAGTAGAACTAAGTTAAATTAAATTACTAACTTTTAGTATTAGGACTTTGGCTACCATACGGACTATTCTAGGTTTTTACTAATATTTCACACTTTATTTGGCCAGTGGTAGTGACTATTCGCTTGTTGAGGGGCTATTCGGTCCTATTGTATCGTTACATACCCACTACTACTATTATTTAGTTTTTGTATTATATGTAAATTTTTAATACATATATATCTATATACACATTTTTATAAATATATTTATTGTTACTATTTTGAGTTTTATTTCAGTTTCTACTAACCAGTATATAATATAGCAAGACAAGATTAGTATTTAGTATTTTGTATTTCAGGTTATTATCTCCAGAATCATTTGTTTTCAGTCATTTGTTACTTCAAAATCTCAACTATCGTTGAGCTGGCGCCCTTCTTCTTCTCTTCCTATCGTCCTTTTTCTATAAATTTATTCCCAGTGACCTTCTTTAGTTGTATCACATTTGATATTAACAGGTCCCATTTCGTTTCTTGTCTCATTAGCTCATTATCCTTGCTATCTGCTTTATATCTTTAAAGCCACAATTCAGTACATTGAAGTTAGCCCGAACACTCACTTGAGATTTATTGTCTCTTTGGCCATTTAAATTTGTTTCTCTGAGCTTAGCCATATTTTTAGTATTTTTCATCACTTCTCTTCCAGTTCCTCTGAAATTCGTAAGTTCTACACTTCCTAAAATCCAATACTCCCGGAGTATTGAGGTTTCAAGGCCTGGAACATACGTAGAGTCGTGTAAGATGACCTTTTAAAATCTAAACAACTACTTAGTGGTAAAAGCGACAACCACCATAATAAGAAAAATGACGGAAAACAGTAATTTTTATTGGCAGAAAACATTTTGTAATTTTATTTAATTAAACAAAAAGACAACCGAAAGACTCATTATCAAGCAAATTAAATAATAATTCAGCAAAAACTTTCTTTTGTTCTTTGTGATCTGTAAAAGCACCGTTGATTAAACCAGTAATATACAACATGATTATCGAATTACCTTCAAAGAAAATTCAAGAGTTGAAAATCTTTCCTAAAAAGCGAATAATTAAAAGGGATAGTCTATTTGGTTATAACAACCTGGGCTTTTTAACCCAGAAAAACGATTTACTCTCGTAATAAAAAGCTCGAAGTTAAACACGTATTTTGGTAATTAATTTCAAAAAGGAAACTCAACTCGGAAATAACTAGAAGCTGTTCGTCATTAACTTTTTGTGGCTACCAAAAAACCAAGCATTTGGTAACCTAGAAGTGAACATCGAAAGTAGTATTATAAAAAAGTAGGAGTTGATGAGTATACTTTGTAATATTATAAACGTTACATATTTATTTTGTATCTTAAAATAATTAGTTTATTCCTAATTTCATTAGATTTTATTCATTTGTTTAGCTCTCTGTTTTGGCTTACTATTTTCTACTAAAAACAGTTGGCTTTTAAATATTCTCTACAAGTAAATATGCTCTTCAATTATTGATTTTTATTTATTTTGCTTTAACCACTTAGGTATATTATCAAAACAAAATAGAAAAAGTGGTAAAGAAATATATAACCTACAAAGACATATACAAAATATGAATTACAGATAAGGTATACAATATATATTTTTTCTTCAAACGTCAAATAATGATGACATTACTTATCTAACTTGATCCTGTCAAAGTTTGATGTCTCCGCCGGCAGCAGTTTTTTTTTCCCATTTCTTTACGGCGGAGGGAAAAATGTTGTCATGGCAACAATATGAAACATGTCACAAAGCAACAATACAAATGTCATTAACAACAATTAAACATCATTTTTATTTATACTAATATTAAAAGTACAATTAGTTAATATGGCATTTTCAAAATTGAAATAGTGCAAAAATGTTCCCGACTCTTGATACGCATTGGTAATTGTTGATGATACTGATGGTCGAGAAAAACTTTCAGCAATCATTCCCGATGTTGGCGAATCATGAGGGTTTAAAATTTTTTTAACATTATTGTTCTTATTTCTTATTGAATCCTCTATATATCCTTCGGCAACCGTGCTTGATTTCCAGCCCCCATGTCGTTTGAGGCATTCTAGATTTCCGCCTCCATCAATTAAAAGTGTTGCTAAAGTTCGTCGTAAAGAGGGACCTGTGTATGCGCTTGCATCGTTTAAATTTAAATAACTAGCTACTTTTTGGGCTACTGCGCTGATCTAATGTATTCCCATGACGCTTCGGTAACACTTTCCATTTTGGTATTTGATAAAAAATCGGTTTTCTGTGAAATTTTCAGGCTGCAGTGATGCATACTTTTTATACAGTTTAATGTAGTTTTAACCAATTATCGTATTTAATTAAATTTAATTAATAAAGATCCAATTTGTCGTGTTTTACTGTCTGGGATTTTGATAATTATTACATTTTCTTTATTCTCAATGTCCACAGTCTTCATTTTTACCATTTCGTCGCATCGACAGGCGCCGGTAACCCCAATTAACAAAACAATAGGAAATATTTTTATAATTTAGTAGAGTATACTACATGCTTTGCAATATAATTTTTTTTACCTTTAATCCTAAATACAACTTATCTGGCGCTTCAAACAAAAATTTATCAAACTCGTCTTTAGTGAAAACTTTAGACTTCTTTGCAGTATATCCTTCGCTTGTTTTTTTTTTTAGAAAGGCACGTAACTTTAAAAATTTGCTTATATCCACATTTTTTCTAATAACTAACTCGGATTTTATCATAGAGTATCGTGACCACATTGTAGAAGATTTCCATTTATTTTCATTTTCCATTATATTAAAATATGCCAGTAAAAGTCTTCGGTAACTTGCCGTACTCCTCTTGTATCGCACCACTCTTGGAAGTGCTTGTACGTTAACCGATACTTTATTCCGGACTTGGAGCGCCCCAAACGTGCTACTGCATCATTAGCCGCGGACTCAATTATGTTTAGATTTTCCATTTTCGCACTTAATTTGCGCTTGCGGTTGCAACAACAATAAGCTGTCTTTAATAATTGCAAACAACTGTCAAACAACTGTAACCAGGGAGACGCAAATCCCACCGACGACTTAATTATTTTAATTTCTAACATCTAGACGACTTTGATATTTGTCACAGTTAATTTCGAGTAAAAATAGCATATGAATTATACTATTTATGGTTGAAAATTGCTACGTTTGAAGAAAACAGCATACTTTATTCGGCAAAGAAACGACTTTTCTTGACTTGCCCTCTATTACGCGCCTCACTTCGTTCGGCGCGTAATATCGGGCGCGTCAAGAAAAGTCATGCTTCTCCGCCTCATAAAGTAATATAATATTAATTATTGATATACTCCATTAAATTTTCTTGAAAAAGTTAATATATTTTAAGAATTCTACCAAGTCAGCTATGTATTTAGATTTTCATAGTCTTTTAACTTTTGGCGATTAACTTAGTGCCGATTGTTCGAACGCTAATCAAAACTTGATTATAATCAAATATTTAATTACAATCAAATACGTTACAGCAGCTGTCAAAATTATTAAAATCTGCTTATTATTATTATTAATTTGTAAATAAAAACATAAAATTAACATCAGACAGAGTTTCATTATTGTTAATTTTAAATTATAACGCAAAATAATAAAACTGACTAAAATAAATCGGTCAAGATAACCCCAAAATGTAACGAATTTCATTTCAATTAAATATTTGATTACGATCAAGTCTTGATTAGCGTTGGAATGATTTTACCAGCATATTAGACAGTCAATTAAAATATGGTTTACTGCCACTTTACATTCACAAACAAAACGTAGTGGCTTCTCTTCTTTTTACACAAGTGTTTATGTGTTGTAGCGAGCAAATTAGGACGTATGTCCTAATGAGACGTGTAATTCGGACGTGATGTTGTCGCTTTGAAGGCCAGAAGTCCCAAGGAAGAAAAGAAGATTTTATTTTTTTTTTTAATTTAGTATTGCTTTATTTCATTGATTTTGCCAAACATCGTGCAATGTTGCTTTAAAATAAGGTTTTTAATCTAACTGCTAAGGCTGATTATACAGGGAAAGATAAAAGGAGGAAGAAGTATAGGAAGAAGGAGAGTGTCATGGTTAAAGAATTTAAGGGACTGGTTTAAATGCAGTTCTATAGAACTCTTCAGAGCAGCAGTAGATAATCTAAAGATACTCCTGATGATATCCAACCTCTCACTGGGAGACGGTACTTAAAGAAGAAGAATCTAAAAGCACCGTTAGATTTTTCACTGATGAGGCTGTAGTGGTTACTGAGGATCTAGCTAGAGTATTTGCCTTTTTGTTACCATCTATTCCAACATATGACGGTACCCAGAGTAACTCTACTACCAATTTTATTTATATATACAGTATAAAATTAGTTTTATTTGCTGTAATGTTGTATGAAAGAAATACATTTTTTTATTTTTTCCTCTCATTTGTGTGATTTTTTTGTGCCATTAAAATTTCTTAGTATAATTCAAGGTATAGGAATCTGACTTAACAGTTTTGCAATGTCTGCTATACTTGGATCGGATTATGAGCGATTTACTCTGACTGTGACTAATGATTTATTGCACCTAATGACACCACTACAGCTTCTAGATTTTTTATAAGAGGAAAATTGCAATATATAAATTACTTAATTTATTTGAAGAATATTTGAGTAAATATCCTTTATAAAACAGTCAGGGCAGACCACATATCTAGAGATCTCAAAGCGATTTGAAAAAATTAGTTATTTTTTCAAAATTCAATATCGGTGTTATAAGTTTATTAGTCATAAAATATTTCATGGGTTCTATACTTTCCCATGTAGTCTTAGAATTATCAATAGTTTTGGATTTGTTTAATTTTTGTATTGGGACCGTGCAAGTTCGGAACAGCGACACCTGGTGTCGTAAATCAGCAAAATTTTCTGCGCTTTTATGTTAGATTGAGGTAACCGGATAACTGTCAAGGACGTGGCCCCAAAAAATAATAAGAGGAAAACGTAAGATTGAGGTTATGTCGAAAAGGTAAACGTTGATGTAGCGTAAATACAAATAAATATATTATTGAATTACAGCATTACTGTTAATATGGATTCAATAATAAAAGCTTGATTTGAGAAAGTAAATCACCAAATAACTTTTCAAACAAGCACTGAGTCAAAGGGAAAAGCTTTAGTAGTGGCAAATGTCAAAAAATAATGGAAGAATTAAGAAAAATAAATTACCATAAATAATGCTAATGCATAAATTAGCAGGTTAAGCCCATG
This sequence comes from Diabrotica balteata, assembly GCA_918026665.1. Classification (NCBI taxonomy): domain Eukaryota; kingdom Metazoa; phylum Arthropoda; class Insecta; order Coleoptera; family Chrysomelidae; genus Diabrotica; species Diabrotica balteata. The sequence continues at coordinate 138,740,713 of OU898279.1, forward strand.
TTATCATCATATTGGTTTAAACAATTAATTTTTTCCCTGTAAACTTTTGGACAGCGAATATATCTTAATGCATCTTCAGAAAAACTTAAACTTGATGCATTCTTGTAAACTTCAAAAAAATAAAATTTAAACATTAAACTTGATTTTTGGGTTAAAATGAACTCTGAGTGTTATGAAACTAAAATTTACACTTTAAAGTGAACTTTTATTTATTATTTATTTCAAACTGACTTTAAAATTGGGCGCAAGAATAATGCATAATTTAGGTTATGTTACTTATGCTTTTTTATGATATATATCCACTTTTCTCTTTGTAGTAGCTTTGTGCTTCGAAGTTGGAAACGAATAAAAATTAAATTGACAATTTTTTGTTGTATTTTTACAATTTATAACACAGCATTTCCTAAATCCCATTTTCTTCAGAGATAGAAGGTGCAAATATAAATAAACAAAACGAATATGAAATATGACAATTGACAATATGAATTTATAAAATCTATGAAATGTGCAGTAAAAAATGCAAAATTTCTCCGCTACTCGCGCACGATCGTTTCTCGTATCCCCTCCAAGTACTTGCACGTCGCCAATAGGCTTTTTAAAATTTTCTTTGGGTTCTTGTTAAGATGGAGTTAGAATATTATTAAGGCTACGCTTAGCCGTGTTTGCTTCTTCACTAGGTATTAGTTATTTTAAGTGTATCAGTAGTATTAATTTATTGATGTGCTACTGATAAGGCACGCAAGTGTTGAAGAAGAGTTTGAGATTGATGTATGATGTTGTGAAACATTAGGTATTGTTGATAACTGAATAGTAATTATAGTTGTATTTTTGCTTGTAGTTTAATAATTTGGTAATGATGTTAAGGGTGACATTTGAGATGCAATAATGGTTTAGTAAAGAAAGAAGATATAGTCGACCATTGTATTTAAGAAGAAGATACTGATGTGACCAGGACGTCACGTGGAAGAGTATATTAACTACTCTATTTATAATAGTAGTTGGAACTGTTGGTAAATTTTCATTTGGATTTATGCAGGACGGACAATTTGCTTCAAAATGGTCAGACTGTATACAAAAATAACAAATCTGTTTTTCTAAAGAAAAGAAAACAAGATAAGATGTTTGATCCTTATTTATGACAATCGAGTGAGAAATTAGTGTACCTTCCCAAAGAGAGATAAATGTATATATATATATATATATATATATATATATATATATATATATATATAACTATATATATATATATAGATATATATATATATATATATATATATATATATATATATATATATATATATATTCAAAAGCTAAGTATATGGAGCTAATAAATTATTGCCTTTTAACTGTCGAGATTCGCACACTACTTACTTACTTTTTAACCAGTTTGACTTAATGAAACTGTTAAAAATACTTTAATATTAATTAACATAGAGTATTTTTTGCAAGAAGTATAACTATTTGTATTCTAACTTTGACAAATAATGATTTTTTTTTAGTTTTTAATTTTCCACTAATTCAGTTTAACTGTTCTCTCTTTTTATTGGGTTGCTATTAATTCTCAACAAACTTAGATAAGTTTTAGTCTTATTTGACAAATGTTAATTGATATTTTTCGAAGAAGACTTTCATGTTTTTGTTTCATTTTTAACTAAGTCCTTATATTTCAATTTTTCAATTTATTTTAACCTAACCTAAATACCTACGCATTTCGTTTTCAAATTTTGTTAGTATTTATTTTAGTAATTTATCATTTTAAATGTATATAAATGTCCTTTCCTTCGCTCTCTATTTTTTAATTTAATAACTGTAAATTTAGAACATTCTGCAATATATTCGCAGAGCAGGTACAACGATATTTAAAATATCGCTTAAAATAAAATTTGTAATTTCAGCTGTTCTCTCTTTGTACTTTTTCTTGTACTTAAATTATTTTCTGATTTTAAGCTCTTTGCTGGAAATTTAACATGTTAGACATGTTGGCTTAACGTCCACTTCGGATTGTCATTTAGCTTTATTAAAAATGCATTTACGTTTGACATTGCATATACATATAGAGCTCAACAGGCCTTAGAAATCCATGGCTTGAAATTTTTTCACTGTTTTCCTCCATTTTATTCTACCCGTGACCACAGATCTCCAATTTGTTACCCTAATTGTTTGTAGGTCTTCCTAACATGTTTCTAGTCACTTTTTTGTGGTCGTCTTCTTCTCTTTGTAGCGAGTCATTTGCCCACCTTTTGTCTGACATTTTCGCAAGATTACCTAACCATCTAGGCTTCTTTGTCCTGACGATCTAGCTAATTTCTGCTTTTTCGTATAGCTCTCCGATCTCTATTCCCATCCTCCGAAAATCTTCATAGCCTTTACTTCTTTGAATATCTACCTAAAAACATTTATTTTCTTGATTTTTGTTTATAGTCTATGTTTTGGTTCCATATAAGATCGTAAGTTGCATAAGTGTTAAGAATAGTCCTAACTTTGCCTCTCTGGAGATATTTTTACTCTTAGTAGTTTGTATATGGCTTCGACTCTCTTCTTTCCTCTCGAAACCCGCTTTTCAATTTTTTAGCTTTGTATTTTTTTACGTATTAAGGTTGCCCCAAGATACTACCCCAAGAAGTTATTCTGTCCGATTTCGGGCGATTTCCATATCCTTTGTTTATTTCTCATTAATAATTAGTCCACACTGTTAAGTTAAAAAATATACGCAGTAGCTTCCCTTTAGTTTTTGCCGTAAACACTACATCGTCCGCAAAGGTTCTGTTGTCATACATCATACCTTTTGTTTATATTACACTTTTTCTTAATATTGTCTTCAGCAAGATATTAAAGAGTATTGTGAAGAGCGGATGACCTTACTTTTATCTACTTCTTACTTAAAATTTTCTTGTTAGGCTTACACCTATCCTTACTCTATTGTCAGTCTTCATTAAGAATATTTTTACTAGTCTGATCATTATTTTTAGAATTTCAAGCAATTTCAGGATATGGTACAGACGTATTCTCATCGCAGAATTGTTAGCTCGCTTATAAAGTAAAGGTTTAGCTTTAACTGATGCTTGTACGTACTGTTGTGAATTATTCTTAACACTAATATAAATTACCTATGGTGAATCTGGCTTTTTTAAATCTCTCCTGGTATTTACCAACCTGCTCTACTAAGTGCATGTGCCGTTTTCTTCTTATGACTCGATTACCTTATATGTTGCATCCAGAAGGATGATTACTATAGCTTTCTCACACTGCTTTATTACCCTTTATATGAATGAAACATACTATTGCCTATCTTTGTACATCTGACATTTCCTCTTTCACTCAGATTATTAACAGTAAGAGCTTCTTCCCCACGCTTTATTAGTTCTGCAGAAATACTATTGCTGCTTGCAGTTTTATTGTTTTTCATGCTATATATGATTTCTCTTGTTTCTTTCATGGTGAAAGTCTCCATTTTTTTTGCCAAGTCGTTGACTTTCCTTACAGTTAACACTTACTCCTCATTATTTTCATCTGATTCTTCAATAAGCAGCTCTTTGAAATAATCCTGCCATCTATTTTGTTTCCGATGCTTATTTTCTATTAGGTGTCCTTCTTTACACCTTGGTCACTGCTTCTTTTTGCCTCCGTGTAGAAGTTTGTCAAATTTTTATTAATATATGTAATGTTTTTTTATCTTTTGGAGCTTTCTGTCCATATGCTCTCTTTTCTACTTCCGACACACTTTTCCGCCTGTCTCCTCTCTGCTGCATATTCATTTCTATATTCGTCACTTTATTTGTCCATATATTTTAGTCTTGCCTAGTTTTGTTTGTTAAAGATTTCCTTGCAATCGGTATTAAATCATTATTTATCATTTCTCTTCTTTGCTTGACCCTACCGCTTTTGAGATGCTTTCTTCAAAGCTTTTTCTATTTATTCTTACTTTATTTTAATGTCAACTTAATTTTGGCTTTAAAGCAATTTTGCTGTCTACCTAGAAGTTATCAGCGCTTTTTCTGTTCCTTAGTTTGGCGATGTCACATTTTTTTACGATATTTTTCGTTCTCTGACCTTTGGGATAGTTTTTCTTAATTTTGTAATTCATCATCATCATCATCATCCAGCCGAATTTTCACATCCATTGTTGGATATAGGCCTCCTCCAAACGTCTCCAGTTCTCTCTATCTCTAGCTGCTGCAATCCAGTTTGTTTCTATCCTCCTTAGGTCGTCGGTCCATCGGGTGGGTGGTCTGCCTCGACTTCGCTTGTCGGCTCTTGGTCTCCACTCCAATAATCTCTTCGTCCATCTTTCGTCTTCCATTCTAGCAACATGTCCAGCCCACCTCCACTTTTGTTTATTGATTCGCAGTATAATATCGTCTACGCCAGTTCGTCGGCGTATCTCCTCATTTCTTATGCGATCTTTCAAGGTCAGGCCCAGCATTGATCTCTCCATTCGCATTTGTGTTACCCTCAGTTTTTCGGCAGTAGCTTTCGTTAAAGTTAAGGTCTCTGCTCCGTAGGTCAAGACTGGTAAGATGCATTGGTTAAATGCCTTCCTTTTCAGGTGAATTGGGATATTTGTTTTAAAAATGTCTCTCATCCGTCCATATGCCGCCCATCCACAACACATGATTCGTCTATTTAGCTCGCAGGTTTGGTTGTCTCTGGTTATTCTAATTTCATGACCCAAGTATGTGTATTCATCGATTAATTCTACCTTGTTGTTATTGATCTGTATCTCTTCGCTGGGAACCATATTGGTCATCATTTTGGTTTTCTCGAAATTTATCTCCAGCCCAGTTTCTTGTAGTATATCATTCAGTTCTTGGAGCATGTCTTTGATCCCTCCCAAATTATCTGACAGAAGCACGATATCGTCCGCAAAACGTAGATGGTTTAATCTTTCTCCATCGATGGATATTCCTTTCTGTTGCCATGTTAGTTTTTTAAAAGCATACTCAAGAACGGTAATGAACAGCTTTGGTGACATGGTATCACCTTGCCTGACTCCCCTTTTTATCTTTATTTTATTAGTTGCAGAATATAGACTTATCGCACCCTTAGTGCAAGACTGCAGTAAGGGTTTTTAAAATAAGTAAGTTTAGAGATAAAGACGATTTTGTGTATTTTCGTGCTAATATCGGTGAAATAAGACACAAGTTTTAAGAAAAATTAACATTTAGTTATGATTTTGTATGCTTTTCAGCCTATAGTACACTAACCAAAAATGAAAATTTAAATAAAATAATATTATTGCTAAAAAAATTAGAAATTTCACAGTTACAACACTTTTGCACGGAGAAAATTGTTAATCACTACACATTTAGTATTAGAATTTTAAAGTTACAACACTTTTGCACGGATAAAATTGTAAAAAGTGTAGATACATTTTCTGTTAGTAGTTGTCTTCTTCTCGTATATCATCTAGGGCTAAAATATTTTATATTTTGTCAAAAATATAAATTTTTAATAAAATTCTAAACAAAAGGACTATAATAAAAATACGCAAATCAAGCTACCTTGAGTACAGTAATTAACAATAGGATTAAAATTCACTACCTTAGTAAAAGTTGGGAATTACCGGGGGACAATAGATAAGAAAATCGCCCCGGAACGTTACATGAAGATTTAATACAATTTTGGATTTAGTTTTTATAGAACAAGTTTTCTGAGAATAGATATTAGTAACCTGTCAGTATTGTTAATACACAAGTTTTAAGATAACTGTTCTTTTCTCATAAGGAAAAATACTTTTTGGCTGTAAATAATTAGTCTTAATTTATGTGTTTTGTTGATATTGAAACACCACAGATACTGATATTAAAATAACAAATATCTTACTTTTTTCGTTATTGAAACCATTGCAATGTTTCGTGCAAAACTGTTGTAACTCTGTTACATTAGAATTACAACAGTTTTGCACGGAGGTTACGTACAAAAACGCAAAATAGTTAAACTGTTGTTGTTGTAATATTTAGTCGGTTAAGCATTTGAAAGTTACTAAAGTTTTACAGGGGATAGTTATGCATGTTTACAATCGAATTTCATGATTACTTCATTTTCATAAAATTTTGAGTTACTGCAGTCTTGCACTGAGGGTGCGTTATGGTTGTTGTGGCAATTTTGTAATTATTAGTTACTATATGTTAATTTTCCATGCTTGCTTTTTACTGAAACTGAGTAGATTTGATAGAGTGTTTTACCGTTTGGAACTATCCATGTCTTTTTGTGAATTTTTTTAAGATCGAAGTAAGTACTTATAATTCTTATTCGAATTTTGCTAGTATTAGTATAAGCTGGAAGCGATAAAGGTAGAGAAATTAATAAATGAATTAGTATCTCTCAAAATTGCCCCGATTTTTGACTAAAAATGTTTAAATGTTCGCCTAACTTAACCATTAGACCCAATTTTGTATTAATAGTAATGCACTGAAAGATTGTAGGCGTAAATCCGGAACTGTGTCATCTGTAGAATATTTCGGAAGTTTTGGACGTAAATTTTGTATAAGGGGAGAATTGTTAGCCACATCAACGTTCAGATACGGCAAGTTATATGTTACATCCACGGCCCTGTCACCTATCCTCTTCGATATTTATAATGTTACCTATCAGGTCATCTATCCTGTCATCAGTGCCTTCATCCTTAGTTTAGTGTGATGCAATAATTTGTGCCCCTAACCCGTCTCAATTTGTTTGTACTACGAAAGCGTTTGTATTTTAATGACATTTTTATTATTCAATTTTCATGTATCTATTCAAAAACATGTCAGCTAAAATTATGCAAATGTAAATAAACGCGACAGAGAAATGCAATCGCACAAAATTATGGAGACCTAATATTTCACTTGGCCGGGAAAATATCTAATCGGCCGGAAAAGCAACACAACATAGACGGAACAAACTTCAACAACAGATGTGGCAGGCAACAACAATTATGTTAATTTAACAGAATATAGAGAATCTGGGGCAGTGGGCACGAACGGGTATAAAGCAACTTAGACGACAATGAATTTGCAAATTGGGATGATTTAAGTTTGTCGATTTACTTATTAGCTAAACTGCAATCTAATTTAGCGCTTTAAAATCGTTTGATAACAAGAATAACATTTTAAAAATGCATGACAAGTTTTGAATAGTAAATAACTGTCAAAATTAAATTGTTTATAAGGCTTAAGACCGTAAACTAGAAGAGATAAAAAACAGTTTTTCCTTTAATACAATAAATAGAACTCGAGATGTTGTAAAATTAGTGCAAATTAGTTGCAAAATAAGTATTTTTCCATTGTAACTCGGCTTCTGCGCATGTAAATCAACTTTATAAAATCTCTTTTTGAAGATTAGTTCACAGATATATGTATGTACTGTTATGGTATTTAAAATTGAAGAGTAAAGATATTAAATGTACGATGAAATCAATATTTCAGAGATTATAGTAAGTAAAAATACTCCGAACTGCCTGGAATTAACCAAACGTAATCTAAGTCATAAAATAATCTTTTGTGTTATCTTAACGATGGTTTTTTCCCATAAGCCATAAAGTGTTCCGTAATCTGGGTTTGTGCCATGAACAGGACAATAAAAATAGTTAATAAGTAAATGGTTTTTCGGAATTTGTAAATACCCAATAGAAATTAAGTATCCTTGTAGAAATAATATGAATTAGGAAAGTTTGTATGTATTTTTGATTTTATGTGGGGAGTGGTATGCAAATTTCTGATTGGCCGATAATTTGGAAACTGGTGAGATGTGTGTATATAATGATAGGTTGGACAGATGGATGGATAGAGGAGATGAGATAGTTGGTTAGTTCCAGTTTCTTAAAGTGAATGGTTGGTTTTCGAGGTGGTTTCCAGGGGTAGTAAGTGATAAAGAATAAGTTGTGAGTTGGTGAAATAAGTGTGTCCGACGGTAGCTGATATGGTACAAATTTGTAAGTAAACTTTTCCTACTTGTATTCTACGTATCGCTGTTTATTTCGGAACGAGAGATTAAGTTTGGCGGAAGGAAAAGAGGCTGGCATCATTGGAAAGGTACGTGCATTCGAAGGAGAGCATTGAAGACACTAAATTGCAATATCTTGTTTAATATTGCCAGTTACATAGGAGGCTGCTGAGAACTTATAGTTTATTTTGCATAGAACGTGGAATTGGACAACTATTCAAAGCAGAGGAAGAGTTTCAACGGGAGAAACATTCATAATTAATTTCAATTTAAAAATTTTGGGTCAAATAATATTATACCATATAAGTAACGTGTAAATAAGTTGTCGATATTTGAAGGATATCAAATTTGTTCTCAGAGGGGACTGAGCTGTGGAGAGAATTGGATAATTTATACAAATTTTTCTTGGTACAATCGATATACCAAAATTTCATTAGGAATGACACTAAATATTACTTGATTTGTTTATGTAGAATAATAAGCTCGATTTAAGATTGTAATTGTATTATATTATCCATGCTTTATAGAAGTTTCACGAACGTAGAACGATTTTTGTTTGATAAACATTGTATGCTGTATATACCTATAATTTGTGGGGGTATTTTAATCAGTTTATTTTATTACATTATTTTTATATCATATTATGTTGTCTTATTCCGTTATTCTTTGGACCTAACCCATCAGCTGTAAAGTATAGATATTGAAGCACTAGTAAAACCTGAGATAACAAAATTGAAAGGGTGTGATATAAATCATCAATCAAAAATTTAAATAATTTTTTTATATATAATTTTTGTAAAGTTTTTAAATTAAAAATCTTGATATTACATTAGTACTGACTGTTTAATTAAATAAACTATTTTTATTATTGAGGAATGCAGTAAATTTAGTTTGGGCTAAAAGATAAATTCTTTAAGCTTGTCGTCTCACAGTATTCCCGTGCTAGACCAATAGATTTTATTATAGAGTAAATATTTTTTTGGTTTTTAAGTTACAAATGTAAAATTAACATGCGAGATTTGTTAAAGGTTATTGTAAATGCTAATCGAATAGGGAATTCAATCCTTTTAAATGATATTGTGGTATATGTGGGTATCAATGGGATACGTGGCAACAGGATGATTTCTTTTTTAATTGTCTAGTCAAAATGGTTTCTTTAATAATATTGCCGGTGATACTTTTAATGATTAAACGTTCACCGTTGCATATTCTCGGTGAGTTTAAATTGCGTAGAAGAATAATTGGTTAACCAATTTTCAACTAGAGATTATGTGGTGGCATCCCAGGTATATCCAAAGAATTTAAAAACTCTGTTGGATAATTAACGGCTTCATTAAAAATACTGTCGATTGATTTAAAAGATATCATATCGTCTAGAAAGGACTGTTGAATCTGAAAGACAATTTCGTCAACATCAACATTTTTCGCCGCCAAAATTCGCACTCGCTGAGCCAATTATGGAGTAATTATTTAGTAAGGCTAGGAAGACACTTCCATGTCATTTATGTTTGGTCTCATCAAAAGTGCAAAAATTTTGATGCATTCTGTATTTGAATGCAGTTTTATTTTACCATTTCCAATATCCAGCAATATTTAAAAATAATTGCGCCGATAAATCATTTTGCACTTGCACTCTTCTGTTATTGTTCAACCGAACTGTTTTAAGGTTTCGGCATAAAAACGATTATTTTAAACATGTTCTCAATTTAATATAAAAAAAAAGTTACAAAAGCATAGAATCACGTTTGTTAAAGGTCATTGTATGATATTGTATGAACTAAAACTGTAGAAGTAAAGTCGTATAAAACATTTTGAATTTACAATTTAAAATAATAAGGGCCAATCGTATAACACATTTTGAATTTATAATTTAATAAAATAAGTTCCTTTTATTGAGATAGAAAATATCCTAACTTCTACGTTAAACCCACAAATACACTTTCCTAAAATTTTGCAATCGGTTCACCGGTTTTTTATTATTAATTGAAGCAAATTAATTTGCCTACCACATTGGGTGTCACTTGTAACAATATAAGTTGCTTATAGGGGGTTTAAACGGGGCACTGAACAATTACTGGAATGCAGATAAGGTAAGCAAATAAACTGAAAGGTTTGCGAACCACTACTCTTATTTTGGTTAGTGAGCTGGGTCATGAATAAGGTTTCTTTATTTAAGAAACTGGGAAACTTAATAAACAAAAAAAAAATAAAAAAAGGACTTAAAGTTTGTTACATTTCCTGTAACAAACACAATAAGATTCCTAAACTATTTAAAATGGACGCAGTTTAAAAAAAATCCTATTGGTGGTTAGAAAGAATCTGAAAGGCACTGCCAAACAGTAAATTGGGCTTCAGATTGTCCTTGATGATAACAAAATGTATTCGTTGGGTCACGGTATGGGACATAATAAATATAGAGTACTACAGCTGATCGTTCAAGGGAAAATAGACAGCAGAAGGGGTCCAGGGAGGAGAAGACACTCGTGGCTCCAAAACTTGCGGCAATGGTTTGGATTGTCATCTGCTGAACTATTCAGATCTGCCGTAAACAAAGTCAGAATAGCCATGTTGATGGCCAAGGCACATGAAGAAGAAGATTTCTTAAAAATCTGCTGCCTTATTCTCTCTTAAAACCATGTGGACTTCTTAAGACCTCAGAAATGCTATTTTTTTAAACCCTTCTCATAAACTACAGCTTACAAGACGATGATTAATAAACTCACTAAACAAAGACTGGCAAAGAGCATTTTGAGATTCAATTCACTTCTCCATTTTGACTTCGAAAGCCATACGAAAAAGCTGTGTTGAGGTCTTCCTATACCATGCTCTCAGGTTAGCAAGCCAGGATATTCTTCTTCGTCCTGGGGCACTTTTTTTTTCAATTTTACCTTGTAAAATGCAATAAAGTAGCTCGTATCTGCCTTGATTTCTTATTATATGTCTCAAGTACTGCACCTTACGACCCTTCACGATGTTGACCAAATTCGCAGTTCTGTTCATCCTCCGCAGTACTTCTTCATTGGTGTCTTTGTCTGTCCATGATATCTTCAAGATATTTCTGTATGACCATAGCTCAAAAGTTAAAGGCTCTAAAGTTTTGATAGAGTTTTCGCCTTCAATGTCCACGTTTCTACTCCGTACAGAAGCACTAAGTACACATAACATTTAAGGAGCCTTATTGGCAGCGGTTTTACCGAGAGTGATATCATTCTCCCAATTCGTTATAAACAAATAATAAACGGAAAGATTTCTGTTTATTTGATGAGCCAAATATCTAGGCGGAATCACGATCAAACGATCAAAAATTTTATCAGTCTAATAATACAAATTCATACATCAGTTTCAGTTTTTCAAAATTTAGACCGACAAAATGTAAACTGATTTTTTAGATGTAATAATACACTTGGCTGCTACCGTAAAAAGAAGAAAAAGAAACATATCAGTGACATGCAAAAAAATTAAAAACATCACTTTTGCAACGTAAAATACACAAAAAGAAAAAAGTCAACGACTAGAAAAAAATTACAAACTTCATTGTTTGATTATATGTATATACATATAAAAAAATTTAAAGGCGGTCTTACAAAATTACAGCTACCAGTTTTGTGGTTTACATATACGTATAGCGCCCCACGCCAACAATATAAATGATGAACATTCAGTAAATTTGAAAATGGCTTTTGGGGTGGAATTAATCACCGAAATAAACGTGTACGACATTTGAGCTCTCCGTATCGGTTAGAAGTAAATTGTTTTTCCCTTTTATACAGATGAGCACAATTGTGTGCTATAATTACGTATTCTTTTTACCAATTTGCCTCGTTAGCAAAACATGATGGCTTTTTAAAACGAAACATATTACACTGATCTTATTGACGACGAAACATTAGTCCAGTAGGTTAAAACGTTTATAATTGAATGATATTATACTCCGGTCTGCTTTTTCGTTTTATTTGAAATAAAAAGAAAGATGTTTTCTCATATTATATGATTTTCTTTTTAAAAATGTGTTCTTTTATTTTTATAATTGGTAGCTGTGTATTTCTGATTTACACGTTTAAATTCTTTGAAGTGCAGCTTTTTACATTAGTTTGACTGCTTTTGCTTGATTGTCCCATAATGTCCCTTCTAACGCCAGAAATAAATAAAAATGTGAAGGAATAAAGAAACTGCCAAAAATAAACCGACGAAATCTAAACCAAATAATTAAACAATTGAAGACAGAACTAGAAGAAGGAAATCAGTGACGAATCTTCTTCTTACGGTGCTCTATCCAGTTAGTGGATGTTGGCGACAATTCTGGTATACTCCTCTAGATCTTGTGTGGCTTTAAATATTGCATGGGCATCGAGGTTTGTCTAATCCCTTATGTTTTTAAGTTTTATGCCAAGAGTATTTCTTTCTTCCGATGCCCCGTTTTTCTTCTATCTTCCCTTCCGTAATAAGCTTTAAGAACTGGTACTTGGGATTTCAAAATAAAATACCCAGATAATCAGTTTTTTTTTATTTACGGCAATTCTCGTTCTCTGCCCAATCTATTTAATACTTCGACATTTGTTGTGTAATCTGGCCAGGAAATTTTAAGTAGTCTTCCAAATACCCACATTTCAAATGCCTCCAATCGGTTCTTTACATTGGCCTTTATGGTCCAGGTTTCTATACCATATAGCAGTGTGGACTAAATGTAACATTTAACAAAGCGATATCCAAGCGGTAAGTTAAAGCTGCTGTTGCTTAGCAAGGTTCTCATATTAGTGTAAATGCTGTTCTGGCTTGCTCAATCTTGCTACAAATCTCTGTGTCTGGATCTAGATCTTCAGTTATCCAACTGCCGAGATATCTGAACTTGTGGACCTTATGGATGTTCTTATTGTTTACTCTTATATTTAATTGCGTATTTCGTGTTCTACTAACCACCGTTACCTTCGTCTTGTCTATATTAATCTTCAAGCCCAGTCGTTCTCCTTCAGTGTTTATTTTATCTATCAGTCGTTGTAGCGCTTCTTGGCTATCAGCTATTATGACTGTATCATCAGCAAAGCAAAGATTACTAATAGTCTGTCCGTTGATTTTGATTCCATCTTCAGTGTCACTTAAGGCTCTATCGAAAATCGTTTAGAGCAGATATTAAAAACGAGGGGTGACAGAACACAACCCTGTCGAACACCTTTTTCGATTGGGAAATCTGTCCTACTCTCACAGATACCACTTGATTCATATAAAGGTTATTTATGATTTTAAAGTCATTCTCATCTATCGAATGTTCCTGGAGCAATCTTATAGCAGTTAAGCTATAAAGTATTTTTCTTGTGCCAAATCCTTATCTGAAACCGAACTGTGTGGGGCTACTGTATCTTTCACATCTTTTGTATATTCTTGAGTGAATTATCTTTAAAAATAGTTTTAGGACCTGGCTCAATCAGCTGATCATTCGCAATTGGTCGCAGTGGCGAATAAGGATGGTAAAAGTAAAAACAAAAAATATAAACGTCAAATATGTCAAACGGAAAAATTATCTAAAAAATTAACTTCCTATCGCCTTAGAATTATATTATGTAACTAAAAATTCACAAAATAAAATATCCAAAAATCTGTTTTTGTGTTCTGATAAAAAATATTTTAGTTTGTTTGCGTAACATAATTATACAACGATGACGGTTATCCGACGAATAATTGTAAATGCGCAAAACATGGACGCTCCAAGTTAATTCTGCAAACTTCCAACAGTGAGCTTTGTGATTTGTTTATTGTCATTGCACAAGCCAAACGCGCATGAAATTGTCTTTTTCTTCTTCTTCTATTGCTCTGTAATCAATTATGATTATTCATTGGTGAATTATTACCTTTATGGAAGGTTCTTACACATCCCCTGAGGATAAAAACATCCCCTGCTTTTTATTTTTTCTTGGTGATCATTGCCTTAACACATTTAGCGCCACGCTGTAATTGGTTCAAATCACTCCGCTGTCACGCGGTCACTCCCTGGGACCAAATATTTAAAATGTTTTTTGTTCTAGAAACCTGCTTTTTAAATATTTAATATTGTATTTTAAACACTTTTTTGCATCTTTGTTTTTTGTGATTTTTTTTAGTGCCCACCAGTGATCACGAGGTCCCAAGTTGTAATTTTACATTGTGGGACGAAATGTCCACCAGTGGTCACGCATTTTATTATTTCTTCTGTTGCAGAAACAGTAATGACAAGAAGGGGACTTACAGAAGAAGAACTGCTTTGGGAGTTGGAAAATGGGTCTGATGTTGAAGTAGCAGACTATTTCGGGGATGACTCTATTGCAGATCGAGATTATTCAGATGATGAAGGAAGCTCTGATTCAAGTGAGGATGAATTAGCTGCATTTGATGTCGGGAACAAAGTTGCTGAAGTAGGTTGCAACAAAGTTGCTAATTCCTTTTTCCGATAATATAGCCCAGACCAACTGGGAGCCAGTGGCAGGAGACAGATTGAAATTTAATTTTCTTTATTCATATACCGGCGTACCCAAACATAATATAATCCAGAAACTTTATGGAGCCGCTCCTATTAGTTACTTTGAACACTTCATATATATAACCGCTCCTATAAGTTACTTTTAACACTTCATAGATGATGAAATTATCTTATTGTTTGTGGAATAAACCAATAGATTTGCTGCACAAAGAAATACTGCGAATAAAGCTGCCCCAGCAGAAAGCGGTACTCCAAGACTTAGTAAATAGGTTAACACTGATCGTACAGAGATGTGCAAGTTTTTTGGCATTGTCTTGTGGATGGGACCTATGCATTTGCCAAACTTGAGGGATTACTGGAGCAACAAAAGAATTTATGAAAATGGAATTGCAAAAATAATGAGCCGCAATAGATTTGAAATGTTACTTTCGATGTTCCATCTATCAAACAGTGAGCAACCAATCGATCCAGAAGAAAGACTCCACAAAATCTCTAAATTTTTAAAGGTTATAGAAAAGAAATTCAAAGAATCGTATTTTCCCGAAGAAGAATTTTGTACAGACTAAAGCAACGTACGATTTCGAGGACGTATTTATTTCCGAGAGTATATTCTCAATTAAAAACATAAGTATGAGATAAAGGTTTTTAAACTCTGTATTGATGGAGGGTATACATAGTCGTGTAAAGTCTACACCGGCAAATAAAGAGCGGACGATATATCAGTTGCTAAAAAAATTGTCACAACACTGATAGAGGGACTTTTGGATGCAGGTAGAACCTTATATACCGATAACTAGTACACTTGTGTTTCGCTGTCTATTAGTCTAATTCAATATAATACACATTTAGTAGGAACTCAAAGGAAAAAAGAGAAAATATAATCCCCCCGATATGGTAAAATCTAAATTGAGAAAGGGTGAAGTCGTGGCCCAACAAAACAAAAATAAAACAGTTGTCTGCAAATTGAAAGATAAAAGATAAAATCTATATATATATATATATATATATATATATATATATATATATATATATATATATTGTTATGATATGTAAAATCGAGAAAAATATTGGTTTGATTAAAATATTTCAAAGTTCAAAAACATTAAAATAATTCAGATAAGTAGGATAATAACCAACAAACATTTCGAAGAAGGAAAGTTTTTAAATTTTTGGATTACCTGTATTAAACAAAATGTAAGCTATGCATAAATTATTTTCTTTGTCATACTATACTTGAGTGACCCGCATAATTTTAAGTGAAATCCAAAGACAATTGAACCGGGTTTTCCAAATACATTAAGACAGTGATTAGAGACAATAGAAGAGATTTTAGAAAGAGGTTTTTGTTAGTTTTTAAGAATTATAGAAAAATATTATTTGTAAATAAGTTTTAGGAAATTTTATAATTATACGTAAAAATTTGTTTGTTATCGGAATGAAAAAATGGGGAATTGTGACGAGTTTTGATTGGCGGAGATTGAAAAAGGTGGGATAGGTATGTAGGAATGAAAGTTTAGCTAGATTTAGGAGAGAAAAAAGATAATCAGTTGGTTTCCAAGGGTGCAAGGCCAACGGCCGTTGTTCTCGGGTAGTTTCCCAGAGGTAGAAAGCAGTAGCAGTGAAATTTTGTGAGTTTTCGTGTAGTTAGTGTATTTGACAGAAGCTGATCCAGTAAAATATTGTAAGTCATATTTTTCTACTTATATTCCAAGAGTCACTGTTCAGGCCAACGAGAGATTCAGTTTATCATAAAGAAAAGATATTCCAAGAGTCATTTTTCACTCAGGCCAACGAGAGATTCAGTTTATTGAGAGAAGAAGAAGCTAGCATAATTTGAACGATTCGTGCATTTGAAGGAGATCATTAAGGACGAGATACTTGCAATAATTTATTGTAAGATTGCTGATTACTTAGGGAGAGGCCACGAGTAAATAGTATAGTCTACAAGTAACAAGGATTTGGACCACTCATCATCAGAGAGAGATAGTTTTGTTTTCTGCAGTTTTTCTTTCATTGATAACACAATTTTTACACTTAATTTAGTAAGGATATAAATATTTTGATTAGGAGAGTTAGAATAGTTTGGGATTTTGAGATTTCAATTAATATTGTTTGTACCATTAATTTTGATTGTTCACGTACGTAGAACAAAATTTTGAGAATCATTATATGAGATTTTGTTTATGGAAAACTTTTGAGTGTGAATTATTTCATTATTTTTATTTCAATATATAGTGTTAGATCATATGTGTTTTTTATTATTCCGGTATTCTTTGGACCTTACCTTTCACATGTAATAGCATAGATATTGAAGCACGAATTTAACCCTGAGATTAAAGAATTAAAAATTGTGATAGAGTCATAATCATATCATTTAAATAATTTTAATTAATCAAAAAAATTAATTAGGTAATTATTGCTTGGCGCACCAAGACTTTAAATATCACAATAATATATTATTGTGATATTCAAAATCTTAGTGCGCCTAGCAATTAATTAGCTAATTAATTAATTAATTAATTAATTAATACTATTTAAATGATATGATTATGATTCTATCACAGTTTTTAATTCTCTTATCTCAGGGTTATATTCGTGCTTCAATATCTATGCTTTACATGTGAAAGGTAAGGTCCAAAGAATACCGAAATAATAAAAATCACATATGATATAACATTATATGTTGAAATAAAAATAATGAAGTAAAATTCACACTCAAATGTTTTCAATAAACAATATCTCATATAATGATTCTCAAAATTTTGTTCTACGTACGTGAACTCTTAAAATTAATGGTACAAACAATATTAGTTAAAATCTCAAAATCCCAATTATTATTCTAAATCTCCTAATCAAAATATTTATATCTTTTCTAAAGTAATTGTAAAAATTGTGTTATCACTAAAGAAAAACTGCAGAAAAACAAAACTATCTCTTTCTGATGATGAGTGGTCCAAATCCTTGTTCATTTAGCCTATACTATCTATTCTTAGCAGCTTCCTAGGTAATCAACAATCGTACAACAGACTGTTGCAAGTTTATCGTCCTTAATGATCTCCTTCAAATGCACGAATCGTTCAAATTATGCTAGCCTCTTCTTCTCTCGATAAACTGAATCTCTCGTTGGCCTGAGTGAAAAATCACTCTTGGAATATCTTCTCTTTACGATAAACTGAATCTCTCGTTGGCCTGAACAGTGACTCTTGGAATATAAGTAGAAAAATATGACTTACAATCTTTTACTGGATCAGCTTCTGTCAGATACACTAACTACACGAAATCTCACAAACTTTCACTGCTACTATTTCCTACCTCTGGGAAACTACCCGAGAACAACGGCCGTTCGCCTTGCACCCTTGGAAACCAACTGACTATATTTTTTTTTCTTTAAAAACTACCTAAAGTCTCATTCTCAAACCAACCATCCCACCTTTTTCAATCAATCTCATCCAATCAAAACGCGTCACACATCTCCCATTTTTTCGATAACACAAACAAATTTTTACCTACAATTATAAAATTTCCGAACATTATTTACAAACTAATCTTTTTCTACCAATTCTTATGAACTAACAAATCATATCTTTCTACAATCTATTCTATTATCCTAATATCTGCATAAATTTATTTGGAAAACCCGCTGCCATTGTCTAAGATTTCACTTCAGCTCCTCACGTCACTCAAATATATTTTAACAAATAAAATAATTTATGCATATCTTACGTTTTGTTTAATATAGGTAATCCAAAGATAAAGGACTTTCATTTTTCGAAATGTTTGTAGTTTATTATTCGACTTATCTGTCGAATAATAAACGAAAATAAATCGATATATATATAAATTACAATAACAACCAAGCTTATGTATGTGAAACCTTGTAGATTATAATAGTTTAATAGTTCTAGGAGCCATATATTATTAAAGATTTTCATACTAAAGAAAGCAAAAACATTTAAACTTTTCATTGCACGTTTAACAGAAAAAGCGACCCAGTTTTAAACCGCCAATAAAGATCAAGTTCAGTGTAATCATAGGCCATAAGCCACAGTGTTACGTAACAGCTTCGCTGCAAAAGCGGTAGTATAGCGATTCCAATGGGTTAGCGTGTTGGCGCTTCATTTTCCGTTGCAATATAAATTCCGAAAATAGAACATAGAGGGTTTGGATTTGACTACGAATCGAGCTAGTGCGATGGAAGTGGCCACTGATTTATTCTTATAAGAGATAACAGATTTTTGTTATTTCGAAGGTTAGTCGTTTCAGCACGTGTAGCCAGGCGAAATAACTGGGTGTTATATATCTATTTTTACTTTTAAAATAAAACTCTTTGATGTTAGTCCACGCTTTTGGATTTAATTCCGTACTATATCAATGTTATAGCAATTGTTATAATACAGAAAATAAATATACTGTCGTTAGGTTGTCAGATAAATCGCAGATATCGTTAATAATATCCTGAGGCCTGAAATGTTAAATAAAACTAAATGTTATACAATAATATTTTAAATAAATATTATGTTTGTATCTAGAAGATTTAAAGATTATCATGATCACACAACCTAAATTTCTGTCCAGATGCAGAGCTAAGCAAATACGAGTACTTTGGTACTTAACTACAACTAAAGTGATGCATAAATTGTGTATCAAAAAACTAAATGCACTAAAATATATAGAAGTTCCAGCTTAAAAATAAATCTCACCACAAGTAAGTTCAGAAATCAATAATTTTATAATAGTTATTTAACTAACAAGTGTACTAATAAGCGCGATTAACAATTGAGATATTTTAACGCGTGAGCGGAGCGAGCGAATTAATGTTCGAGATTGTTAATCACCATTTTAATTCACGAGTTCGTCACAAAACTTTTCCGTCGACGTACTTTTCAGAAATAAAAATATTTTGGTTTAAATTTTTATTTACTTAACGATAAACAATTTTTTTTGCTTTCATTAACATTATTCAAAGTTTAATTTTCCTTAGTGGTAGTTTTATTATTGTACACATTAATATTCGAAATTGTACAATTACTGAACTTAAAGGAAGATATTGATAATTAACTATCTGCTGTATAACATTTTGACAAATTTATATTTAAATCTTCTTGGACCTCTGTAAATTCTATGATAGAAGAAGAGCGGTGGTGCTAAAAGAAGTACTTTGACAAGGTTTAGTGGTATTTTGTCCCAGGAGGTTTTTAGCCGTCTCAAGTTTATTTTGCATAGAATTATCTATATAACCTTCTGCTACAGCAGTCGATTTCCAGCCACCTAGTCTTTTAACAGCTGAAAAATCTGCACCACTGTCATACAGTATTGAGCCAGGGGAACGTCTAAAACAATGCCTAGTGTAGAGATGCGGGTGCCTTAATTTTAAGAATTTAGCAATAATGAAAGTAATTTTGAAAAACGAATTTATGCCAACTGGCTGCGTGGAATATTTGTTATTTTTATAAAAAATGAAAAATCGTTTGTGGTGTGTGTGCCGGTCTTAAAGAAATATAGTTTTTGATCGCATTGAGAATGGTATTTGCTTCGTTATCTACTGTGGTAAATATTCTATTTGTGAGTTTTTTGATACTTTTATTGTGACAATAAACTTTGGCCCCAAGTCTTGAATGTTATTTGTGTCTAACTTCAATGGTTCAAACTTTCTTAACGCATTAACGACTCCCAAAACCAATGCAACCTACAAAATAAAATGTTTGGAAATACGAGTATTAAATATATAAACTTAAATCACTGGTTTACCTATATCATTAGAAACACGTCGTTAGGAGAATGAGAGATACATTTCTGATATTGTTCTTTTTCAAGTGTTTTTGATTTCTTTGGTACATAACCTGTTTTTTTTTTATAAACATAATTAACTTATTATATTTAGATATATCAATGTTTGATTTTAAATTTAAGGTTGATTTTAGCATCGAATATTTGGGCCACAAACTTGGTATTAGTCCTTTTTCAGCAATGTTTAAAAAATATGTCAACCATACTGATTCTGAATATCGTATTATTTTTTTCCCGTCGCACCAAGCAATAAATTCAGCTATGTTTTTTCAAATAACACTCTGCTTTTTTCAGGCAATAAACTTAAAGACATTTCATTTGCAGTTTCTGCCACTTCTGATGGAGTTAAATTAAACTCACCGCCAGTATCCATGTTTTGATTTTTTAAATACACAGAATTTTAAACCTAAAGTAAATAATGACATACCATGACAGATAGTACTAACAGCGGCTACTTTATTTTAAATTTTTTAGTGGGAATATAAATAGGTATATATTTGGTTGCCTACAGCACAGGTTACTGCTAATCACAGATCGGTTAATTAATTTATGCAAGGAATGTATGTTGTGTTGCCTATAAGGAAATCGTTCATTAATAGAAAATCATTCATTAATAGGGGTCAATAATTAATGATTTTGAGGGTGTTAAAATTGATCATAAATGGACGGTCGACGGAAAAAATATTTACTTAATAATATAATTATTTTCTTAGATGTTCTGAAGAAAAATTAAACAAATTCGAAATCTAGACGAAACGTTTAAGTACACATCCGGTAGGGGTAGGTAACTATAGAGGAACATCTCCAAGTCACGTGCCCTGATCTCTTGCTATAGTGCTTCTCCGTACACCGGCCACACACCAGCGTATTCTAGTCTAAGTAGCGGATTCAATAAGAATTTTTAACTACTTCTCTTTTTTATATTTCCGTACATCGAGCCAGGATTTGAAAGCACTCCCACTAGAGCATTTCGATTTAGCACAATGTTAGTTAACACCTTCTCGCTTGTTTCTTCTTCTTCAGTGCCTTCTGATCCAGATGTTGGCGATTATCAAGACTATCATGGTCTTATTGTCTGCTCTGCGTAACAGCTTGTACGTCTATACCAAAGATAATGCAAAGAAAGGGTCGAACGTTGTAACTTTTAAGCTTTTGCATTATCTTAATCATAAAGATCTATCTAATGATCATTTAGTTATCTTTGGTAAAGCGAAAACAAAAGTGGTGGTTATGTTATTGTTTATTTACATACCGGTGCATTCTTTAAAGATTTTTAAAAAATATTCCCCATGTTTTCCATCATGGGACATTTCTTTTTTCCGAATGATCAGGATTTTGCTGAACCTATACGTCAATCAAGAGAAAAGTCATCTCCAATTTAAGGTGGTCAATATGACTCATGAAAATAGACTCATGAATTTTCAATATAAATAAAGTATGTTTCCAATAATTTCTAAAGATCTTAAGACCAAGTTTGGGTCGTAGAGAAGCACATATTATCAAGATATCGATAGATTCTCCATATGCTAAGATGCGTAATAGCTATTCTGGTCCATGGACTCACTGTGCTGTTCGAAATAAGAGAGCATTGGCTAATGCTATAGACTAGATGATTGTCCGATTGCTAATAATTTTGTGAAAATATAAAATATTGTATCACTATTTGCATTTTTTAAAAATCCCTAAAAGCGTTCTCTTTTATCAAAAGTTTCAAATCACTGAAACGGTACCATCTGTTGACGTTCTGTTGAAGGTGACGCTAGCAGTGGATGCGATTAACTTAAGTTAAAAAAAATTTATACTATGTTGTCATCTATGTTCTGGTTAATAAAATAATTACAGCAAAACGTGGTATTATTTTTTGTATTTCAATCAAACACAGCCAATATCAAAGTGGTTTTCATTATCTTTTAAAAAAGTAAATACTTATTTGGCACCTACAATATTAAATAATATTTGTTTTTATATATCCTAATTAATTTCTGAAAATTTACTATTTTGACATTGGTTGTTTTTGAATTAAACTCTTCAATTCTGATCGTAAGTAACTATCGGGCAGTTATCTGTATCCTGTTTATCCTGCATAATCAGTATAGATAAGCTGTACTGGACAAATTATTTTTTCGTTTTTTATTAAAGCGTTCAAAGCGACCGGTTTTGGCAAAATTTTTTTATTCATTCAATATCGCAGGCAGCTGATATATCTTAAAATACTAGAAATCATTTAATTTTACGAATAATTAAATATTTAATTAATATTTAAGAATCCACAGTAACCTTTTTGTACCTAAATTTTCGTGTTATTTTTAATTATTCATGTGAAGTAAATAATAATTTTTCAAGTTTAATGTGCTAAACATTCTGTTTAAAAATCATTGAGGTTATTCGTACATTACTAAATGTTAAATTTTTTTAAAGTCAGTACATATTTGACTTTACTCAAATTCAAACAAAGTGTGCTCGATTTAGGACAAACAAGTTAAACTGTTCCCGTTTCGTAATATGCTGCTCCCGGTTTAACGGGATTATAATCGATAAAATTATTTCAACAATACTCATTCGATGAATATGCAGTAGCGATTAAAAGAAATTAATTATTCAAAACGCAATATTGTGTACAAAATTATTTTCCCAATAAGTTTATTTAAATTGATTAAGCTTATTATTTTATTATCTTTTCTCTCAAATGGAATTTACCACAATTATTTTAATCTTATAAATAATTATTTATTTATTTTATTTATTTTGAAAAGTCGTTATCAAAGTACACATTATACGAATTATTTTGTTTAATTTGTATTTTGCGATACATTTTTAATTATTTATCTTCTTTTTTAAGTGCCGTTCCCAATCGGAGGTTGGATATCATCATCACTAGACTTCGGCAAATATGCATATTGCATATTTTGCATATTGTGCATATTTTATGCAAATATTTCATATTTTGGCATATTTGTATAAAAGTTTGCATAAAGTGCATAAAAGTTCAGATTTTTATACTGTATTTAAAAATTTTTAAACATACCAATTTATTTCAATTCTTGTATAAAATTTTGTAGTCATTTTAATCAAGAAATGATCTAAGTACGTAATCTCTACAGGTACAAAACATTTACAATTTCAAAGAAGATCAATTTAAGTAGCCCTCAACATTCTTAGAAAGTCTCGGTCACTGAGGCATTCAGTTATTGGATAATCGCTAAGGGTTCGCTTATTTGCATTTTATGATCTAATCCCCAAATCTATCTACAATTTATTGTATCTTAACAGCAGGTAAACGGCTAATAGTTTTGTTCCTAATTTAGGGATTTTCCAAAATCTCCCAGTTTATTGAATTAGGTACCTAAACATTTCTAATTTGATGCTCAGATTTGTAAATCATTTTTGTTTTGATATTCAAAGCGTAAACACTCGTTGTGCGTAACAAAAAGGAAGATTGTGATTTTTTAATGCCTAAAACAACCAGTGCTTCAACTTGGATTAAACCTTATAAAGAGCTGTCTATGGATATGGGAAAAATCTACTGTTCAGTCTGTGAGAAAATTGTAAGTATCTAATATTTTCTATTAAATATCTAATATTTCATACATACAGGGTGTTTCCAAATGACACTTACAACGTTTGACTGTAGATACTTCTCGAAAAATTGAACAAAACGATATAGTTAATGAGGGGTCAAACTTATTTACTTTTCGAGATACAGGGTGTTAAAATTAAAAAAAAATAAATTTTTTTAGTTAATAACAACAATAACTTTAAAACCAATAAACGTATTTACTTGAAATTTAGTACTCGTAGGTTGTTTTTAAATGAAAAATAGCTTCCTTTAGTGAGAAAAAATTGTCCATGGTACAATACAATGGTGTGTATTTAGAAAAATTTTTCACCTTTACTTTTTTTTATGAAGTCAGCTATTCTAAAACACAATTATTTTTATTGTAATTGAATTAACAAAAAAAAAACTTTTGTTGAATTTTAAAATAAGTTATATGATGTACTAATGGTTAGTAACAAAAACTAATTTGTTGATTAATACTGCATTTAAAACACTTAGAGAGTGTTTTTTTTTCCAAACCAGATATTTGATTAACCAAAAACACCTTGTATATTTTTATATTTTAAAGGTTGGGTTAAAATAAAGGTTTTTATTTTTATTTATAGATAGCATGTGAGAAGAAATTTCAGATAGACCAACATGTGAGAACTGCTTCACACATTACAAAAAAAAGGAAAAATAGGAGGAAAACCTCAAACTTTAATGGCTAAATGTTTCCAATCTACTTCAAAAAAATTAGATGAGCAAGAAACTTTTAATGAAGACTTGTGTCGCGCATTAGTATCTGCAAACATACCGCTTTCAAAATTAGCAAATGTAAATTTTAGTTCGTTTCTAAAAAAATATTGCAAACCTAATGTTCCAAGTGATCGGTCTCTAAGAAGAGATAATGTGAACGGGCTATACTCGTCGGTGTTAATTAATATGAAGGAAGAAATTGCAGATAATTATTTTTACATATCTGTAGACGAAACCACTGATTCCTCAGGAAAGTATATTGCTCATTTATTGATTGGTGTTCTTAAAGAAGATACCTTACCAAAATCTCATCTTATTTCATGCCAGCAACTTGAGAAAACAAATGCTTTAACAATTTCGCGTTTTATACAAGAAACATTAGCAACTTTTTTTCTTCCGACAACTATTCCTTCTAATAAATTACTGCTTATTTTATCGGATGCTGCTCCTTATATGGTGAAAGCAGGACAAAATTTAAAAATATTTTTCCCAGATTTAATACATGTTACTTGTGTAGCGCATGGATTAAACATAGTTGCAGAGGAAATACGAAAAAAGTTTCCTCTTGTAAATACCATGATATCCAGTGTCAAAAAAGTATTTCTTAAATCTCCTATAAGAATTCAACTTTATAAAGAAATGCTACCTAACATTCCTCTTCCATCACAACCTATTTTAACGCGATGGGGAACATGGTTAGAAGCAGCTAACTTTTATGCAGATCATTTTGTTAAAATAAAGAACATAATTGATACGTTAACAGATGAAAGTTCCCAATCTCTTTTGGATTCTAAACAAACTTTTCAGAGTAACTTGCTTCAACAAGAACTTTCATTTATAAAATCAAATTTTAGTTTTGTTCAAAAAACAATTACTCAGTTAGAATCACCAAAACTGTGCTGTGAAGCTACTGTGGAAAAAAATAAAGGTTACCATATTCTTTCTGAAGTAGTCAGTGTTCTAGCTGGAAATATTTCGGAAACAATTAATTTAGAACCAAATGTTTTGGTTAGTTTGAAAAATGCTCCCGTTACATCAGTTGATGTTGAAGGAAGTTTTTCCATATATAAATATATGTACTCAGACAGAAGCCACAAGTTTTTGTTAGAAAATTTTGAACACCACTTGGTCATTTATTGTTACCATAATTCTAAATAAGTTTATTCATACTTAAAAATGATGTAGTTACTTAAAATAAATGTAAATCTTAATGAATAGTAGAAATATTTAGTTATGTACACTTTTTTTTAAATAAAATTGTTACTATTTTACGATTTTTTTATTTATTTGTATGCATATTTTGTAAAATATTTGCATATTTTCGGGTAAACACGTGCATATTTATGTGCATATTTTCTACATTTTTATTTGCATATTTGCCGAAGTCTAATCATCACTATCTCTACTTTATGTACTGCTGCTCTGAAGAGTTCAATAGAACTGCATTTAAACCAGTCCCTTAAATTTTTCAACCATGACACTCTCCTTCTTCCTATTCTCTTATCTTTCCCTGTATTATCAGCCTTAGCAGTTCATATCACGGTCCCCCCATTACTTGTCCTAGATATTGTAACTTTCTTATTTTTATTGTGTTTGTTATTTCGCGTTCTTTGCCCATTAACCATCCTCCTGTAACACCAGATTTTAAAGGACTGTAACTTATTTATGTGTTTTTGCTGTAATGTCCAGTTTTCAAGTCCATATTTCAGTTCAAAACTACGTAGCATCTCAGTGCTCTTACTCTCAGTTCTAATCTAAGATCTTTGTTGCAGAAAATAATTCTCTGCAACAAAGATCTTAGATTAGAACTAAGAGCACTGTGATGCTACGTAGTTTCGAACTGAAATATGGACTTGAAAACTGGACATTAAAGGAAAAAAATCCACAAGGAAAAAAATTCCTGTAGCTGGCTGTATACCACGTATCACAAAAAGAGGTTAGTCTTTGTAAATGGGTATATTTATTTAAAAAACCCTTAAAAGGGCTACATCAATAAAACAAACGTTTTCGGACCACACAGTCCATCATCAGGTTTTAAAATCGAAAATGCTAGGTCACAATGCCTTAGCCACCAAAATACTAGGGTAAAAACCCTTTAAATTACATTTAGTTTTAAAAGATTGTACATTGTGTTGTAAAATAACTGTGATGTTAAGTATTAAATTAAATTTGACTAAAGGTAACACATGGCTGAATCGAGTTACCAGAGCCGGTGAGAGAGAACCTCTACACGCGGAGAACAGCTGGCAAAAAGGAGTTCCCAGCTGTTCTCCGCGTGTACAGTTTGGTTTGGTTTTACAAACGTTAATAACCCATTGTTCCGTGTTCTTTTGCTTCCGCCTTGCCGTGCTTTCGGCGTTCATTTTGAAAATAAATCGGAAAAAACAATACAACTTTAACGCTAATGTAACCTCGGTTTTTCCTTAAAATACGAATAATAAAAGCTACAAGCATACGACCGTACAGAAAAACTCAAGAAAAACGCATACATCTGCATACAACGCAAGAATGTCTCACCAACTAAAGCTACAGAAACACCAACAGGGTTATAGAGGAGTAGGGGCGAACCTTGAACGGAAACGCAACGATAGCTTGTGGGTTTGCCTTTCCTCGTCTAGACGATTATGCAGTTTAGTTTCTGACATGAATTGGTGGCTATCTTATTTCCTACAGAATTTTGAAGGGCGAAGGGCGAAACATGGTGTTAAAATGATACAGACGTATTCTTTAATAGTATGTGAGCTAAATAAGCAAATGTTTTTAAAATGACCATTTTTCGAATTCGCCCTTACTCCTCCAAACTTCATCGAAATTTTCGATTCCTGCACTTCTAATTATGTGCTCCAGAGCTAAGTTAAAGAGTTGTGGTGAAAGTGCATCTCCCTGTTTAGGTTTATTGTTTATTTCAAATGTCTCCGAGTATTCTTTTCCAACTCTCACCTCACATCGTAACCGTTCCATACACATCCGTATCAACATACTAGTTTTTTTGGAAAGCCAAGTTCCTGCATCGCTGTCCACAGTCTGTTCCTGCATACTCTATCAATTGCTTGTATAAAATATATGAAAATCTGATGAAGCTCACGATTAAACTCCCAGCATTTTTTCATTATCTGTTTTATTGTGAATATCTGGTCAATAGTAGAGCGGTCCGGTCTAAATCCGCATTGATAATCTCCAACGATTTCTTCTGTGTATATTTTGGTTCTTTCTAGCAGGATGTTTACAAGGATTTTTGTAGGTGGTGTTTAGGAGTGTGATTTTCTGGTAGTTAATACATTGCTTTTTGTTATTTTTTTTGTGAATTTGTACAATAACTCCTTCTTTCCATTCATCTGGTATTGTTTCTTCTCACCAAATGTCCTGAATTAGCTTTTATATAGAACTGTACAATGCTTCTCCTCCATGTTTTAAACACTCTGTGGGTATACCATCGTTACCTTGTGTCTTATTATTTTTAAGTTTTTTAATTGTCTGTATTACTTCTTTGTCGGGTAAAGGTCTTCTATTTCAGCTGTATGTACCTCTATGTTTGGTATATTTCTACGAGATCGGTCGTTCATTAGTTGACAGAAGTATTCTATCCAGGCATTTAGGATTTCCTTGTTATTAGTGATAAATTGCCCGCTGTCGTTTTGAAGGAGGTTTCCTGTTCTTGCTCGGTACCCGGTCTTGATATCTAAAACTCCTTTGAAGAACTGTCTCGCTTGCTTGTTCTTTCTTTTTTCTACTATATCTCTGATTATTTGTTCCTGATAATCTTTATTAATTTCTCTTCTTCCTTTTTATTAGATTCTTGTCTTTGTTCTTATTTGTCTATACATTTCATTGTTGTTGTGCAAGGGGTTTTGTAGCATGTTTCTTCTAGCCATATTTCTTGCTGTTATGGAGTTCAGGCAATCATCATCGAAACATGTTTTTATTGTTTTCTTTTTGTATTCTAGTATTTCATTTGATACGCTTGTCAGAGCTAATTTGATATTTTTCCAAGCCGATTCTATGTTGTTATAGTCTTCTATCTGTGTTAGATCGATATTTATAGCCTTTTGAAATTTCTGTTCTGTCTCCCTATTACGTAAAACTTCGGTATTCTTGCGTGTTTTTTTTTTTTGACACTATTCTTGTATTTATCTTCGCTTTTACCAAAAAATGGTCCATGTCTCCATCAGCTCCTCTTAGGCTTCTTACGTCTAGATAGTTACTACCCCTCCTGGCATCTACTAGAACATGATCGATCTGATTTCTTGTGACGCCGTCGTTGGAGAACCATGTTTGTTTGTACATATCCTGTGATACAAATAACATCGCAAGGTAAAATCGAGAAAGGGTTAAGAGTTACTATGAACATTATGATTA
Source organism: Diabrotica balteata (assembly GCA_918026665.1). NCBI lineage: Eukaryota > Metazoa > Arthropoda > Insecta > Coleoptera > Chrysomelidae > Diabrotica > Diabrotica balteata. Next base: position 138,769,521 of record OU898279.1, read on the forward strand.
GAAAAATTATCTCACCGTATTGTTATCTACTGGGATTGTATACAACCACAGTTGATAACATTATTTGAACCCGCAAAAATTATGTGTTAGATTAACTTAACTGTGTAAGATTTAGTGGTAAATATTTAACATAAACTGTATTTTATATATTAAATTAAACAAGTATATCACTATTTTTAGTTTAAAAAATTATTTCAGTTGTACTTACCACAACTGGATTAGTAGATTTACGGATAACAAAACTATGAGTATTTTCTTACCTGCAAAAAAATCAATATGTTAATTTATTAATACAAAGAAACGTCTATTATACATCTAAACATCAAATATTAAAGTTAAATTTAATACAAGCAATAGTCCGGATAATCAGGTCCTTAAATCCTGACCAGTGGCCAAGGGGTGCTAAGAATCTCCGTGAAGAAAAACGATGCTAGGATCCACCCGAAAGTGCGAAAAACCCCAAAGCTAAAACTGAGTACTTGGAACATTTAAAGTCTTTACACTGCCGGTAAACTAGACAATATACTACAAGACATGGAACAATGCGACCTAGACATCATAGGGCTTAGCGTAATCAGATAGCCTAACAGTGGTAAATGTACTTAAGAAAAAGCGACACTATATTACTCAAGACATAACCTACCCCATCATTAAAAAGGATTTAGATATCTAGTTTACACAGCCTCAAACAAATCAGGAAGGAACTTCGTGGCATACTCAGATAGCGTTCAAAGGTCAACCTCTAATTGACCATCTAAATGAACGTTTTCATTATTACCTCCAGCCAGTGAACGAAAGTTTCCTAGTGGGCATCATTCAATGAAGAATATTCAAAGAAAACCGATCTGTTAAGGATATAAATTCTGGTGCGTTGCGACAAATAAAGGTTACCTTGCAAAATTTTATCTCTACACTGGAAGTGAAGATCAGTTACAGGGCAAGTCGTTAGGAAGTTTCGTAACCGAAAAACTGTATACAGGGTTTTTACCATAAGAATCTGTTATCTATAATAATATTTTTTTTTACATCTTTAACTTCACTGACAAGATTAAAAGATCAAACGATACACTATATCGGCACAATTAGACAAGACAGGATTAAAAGAGCCTCACTCAAAGAACTAAAAAACAAAATCGTGGAACTTCCCACGCTCTATAGTAAAGAACATTAGCTCTTTCTTGTTTCAGCTCTGGAATGACAATAATGAAGTTACTATGACAACTAATATTTCAACTCCAGAAATATTTACTAGAGGAAACTGTAACAGATGGTCCCGTAAAGACAGAAAAATTATAGCGGTCTCTCAACCGAACGATCTGCAAATTTATAACAAGGAAATGGGTGGTCTAGACTTATTTGATAAGCTAAGTAAATTTTGTACATATTGAAATATTGAAACAACCTCTATTTATTTTATTTTAAAGTTTTGGGCAAAGGGCCCTGGTCTATTAGTCCCTTTATAAATTCTTTATATATTTTTTTTTATTTTATAAAATAGTCGCATCAACCTCTGAGGTTACTAGCGACATATATACATATACATAAGATAATTAATTTACAAATGTTATATTTTGTTAAATACATTAATATCTTTAAGGAATTTTACCAAAAGTTCAATTTTACAATTTTACAAGATTTCACTTGTTTATCCGATGATGTGGTTGTTATGTCTCTGCAACTGGTATCTTGGGCACCCTACAAGTACATGGTTAACACTTAGTGGGATATTACAGTTTTCACATAAAGCGGGATTAGTGTGATCAATTATGTGCCTGTGGGTAAGTCGGGTATGTCCTAGTAACAAGTAACAATGACTTGGTAAGTTCTGTTGGAAATTTGAGATTTCTACGGTTTTACAAACGTTTTCACTTCGCGAAGTTTTTAAGTTGAACTGTTCCACTGGTTTTGCCACATATTTTCGACTTTTACTTTAATAAATGATTTTAAATCGAGAGAACTACATCTCTTACTTCACTCGCGGTTTCACTGCTCCTGTCTTGTTGGGCTGTACGATCCGCTTCTTCATTTCCTTAAAGGCCAATCTGTGAAGGAATCCATAAGAATTGTACAGTATAGTTATTGTTTTCAATGGAAGCTAGTTTTTTTTATTAGGAGAGCAATTCGGTGCTTCGTCTACAGTTGGCTAATGGTATTGTGAAGTTTATATAGTTCTAATTTATGTCTTTATTCTAATTTATTGTCTATAATCTAATTTATTAAACTCACGATAGCTAATTACTAATTTATTAAATAACTTTACAAATGTATTTATTTCACGTTTCGTTACATTTAAATATCGCGGTTCCCGAGCTTCTTATGACTGACTGCCAAATAAAAATCTTTCATTTATATACACAACTGTTGTCATCTAGAGAATTCGGCGGACTTCTTGAATAATCTCGTATTTTGGTGAAGGCGCTCGACTCGTTTTTCAACCTCGAGACGTGGATGACTCACTAAAATTAGTGTCTAGAGATTTCTGTAAACAACTGGTAGCGAAGCTCAGGTATATTTTGACCTACAAATTACGAGAATCAATAAAAAAGAATTAGTCATAAAATATTTACAGTTCTATATGCCATAACATTTAAAATCGTAACATTGCCCCCCGTCTTAAAAGATGGTTCCTCCTGGAACCTTGTCGGGACTGGAACTGGAACGACATGCTGATATCGGCAACTGGACCCTCTTTTACAACTTCCAGTTGTATAGAAATGACAAGGGACGGTTTTCTCTCCGCACCAGTAACTATGCGGATTGCAACAGACTAACACCTGGACTTCGGTGTCTTTAAAGATTTCCTCCACCATGTTTCGTATAACCCTCCAATCTAATTGGCGGCACTCCAACTTTGGCATGGCTAACTTTTGCACGTCGGACTCTAGTACGTGCTCTCTCAACTGAAGTAAGGCTTCCCATACATCTCGGTAGGTAGGTTGGTCACGGGCAGTGTCTTTTGTTACCAGGTAGAAAAGGTAACGTGATGCATCTTGAAGTTTCAAGGTTTTACCAGGAGCTGGCACTTGGCATTGAAGTTCTGCAACTCGACCAAACTTCCTTTGAAAGACGGATGCCAACCCTGGTGCACCTTTGATACTGGCCGGGATGGTAAGGGCCAGTGAGTAGTCATCGGGAAGCGCGAGTAGATCTTGCCTTTCTTCAGTGGTAACACCATGTCTTGCTTTACCGGTACCTCCATAGGCACCCATGAATTCCTCAAACGTGAGGTCAGACACATCTTGGACTTGGTTTACTTCCACTTCTTCATCTACGTCGTGGTCACCCTCGAAAGACGCCAACCGGTTATGGTGTACTATCATCGGCTTTCCTCTCGGGATCTTGATTATTCGGTAAATAACATCATTGATCTTCTCCATAATGAGGTATGGACCTTCCCAAAACTGCTGCAATTTGGGAGAACAACCTTTTCGCTTTTTGGGGTTATAAAGCCAGACTTTATCGTTCTTCTTAAAACACCCCTTTTCGGCTTGTGTATCGTACCGTTTCTTCATTCGGTCACTAGCGATTTGGAGATGGGAACGGACCAACTCGTGTACATCGTCCATTCTTCTTCGTAATTCGATCACATAATCTTCACCTGCTACATCTTCTCCAGGTCGACACCCAAACTCTAGATCACAAGGTAGTCGCATCTCGCGTCCGAATAGGACTCTGGCTGGTGTCTGGCCTGTTGATTCATTAACAGCAGATCTGTAGGCCATTGTGAAGAACGGAAGATATTGGTCCCAGTCTCGCTGATGATCGGACACCATCTTTGTCAAATACTTGCCAACTGTTCTATTCATTCGTTCTACCATACCATCCGATTGCGGATGATAAGCCGTAGTTCTTGTTTTCTTCATACCTAGTCTATCACATATTCCTTGGAATAAATCGCTTTCGAAGTTCCTGCCTTGGTCACTATGGATCTCCAAAGGCACTCCAAATCGGCTGATATATTCTTGGATCAACTTATCTGCAACGGTGGCGGCCTTCTGGTCTGGAAGTGCGTAAATCTCGACCCACTTAGTGAAGTAATCCATTACTACCAACATGTACTTGCCTCCATTATCACTTTCTGGAAATGGCCCAGCAATATCCAAAGCTATTCTTTCAAACGGGCTTCCAACATTATATTGTCTCATAGGAGCTCTCCTTTTCCGATAAGGCCCGTTACTCGTAGCACAAATAGTACATTTCTTACACCAGTCTTTTACATCGTCGGAACTGTTCATCCAATAAAACCGTTCCCGAATTCGCTGAAGGGTCTTTTTCACACCAAAATGCCCTCCTGATGGACTGTCGTGTAACTGACGAAGTACTTCGGCTATTCTGCTCTTTGGAATCACCAACTGTCTTCTCTTCTCTGAACCGTCATCATTTTCCAGGACTCGTTTGAGCAAGCCATCTTCCATGATAAATGAGTCCCACTGGGCCCAATATGTCTTAACTACTGAGCCTAGGTTCGATATTTCTTGCCAAGGTGGTCGGCGGTTTTTTCTTTCCATTTTCGGATTTTCTGTATAACTGGATCTCTCTCTTGTTCTTCCCTGATCTTGGTAGGCATCCAGTCGTCGTTGATCACCGTCGTTCTTAGCACTGCTGCTTCCTTGGATTCCGTTTTGTTGCAGTGGGAACACTCTGCTGGGCATGGCCTTCTGGAAAGAGAATCAGCGTTTCGGTGGCTAACTCCGGCCCGGTGCTCAATCTTAAAATCATATTCTTGAAGTCGTTCGATCCACCTGGCTATCTGACCCTCTGGATTCTTAAACTGCATCAACCACTTAAGGGCGGCATGGTCGGTTCGGATTAAAAACTTTCTTCCATAGAGGTATTGATAGAAGTGCTCTACTGATTTCACTACTGCCAGAAGTTCTCTTCTCGTGACGCAATAATTTCGCTCAGGTTTTGAGAGAACTTTACTAAAATATCCAAGGACTCTTTCCTGTCCTCCTTGAATCTGAGACAGCACTCCTCCAATTCCCACATTACTTTCATCTGTATCTAAGATGAACTCTCCTTCTGGCAGTGGATACCCTAAAATTGGTGCTGTGATTAAATGCTTTTTTAAGGTTTCAAAGGCATTCTGGCAGTCTACATCCCAGCGGTATTCTCTTGCTTCCTCTGTAAGTCGCGTTAATGGTTTAGCGATATCTGCAAACTTCTTAATAAACCTCCGGTAGTAAGTACACAGTCCCAGAAAACTTCTCACTTGATGTTTGTCAGTTGGTTTTGGCCATTCCTTAATAGAATCGATTTTTCCCTTATCCACGGCCACTCCTTCTTTACTGACTATATGACCCAGATAATTGACTTTACCTTGAAATAGCTGGCACTTCTTGGGGTTTAACATCAATTGGGCAGCTTTAAGTCGATTAAAAACGTTTTCTAAATTCTTCAGATGGTCTTCAAATGTCTTCCCCAAGACGATTATGTCGTCTAGATAAACTAGGCATGTTTTCCAAGATAACCCTCTCAACACATTTTCCATAAGTCTCTCAAATGTCGCAGGAGCGTTACAAAGTCCAAATGGCATAACGTTGAATTGCCATAATCCAGATCCTGTGGTGAAGGCTGTCTTTTCTTTATCTACCGGGTCCATTTCTACCTGCCAGTATCCAGACTTCAAGTCCAAAGTAGAAAATAATTTACTTCCAGCCAATGTGTCTAATGTGTCATCGATCCGAGGCAGAGGATAACTATCTTTCTTGGTAACGTTGTTCAGCAAACGGTAATCCACACAGAACCTCGTTGTTCCGTCTTTCTTCTTAACCAGGACCACCGGAGAGACCCATGGGCTCGTAGAAGGTTCTATCACCCCGTCTTTCTTCATTTCCTGAACAATCGTTTCAGCTTCCTCTCTTTTCGCCTGTGGTAATCGTCGAGCTGTTTGACGAATTGGCTTAGCATTACCAGTATCGATTTTATGCTTAACAACGGTAGTTCTTCCGTCTTTCCTCCTTTCGGTACGAAAATATCACGATACTGCCGAAGAAATTCCCTTAATTTCCTTTTCTCGATCTGATTCAGAGACTGTCCAGCAACCGCAACCATTTGATCAAATTTATCGTTGGAATTATCAGACGTTGTCGTCTGACGGATTATGGATGTGACAGGTACACAAGTTCCTACTTTTGTCTCTTTCTTGATGGTCACTGGGTAGTCATTGACATTAATAAGTCTCACAGGAATTTCTTTAGCCGAAGTCACTAATTCTTTTCCAATTATGATTCCACGGCCAACTTCGTCGTCATGATTCCAAGGCTCCATCATAACAGGTGTTCCTTCGTCCACAATTCTCTGTAGCCGCGCTACTATTATCGTTTCACTTCTCGCAGGCACGACTGTATCTTCTTTAACGGCTGCTTGCATAGTGTTGTCATCATGTGGATGGAGAAATACCTCCTCGTTACCAACTTTGATTACCTTATTCTTAAAATCCAATTGGAATCCATGCGTATTCATTACGTCCATTCCTAATATAACATCCTCTTCGATGTCAGCAACTATAACAGTATGGACGAACTTTTCTGCTCCAATTCCTAATTGTACCTGGATTTCTCCATGAATGTTGGCATTTTCACCTGTGGCGGTCCGAAGTCGCAACCTCGTTGGTAACAGTTTTTTTGGCTGTTTATAACTGTCGGGCGAATAATGGTTCTTGTCGCTCCGGTATCCACCAACAACGTATGCTTTTTACCATTTATTTCTCCATCTACATATACACTATCTTCACGACATTTCAAAGAAGCTATTAGTATGAGAGGGTCTTTGGAAAAGTTCTGGGTCGAAGCTGCCCCCTAAGGCCGACCCGTTGGTGAGTTTCTTGATTTGTGTCGTACCTAGGATGCTTACATGAACTTCGTACGTGTCCTATTTCGCCACAATTCCAGCATCTTATGGTCTTCGTCTTCTTGTATGTCATGCTTTTCATCATATTAACGAGCTGGTTTAGTTTATCTTCATCTTCTTCCTCTTTTACAGTCCTAACTTTACTGTAACCGCCAGAGGCCTGCGTAGCTGACTCGTATTCGAGGGCGGCGGATAAGACATCAACCAGCGTCTTGTGACGAGCTAATCGTAGTGTTCTTTGCATCTCATGATCACGAAGACCATCAATAAACGTTTGAACGGCCAACTTTTCCATCATGTCTTCGGGAGCTGTTGGATAAGCATATCGCACTAATCTAGCGATATCTACTTCATGTTCTTGAAGAGCCTCATGTTTTTTTTGTCTTCGATTTTTGAGCTGCGACTGATATACATGCTCCAAGTGTTCGTGGCCATATCGCATATTTAACCTCTTCTTCAGTTGTTCGAAATCATCCGTCTCCTCTACGGCAATGGTCTGGAGCACATCTAAGGCATCTCCTCGAAGAGCGATAGTCAGGTTTACAGCCTTTTCTTTTTCAGACCATCCATTCGCTCTTGCAGCTGATTCGAACTGTTTCATGTAGTTGTTCCATGATGATTTTCCGTCGAAAGTTGGGACTTTGACATGAACGGAACTTCCACTTCCTTCAAATTTCGGCCGTGTTTCCAACTTACATTTTGTCTCATCTTCTTTTATCTCTACCGGATCTAAAGCTACCGTATCAATTGGTGGTAGCACTCTCGTGTTAGTTATCATGGTCTCTAACTGTTTGATTTTCTCTTCAACTTTATCAAATGTTTTAGAGACTTCTTCAAATTTCTCATTATTCTTTTTAGAAGTTTCTTCCATCATTTGAGAAACATTTTCAAATTTCTCGTCGAATCTTCTAGACACATTTTCGAGTTTCTCGTCGTTTTGTCTACCTACTTCTTTAATAATTTGAGACGTTTCATCCAATCTTTTGGAAACGTTCTCGAATTTTCCATCAATTATTTTCGTTAAAACGGCTTCTTCTGCTGACTGGAACTGGAATGTCTCTGGGTCGTCTCCATTCTTGTTGAGAACAGTCTTCAGTCGTTCTTGGAGGATCTTCTTGGACCCGATGCAGTCTTCATCGCGTTCTTCTAGTTGCTCACGCAACTGTTTCACTGAAAGTTCTACTAGCAGCATCTTTGGTCAGGCACACGCGTACTTTTTAAATGTTCTTTCGTACAACGATCACTACTGGACTACGCGGATGTTCCCGACGAACAATACCTTTCAAAAGTTCAAAAGTCTTTTTCAAAAATCAAATTAAATTTATTTACAATCCCACTTCTGCACCACTGCGAAGTTTATATAGTTCTAATTTATGTCTTTATTCTAATTTATTGTCTATAATCTAATTTATTAAAACTCACGATAGCTAATTACTAATTTATTAAATAACTTTACAAATGTATTTATTTCACGTTTCGTTACATTTAAATATCGCGGTTCCCGAGCTTCTTATGACTGACTGCCAAATAAAAATCTTTCATTTATATACACAACTGTTGTCATCTAGAGAATTCGGCGGACTTCTTGAATAATCTCGTATTTTGGTGAAGGCGCTCGACTCGTTTTTCAACCTCGAGACGTGGATGACTCACTAAAATTAGTGTCTAGAGATTTCTGTAAACAACTGGTAGCGAAGCTCAGGTATATTTTGACCTACAAATTACGAGAATCAATAAAAAAGAATTAGTCATAAAATATTTACAGTTCTATATGCCATAACATTTAAAATCGTAACAGTATTGATGGAATTGAGTGAATCGGTAATTATAAGAGCATTGGATATATTGCTGGAGTTAATATAAACGAGAGCTTGATAGATGGCGTATAGCTCGCCAGTATGTATACAGCTTAAAGATGGTAGTTTATACTTAAGTCTAATATTAGGAGTAATGACAGCTGCCCCAACTCCAGTAGATGTTTTGGAAGCGTCTGTGTATATATGATAGGATTTAAAAAATTTTATTAGTTTGTTGATGAAATTATTTTTTGTTAAGGAGTGTGGAGTATCGTCCTTTCTGAAAATATTTAAGGATGTATCGGATTGAGGAATGTTTAATGTCCAAGGAGGAGGAATTTCTATGGAGTTGGAATAGGTATTTGGTATCGAAATTTGTAAAGTTCTAAGGGTTTGTCTAACTCTTTCGTAAAATGGCAGGGTCATCTTCCCATTTTCAGTATATAGGTTCAGCGATCACTTAAAGCGATGACTAAATATGTTACTTCTAAATGGGTTGTTTGGATTAGAATTAGCAGCAAATGCGTATGTGAGAGATAAGTGCATCTTTTTATATTTAAGTGATGGCTCTCCAGTTTCTGCTCGTAAACTTTCTATTGGGTTGGTCCGAAATGCTCCTGTAGCTATTATTATTGCCGTATTTTAAATTACGTCAAATACGACTTTTATCGTAATTTATCATCTAATGAAGAAATTGAAGATGACATTAATGGGACAATGTCATTGTACAATGGAACGCTGAACTTTCAAATTAAAATTGATTAAAATGTACATATATATATATATATATATATATATATATATATATATATATATCCTTTGCTTTTCGTTCCTTTTTTGTTTTATATAATTCTGAGTAGAAATGGTGGATTATATTTATGATGTCATCTTTAACGTTTGTTTCTATTTCATTTACATCTTTTATTTTGTTTATTTCAAACTTACCTAATTTCGGCCTTAAGCATTTCATATTATTGATTTGTTGTATTACTTCTTCTATTTTTATTTCTTGTTATTTTCTCTTATTTTCTTTTATCATTCTGCTTATTGTTTTATTAATTTCTACATATTCTATAGATTTCCTTTTGCCTTCTTCGTTCAGCTTCCTTCTTTTATCCATAAGCTTCTTTGTTTCTGTTGATATATAGTTGTTCTTTTTTAGATCCTTCTTTGCTATTTCTCTTCCTGATGTAATCATTGTTGGTGTAAGTATGTTGTCTACTTCGTCTATATCTTTATCGTCACTGTCTAATCTTTGGGTGAGATGTTCTTTTAATAGGTCTTTGTATATCTCTTTATATTGCCCTAGTTTGTTTCTATCTAGTAGATTTCAGTTTCTACTTATTTTTCTTTTCATCTCATAGTTACCGTCAATACTAATTTCTGCTCTGACCATCCTGTGATCGCTACCTGTTGTGAATCTGTTAAGAACTGTTACATCTTTAATGATATATCGTTCCGTGGACAGTATGTCGATCTCATTTTTTGTGGATCCATTAGGGCTGATCCATGTCCACTTTTGTTGGGGCTTCTTTTTGTAAAAGGAGTTCATTGCATATAGATGCTTTTCTTTTAGGTAGTTCATCAAAGTATCACCTCTATCATTTCTGTGACCATACCCGAAATCTCCTATTTTAGTTTCTTCTTTGTTTAGTTCTTTACCCAGTTTGGCATTGAAATCTCCAATTAATAGTGTAAGATGATTTTTATGTTCTTCCATAGCCTTTGATATATCTTCATAAAATAGTTCGATATTTTCTTCATCATAAGCTGTCGTAAGGGGCATATACCTGGATAATTTTAATTGATGTTCTTCTTATTTTAAGTATGACATAGGCGACACGATCTGATATACCTTTGATAATTTGGACGTGCTTACTTATAGCTTTATTTATTATAAATCCTACTCCAAATTTACTATTCATTTCATTTCCTTTATAATATAGTAGATTACCAGATTTTAGCTGTATTCGGTTTTCTTCTTTTTTTCGAGTTCATGATAGGCCTATGATATCCCAGTTTATGTTTGTTAATTCTTCTTCCAGTTCATGTACTTTTTTATCTGTGGATATTGATCTAATGTTGTATGTCCCTATTGACAGGTTGACGGGTTTTTTTTTTATTTATGTTGTGCTCGTCTTAGTGGGTTTTTGTTTTTATCAATCAAAAGCGAATTATTGCCCCTCCCCCAGATACCGTGAGGCAGACCTTTGAGGTGTGGGATTCAGAAATTTTCTTATCCACGTGGGGACCATTTCCTTTTGTCTTATTATTCGCCATGATAAAAGTGGGGAGGGGGGGTGATGGCAGTTAAAACACCACGCTTGCCAGGCGGGATGGTGAGTAAGTTATCAGCCGCCCATTTTGGGTCAGACGCTGTTTGTAGCCGTCCATTTGTAGAGTCTGGATCAGACGCTACATTTAATTTTATACTAACCCTATAAATGGGGTGCCACTTCCGTCATACACACCGTACCGAAGATGTTCTTCTCCGCTGTGGATACCGTTGTCGTCTTCATCCGTAACTCTGGACAAGGGACCCTAAGCAGGTACTAGTTTTCCGGGTCAGAAAACTCCTGGTTACCCTCACTTAGTTTAGCCTGCAGACCAATGCAGTTGCCCTATTATTAATTTAGCAATTATTATATTATAGGTACCAATTTTTGTTTTAAACACTCTTCCTTACCAACACCGTTTACAAACAACGTTTTAATCTATTATTTTACAAACTGCGCTGTCATAAAAATTCAAATCAAGAAAAAATGATAGTAAATAGAGCGGTATCGTCAATGCACATCTTCTTTTTTTGTGCAGTTTTACTTAACATACTACGTAACTACACAGAATAATTATTAAAAGAGTATACGGATAACAACACACGTTAGAAGTCATATTTTAAACTCTACACAGTTATTCTTCGTTACTGTTTGGTAAACGAAATTGTTTGTGACCCCGTGTAGAAACCTGTAGGCGTTGAGTTAATTTCATTATCACATTTTCCATTTCCCTTTACATCAACGAACAGTTGGCGATAGCTTTAGTCCCGTCTTATTAACACATAAAAAAGATTTGTCACGTCAGCACGGAGATAAACAAAATGATTGCAGATAAATCCAACTAACTGAAATTGATGTTGGTGCATTTTTTTTTTAAAACGTCAGTTTTAATTTGTTTATCGCTAATCACACGATGGTGGAATAGAAGGCAGATGACTAAAAATAAAAACGAATATCATGAACCTTGTAAAATAATCTCTCGGGATAAATATTTGATATAGGAATTAAAGATTTTACAGCAATACGCCAAGGTTCTGTAACCTTTGTACACTTTATTATTTCGGTCACTATTTTTTCGCCCACAAGCAAATAAAAGGAATCAACGGAATCATCTACACTTTGACCAACATTACTTTGTGCACTTTGCTTTTTATTATATTGCTGGATATATATTGCTTTGTGCACATATGTCCTGACGGTTGACTTTTTCAGTTAATTCCATCCTTAGTTTTGTAAATTACACACTCTGAAATCTGGAACTTGTAGCTACACATTCTTCTTCATTTTCACTGAATACTACTTGCTGATCGTCCTCTTTATTTGCTTCCGAAAGACAATCTTCAATTTCAAAGTCACTCTCAATGCCATCTACTTTTTCATCTTCTTCATCATACTGGCATTCTACAATGCCAGGAGATTCTTCATCATTGGAATCCCATAAATTATTAGCAATATCTTGCAGTTCTGCTAGTGATTTTTGGGGACATTTTATTTGGACTAACTACTTTCATTGTAATGCAATATAATTTTAGGAGCTTAGTTGTCGACACCAACATCGATTGCTGATAGCAGATGAATTATTTATTTCAGAATATATATATATATATATATATATATATATATATATATATATATATATATATATATAGGTACACTTCCCGTCATATAAAACTGGTACACTTTTTCTTCTCAATGTAAACCTGTGTTCAGAAATCAATTCGTTTTTGCCATTACAGATAACGGAATTGCACTAAATCTAAATAAAAAAATAACGTCCAAAAATGTATAAAATTTTTAGATTGGTATTATTTATATCGTTAACAACAAAAAATCGTATCTAAAAAATTAAACAAGCAGAGATAGGATTGTGTTATTATCCAAAATGTTTGAGGGATCTTTAAACCTAGGATATTGGCACAGGGAACATTGGAATGCATCTACTGTAATTTTATACTTTAATTACCTACCGAACTCGAACTGTATTCTGTGTCAATAAGTTTTGTAACAGGCAAACTACCAAGATTAATTTATTATTTATTACAAGAACGATAAAAAGTGTGAAAAACTAACATTATACTTTATCCTACGTATTATAAACTATAAAATATTCGGGGCGAAAAAAACGCTTTTCAAAACGTAAGAGTTACAATCCAATATCTCACTGTAATGTTTTATTATAACAATTTGAAGTTTGTCTAGATTAATTATCTGTCATTGTTTTTGAATTGAAATATTTTCATAAATTGTTATAAAACACAAATAAATGTATGGGTACTTAATTGCGATGATGGAAAATTACAAAATTAATATGAGCATTTTTTAGAATGCATGTTTAAACAAATTTAATGTGACTGAGTGATCAAAAATGCTCGATAATGTTTTAGTTTTTAGTATACACACAGTCCTGCTTTTTAGCTGGTTTGATATAATATTTTCGTTGAACTGGCAATGGTGCCCTAGAAATTAGAATGACACATATGACAAGATCCAAGTGTGTCAGAGTCATACTCTGAGAATAAGAAACGGCTTCTATAAACACAAGGATATTCACAAATACACATGGGTACAACATACAAGGAATCTAAAATCGATCATTGACTATGTAATAGTCAAACAAAGCACTACTTTAAAAGTTAATGATGTAAGAGTACTTAGAGGACAGACGTGTAGTTCCGACCACTATATGGTTAGGACAAAAATAGTATTTCCTTTTAAATTTAACAAGGACAATAACGTTATTGAGAAACCTGAACAAACAGAAGTGATAACGAACAAACGATATAACTTAAACAGCCTTATCAACGAAAGCACAAGAAACCTATACAAGCACAGATTAGACCAAAAGTTGCTACATAATATAGAAGACCAGTCAGTAGAACAAGTTTACGAAAACATAACGAGTAACATCAAAGAAGTAGCAGAGGAGGCCATTGGACTAAAAACTAATTCCGCAACTAAAAAACTTTGGTGAAATCAGGAAATTGAAGAACTAGTATTTCGGAAGAAAAAAGCATAACACAAATGGCTAAACACAAAACAGGAGTTGGATAGAGAAGAATACAAAGATATTAAAAGAAGAACACGGCAACAAGTAAACACAGCTAAACGAGAAATGTGGGACAAAAAGTGCAAAGGGATAGATACATATATGGGAGGTAGAAAATGCTCAGAGACATGGAAATTCCTGACAAAAGTTAAATCAAATGAAAAAAGAGAAACAAACATACAATTAATAACAACAGAGAACTGGATGCGACATTACGAAAATCTATTAACAGAAAACAAAGATGAATATAGAGAAATGTCTTCAACTGAAATACACATACAGGGAGAAACGATAAACATCGATGAGAGAACTGTCATAAAAACGATAGAACTATTAAAAAATGGTCGAGCTGCAGGTCCGGAGGGAATCTCAGCAGAACTAATTAAATGCGGCACTAACAAACTGTTTGAACGACTAACCTGGTGTACAAATCAATATCTAAACGGTGCACCAGTCCCGCATGAGTGAAAAGTATCCTTCATATCATCTATACATAAGAAGGGAAGTAAACTGGACTGCACAAACTATCCAGGTAAATCAGTAACCAGTACCTTAAGTCGCCTATATGGAAGGATACTTCGAGACATTATCGAACCAGAATATAAGGAACAAGAAGAAGAGGAACAATCATGCTGTAGAGCGAGAAGGAGCTGCACCTATAATGTGTCTGTTTTGAAACAAATAATAAAAAAAAGATCAAGTACCAACCAAGAAACTCACCCTATGTTTATAGACCTTCAGAAGGCCTATGATACTGTACCCGCTAAAAAGCTATGAAAAGTTTTGCAGGAAATAAACATTAACCACACAGTAATTAACGCCCTTAAATAGCTTTATGAAGGATCAACGTCGGGAATAAAAATTGGAAATAGA